>CP139508.1:369302665-369697358 GCA_021014915.2 Artemisia tridentata subsp. tridentata
GTCAACCGCTACCCTAAAGTCGCTTAAGGGAACAAAGGTGCATTGGATCTCATCATATTCGGGAACAAATCCTAAGGCATTTCTAGGAATGGGTTCAAAAGCTCTAAAGAGACGGGTCAAAAGCATTCCATAAGGCAATGCCATTTTTCCTTGAATTGGAATATCGGCCATTCTCTTGGTGATATAGTAAGCAAGGTTGAAAGGTTGATGGGTTGACACATTGTACATCATGTGGCAAAGACAAGCATTGATGTGATCGCGGTTTCCTACCATGCACATGACATTGGCCCTTAAGACTTCTTCCATTTCCCTAAATTCGGGCTTAAGTTCATTGAGCTCCATAGCAAATGGATCTCTAGCTACATATTTCCCTCAATACAACCTAGTTGGGTTGTTCCTAGGTATGAAAAGATGCTCACGAATGATTTCTTTTGAAGTTAAGGGAGTGGCATAAGGTGCCGTTCGTTTAAGATTTGACTCAAGAATGGTCAATGACCATTTATCAGAATAGACACTTGTTCCATGACTTGGAACTCCTAGGACTTCTCCAAATTGATTTAATGGGATATTGAATTGATGTCCATTGACGCAGAAGCGAATGTTCATGTAACCTTGATCGTTTGACTCTAGATTGACACTAGCATAGAATTCTAAAATGAATCATGGAATTAATGGTTCATCGATATCTAGGAGGGAATCAAAGTGAATAGACGCTAGTTGTTCCCTAAGATTGGTTCCTTCATAGAATGAGGGGTCTACAAACCTACCCTCATGTACGTAGTTTTTTTCTAGAGCTTTGAAAATTTCAACTTGTTGATCACTAAGTCCTTTGGTTTTATGGTGTTTAGGTAGGTAATTGACGGTGTGTTTGTGATCATAGTTGGTCGCGGGAGGCATGATTTTCCTAAACACAAAAAATTATATAGTTTTAGTCGAAATTATCAAAAATACGTGTATAGGTCCTGTGTGTGCCTACATGGGGATTATGTGGAGGTACGGTTATCTCGACTCATTTAGATGCATGAAAATTTTGTTTATGCAAGTTTTATGATAAAACGAGAGATAACCCAAACGCTCCTACTTCAATGTAGCTACATTTGAATGTACCCAAAAATACATATTAGTTATGTATTCCCTTTAGCATTCAAGAGACATTATGCAAGTGATGTTTAAAAACTAACGTTTTTATATTTGTATGAACAATGTTCAAAAACCATTTTTCCTAGTCGTGAGAAGATTTAAAAAAAAATTCTCAAGGGGTTTTTGATGAATAATGATAATGTACTACAAGATGCAATTCCTAACTAAGAAAAACATGATTTGAAGTGCAATTCAGTAACTATGTTTCATGATTTTACAAGAATTATGCATATTCCCCAAGTTTTGATTTTGTGCATGAAATAGAAATCCTAGACGCAGATCAGGAGTATAAACATGATAAGGATACTTACAGTGATGTTTGGAGCACAAATTTGTGGAAGAAAATAACCTAAATTATGATTGTGGTGAAGTATGAAACGAATTCAGTAGGTGATAAGTTTTAGGAGAGTGATGAATAGTACTTGGTGTTGTTTATTATATAATAAAACAACCTGTGCATGTGACGGATCCGGCGGATCCAAAACAAAGGATCCGCCTTTGTTATCGTTTGGATCCGCGGGATCAGAACACAGGTTTGGCTTTTTCCATGTTTTGGTTAATCTATGGTTTGAGCTAATGTTTCAATCTACTCACTAGGTTCTATTAATCCTAAACCAAGTCTAAGATAATTGAAAGGTTCTCTCTTGAGAGGTTTTGTGAGGATGTCGGCAATGTTTTCCTCTGAGGAAACTTTCTCAATTGAGATGTTTCCCTTCTGAACATTGTCGCGTAGGAAATGATGACGTATTTCAATGTGTTTGGGTCTAGCGTGTTGGACCGTATTTTTGCTGAGGTCGATAGCTCCTTTGTTGTCACAAAGAATGGGGATGTCGTTGAGTTCAATTCCATAGTCTATGAGAGCTTGTTTCATCTACAGTGCTTGTTGACACGCCTTTCCTGCAGACACATACTCTGCCTCGGTTGTTGAAATTGCAAGGGCCGTTTGTTTTTTAGCGAACCATGAGGTGAGACAATGTCCTACAAAAGTACAAATACCGCTAGTACTTTTCCTATCAACATAGTCACCAGCATGATCTGAATCGGCATACACTATGGTTTCTACACCCGTTCCTTTGGGATACCATAATCCTAAATGTGTAGTACCTTTAATGTATCTAAATATCCGTTTAACGGCTTCAAGATGGGATATTTTTGGATCTTCTTGAAAACGTGCACATAGACAAACACTAAACATAATGTCCGGCCTACTAGCCGTAAGATAGAGTAAACTACCAATCATTCCCCTATATTTAGTGCTATCTACGGATTCATTTTCTTCATCCGTTGTGAGTTTGGTTTCGGAGGACATGGGTGTTTTCATTGGTTTTGAGTCTTCAAGACCAAACTTCTTAAGCATATATTTGATATACTTTGATTGGTTGAAGAATATCCCATCTTCAAATTGTTTAATTTGGAGACTGATGAGTGTGTAAATACTCATCATTTTGTACCCATAAAAGACACAAAAATGACCAAAAACACCCAAATAGATCAAATATTGTTGCAAATATTCTTGGTTTGTGTTTTTATGTGTTTCAGGTACAAAAGGATTGAAAACGGGGCAAAAAAGGACAAAACCGAGCACAGGATTGGAAAATCGTGAAAAGCCGAGGACGGGGAAGAAATTTCGGGTTTGGATCACAGTTATGTTCAAGAAAAGTCAAAGTCAACCCTCGGTGTATCAAAATGCAAAAAAAATGACCATTGGAATAACTTTCCAAAATTGGCAGAATTGGTCCTTGAAACATTAGAAATGGCACATTGGTCCTTAAACTTACACTTAAATTCCATTACTAATCCTAACCTATTACTATTGCTGGACTCACAATTACAAACTCAATCCACAAGGCCCAAATCCACTTCCCAGCCCAATCCCTAGTATTAATAACCCACGGTCAATAAGTCAAATGGCAATGGTCAAACCCAGTCAATCCCTTTCTTCCTAAAACCACTAACCCACCAAACTGCTTATCCCTTTTTCCCTGAAAAACAACCCCAGACCATCATGTCCCATGTCTCCCATACCTTTTTCTCTAGCACACGCAACTTCCCCCCCCCCCCCCTCCTTAGCTAGTACAAGCTTCACGTGATACCAAATCCCACTAACTCAACTTTTCCCGCAAAAATGGAAATTAACGGTGGAGATTGAACCATGCCAATCTAACAACTGGGCTTTGTTCAGAGGAGCTTAGAGAAGCTTTTGGATGATATATATTACCTCCTCACTCACAGAAGAAGTGAGTAGTTAATTAGGAATAGGAGTAATGTAATTTATTAAAGTCAAATCTAGATAAGCTTTAAGGTTTAGTTTAATTTCATATTATTGTCATTGTAATTTCAGTCTTAGTTAAATTTCAAAGCATTGTACTGTTTAGTTCTAATTCAAGATTAATTTCAGTTCAGTTATTCGAAGAAATTGTTGTTTAAGGTTTAAAAGCTTTATTTTCTGTTTCATAAGCTCATTTAAGCTTATACATAGCTTCTTGTAAGTTTACTCTTGTTAATTCACTGTTTTAATTCAAATAGTCAAAAATCAACAAAAAAGTCAAAGTTAGTCAACATTTGGTTATTCATCTTAATGCAGTGCTTATTTTGTGTTTCTTATTGTTTTTAAGTTTCAATTCAGTTATATATTCATCTGTTTTAGGTTTCATAGCTTAAATTGGTCTAGTTCTTGTTTAAGTAAAAAATCAGTCAACAAAAATGGGTGTTTGGATTAAGTCTGTTATGGGTCTAAACCTGTAATCACTGTTCATTGACCACTTTTGTTACTTTTGTTAAACTTAATCTGATCATTAGGAGGTGAATTTGAGTAGTATTTAGGTGATTTATAAGGTTTAGTAAGTTTGAGTTATCATGTTCATAGATGTGCCCTTTTGCTGCCCATGTCTAGATTTAAGTAATTTGATTAGTAATCATGTTAGATTTTGTTGTTTTTATGTCAATTATATTGCAGTAAGGCATACTTGATGAGTTGAACAAGTCTCAATTGGATTGGAGGAGCTTTTGATCATTTTTGATGAAACAGTCACCTTAGAATAGAATTGCAGCCTGCTTCAATTTTCTCACATCCATTAAGGTGCTTGTTTGCTGATTTCATTGCCTAATTTTCATGTTATATGTAGTTGGCCTGTTGTAGAACACCATTTCATAGTTTTCAGAATTCCCCTTAGCTTATTTGTGCTTCATCCCTAGCTTTTAAGTTGCATCAGTTAGCATTAAAATGTTGCATCAGTTGAATTTTCCCATTTTCAGCAATTTTCTTTGATTTTTAATTTCTTAGATATAAGATGGTATAAGCTGAATTTTTGCATAGTCATAATTGGCTGGCTTATCTAGCTAATTCTATTTTTTCTAGAATTTTTAGATTTTTCTTGGATAGCTTTTCTATGGCTTGAAAAGCCTTCTTTTTGCCCTGCTCCAAGGCTGCACTCAGAAGACCTTGGATTGCTTTTTGGGCTTATTTTGTGCTTGTTAAGCTTTATAGGTTAGAGTTCACTGCTTATTTAGGTTAGGATTAAAGTGGTAATAGCTTAATAGGTTAGCTTATAGCTTGTAGCTTCTAGTATAGCTCATTAGTCATTTGCTTAAATTTCCTTTTGCTCTATTGTTAGCCTGCTGTTATGATCTCAGAGCTTTTTCTGGCTTATTTTCAAGTTTGTAAAAATCTTTTCAGTTTTAAAAGTGCTTAATTTTTATTACTTAATCAGTTTCCAAAGAGAAAAATCAAAAAAATAAATAAAAAGCAAAAAGAGGTTGCCCAGGTTCAAACCTCGGACCTCTTGCTCACACTCCCTACACCTTAACCACTGCGCCCTTGGGACTTGTCCTGATTTAGGTTGCATGGTTAATCCTTTTAACACATTTTTCTTCATTTGCTTATCAGCCAACTTTGGCTTAATTCCAGCTTATCTGGATAAGCTGGGTTAGTGTTATTATTTTTCCTAGATTCAGCACATCAATTAGGACTTTTCGGTATTTTTTTCATAATTTTCCCATTTCGTTCAGTATTTTTAATTCATTTTTCTTTTCAATTTAGTTTTTAATTCGTATTAAATAAAATATTAATCAGAAAAAAGTAATTCTTTTTTGTAAAATTTTCTTTTATCATTTAGGACGTAGGAAAAATAAATTGGTTCCCGTAGAGTTCATATTTCTCCATTTTGACGTTTAGGCTCGGTTTTTCCGGTTTAAACATACGTGTTCAGTTTTCTTTACGGTTTTATATATGCGTACTTTAGATTATAGTTTTCCTTACCTTTTAAGTCATTTTTGGTTAATGTTCACTTATTCTAGTGTTGAAACCCAAATTCCCACTATTTTCCTTATTCATGACACGAATCACGAATCGAGATCACGAAATTCCATTCAATCCTTCGTTGGGAAGACGACCCGAGTTACACATACTTCACTTGTGTTTCCTTGGAAATAAATTACACATTGATTTTTGCGAATCAATTTTTGGCGCCGTTACCGGGGAAGGCTTGAAGTGAATTTTCTATTCTCGTTTGTCGATGCGTGTTTTGAAGACCCTTCTCTCGAGAAGTTATCGTTTTCTCTCGTAAATATTTTCTTATAAAAAGCCAAAAAGATTTTCTTTTCAAATTTATTTTTCCTTTTTCTTTTGTGTTTTTCAATGTTTCTAAATTATAAAAATCCAAAAATATTCTTCTTTATCCTCTTTTATGTTTAATTCTTATCTCTTTACCCTCTCATTGTTTAATTCTCCACAATGATCGATTTTCCACCGTCTCATCTCCATGATCCTCGGACCATGGAGGATTTCTATCGTCCAACACTGATCGGTAGAGGAGGCCGATCACTCCTACATTAGTTTTGGGAACCAATTTCAAATTGAAAAATCATATGGTTCGACTGATCCAGCAAAATTGCCAATTCTACGGATTTTGAGATGAAGATGCAAATGAGCACCTCAACAAGTTCATATCTATCACTCAATCCATGAAACAAAAAGGAGTTTCTCAAGATAGCATTCGTTTGAATCTTTTTCCATTCTCTTTATCCCACAACGCTGAATCTTGGTTTTATACTCTTAAAACCCACTCAATTCATACTTGGGAAGAGATGTTCTTCAAGTTTCTTTCAAAATACTTTCCATATTCTAAAACGGTGCAACTAAGGAAAGACATTCGAAATTTCCAACAATTTCCCAAGGAATCAGTATTTGAAGCTTGGGAGAGATTCAATTCGTTATTGCGGAAATGTCCAGACCATAAAATTTTGCTTCTTGATCTAATCCTAACCTTTTATAATCGCATAATTCCGATTAATCAAGACAAAATTATGTTGGCAGCCGGTGGGAATCTCATGCGGAATACTCCTCAAGGAGCTTATGATTTGATCGAGAATATGACACTTCATCATTATCAGTGGGATGCTGAAGTTCAGCATGACTCTACCACTATGATGAGTGATCATTATTCCGAGAAAATTTCCGTATTGAGTGCACAAATTGAGGTCCTTGGCAAGAAAGAAAATTATATAAATGAAAATTGTCAATCTCAACAAGGACCAGGTCACCCACACACCTTTTACTATTCAGACTCTGACGAGAGTGATGAGGATGAACCTTCAGAAGTATTGAAAGTTCAGACGTCGATTCTTCCTCCGAGTGGCAATCCCACTCCGTCTTCAGAACTCGTCATTTCTGACTCTTCCCATTCTCCTCCTCCGCTTGAGGGAAGTGATATCTCTATGGAAGAGCTCGAAGTTTTTCTTATTGATGATCCAATTTCGCCGAAAATTGTTGAGGCCGATTGTGATCCGGGGGGAGAAGCTCCTTTATTAGAAAATATGATATTCGATGAACCGTCATTTTCCCTCCCCCCGAAGGAAGTTATTTTTGAAGATAAGCCGTTAGATCCTCCGGAGCTCGAGCTCGAGGATTCTTTTCCCGAATATGAGAGTTTTATCTTTGATACCGAAGAAGAGAGTAGTGGCAATCCCACTTCTCATCCCAATTATTCTCTCCCGGCTTATCAAGCCTTTTGCTTTGACATCGATATTTCGGAAGAGACGAGTAGTGGCAGTACCACTTCTCATGCTTATATCTCTCTTCCCGAGTACGACTCGTTTCTCTTTGATAAAAATGATCCGGTTATCTTTGAAGAGTTCTCCGATGAACTTTCTCAGCCGAAGTATGATCATTTTTATTTTGATCTTGAGAAAGATTTTAGTCTGGGGAGAGGTGTTCTTGATCATAAGAATTTGCTTATTGATAAAATCATCCCAACCCTCCCTCCCGAAGCTTTTCTTGCAAGTGAACCTAAGAGTTTTAATGACAAATTTGCTTTTAATGATGAAGAGTTTTTCACGATAATCATCAAAATCTTTCTTCCCTTCATCACATACGATGTGCTTTCTCCTCTCCTTCACTCATTCGGGAGTGAAGATACTGTCTTTGACCACGGTATCACCATTTATGGTTGCTATTTCTTAAAACCATGGGTATCTCGTCGGCGTGGAACTTTCATATGTTTCAATGTTTATCCAAACCTCTTGAATGAAAGTCCGATGGAGATTTTCTCTTCCACATGCTTCCCCAAGAACAAATGAATTCAGGGTCGAGTCAAGCTAGTGACTCGGTTAATAAAAACATTAGCACCACATGGGTGACAACCCATATTTCTGACTTCTTTCTATATTCTGACACTAAGTGTGGGGGGATTCCTCTACTGTGCTATGTTTTGTGTGTTGTTTGCTCTTGTTTGCAGGTTTCCCTTAGATTATGATGATTCTGTTTTCAATCTAGCCGCCCAATATCCGATCTTGTTGCTAACAATTATCTAGGGATATCTTATTAATCCTGTTTGTGGAAAAGAGAGATTTCTCTTCCACACTTGGCTATTAGTATTACCTTTTTACGTTCTAAGTATCGCCATAATAGTCGGTACTTTGAATATTGAGGGCAATATTCAATTCTAAGTGTGGGGGGGAATTCTCGCGATTTTTATCACATATGTACCTTCTAGTGCCCTAGTACCCCCGTTTTGGCCAAAAATTTTAAACTTTTTTTTTTTCGTTTTTTAGATAAGAAATTGCAATAAAAAGGAAGTGTTTAGTCTTGATTAGGTTAGAATAATGGGAATCCCGACTCTGCCAGAGTGTTGATCTGGTTGCTTCCTTAACGGTTAGACTAAGGTTTTACGATATGTGCAAATGAAAATGCTAAGCGTAGAATAGTGAGTTTTCTTTAGAGCTTATATAAGTAATCTATGGCTTTTCCTCCCAGGAGATAACTAATCTGACTTAATAAGTGCTTATTTTAAAACATTTGAACACATAAAATCATTTTTTCATACGATTTTGAAAAATACTAGTTCAAAGATTTATTTAAACTTCGGAACAAGCATATGTCATAGTTGCAAAAGTTAAGTAATAAATGTATGTGCAAAAAAAAAGGCTACGGTTCAAGATCGGCCCTTGGATCCTTATTTCCGGAAGGCGTTTAGGTCTTGGCTACCCTCTTACACCGGCCCTTGGACCTCTAATTCAGGAATGTGTGAGGTCTTGGTCTAACACCCTTGGATCCTCATTTCAGGAATGTTTAGAGACTTGGAACTCTCCATTGTAATGGCCCTTGGATCCTTTATTCCGGAAGGTGTAAGGTCTTGGTTCCCGTGAAACTCCGTTAGTTTATTTTGCACAAGTAAAAAAAAAAAAAAAAAAAAATGAAAAATGATGAAAAAAATGAAAAGAAAAAAATAAAATAAAAATGGAATGATATTGCAAAATGCAAAAATAGAATGATATTGCAAAATGCAATAAGTTTTGATGTGTTGAATAAAGTTTTGAAACTTGCTTGTTGTAAATTTTAAATCTATCTTTCAACTAGTATTAGTCAAAATCTTATAAAAACGTCGATTTTTGTGATCAAAATTTTGAAAATCAAGCACAGTCACCTAACTTGAATAAATTTTGAGAGTGAAAAGTTAAGTTTCGGTTTACATAGATTATTAGTATAAGTAGTGTTAGCATTTTACAAAAATATTTGCACATTGAGTTTAAGCTTAGTTGGGAGTATAAAAAGAGAATGACAATTTCAATTCCCTGGAGACACCCATTTTGTGTGAATCCCGTTTCATGATACCATTTTTGAAAATCAAACATTTTATTTATTTTAGTTCTAGTTTAAATTTATTGCATTTAATAAAAAGTCGAAACGGGGTATGTTTGGTATTCTTTTAATCCTTTCATTACTTTATAAGATCGGATTGTTAGGGACTAGCAATAGTTTAGTGTGGGGGATTGATGAGTGTGTAAATACTCATCATTTTGTACCCATAAAAGACACAAAAATGACCAAAAACACCCAAATAGATCAAATATTGTTGCAAATATTATTGGTTTGTGTTTTTATGTGTTTCAGGTACAAAAGGATTGAAAACGGAGCAAAAAGGGACAAAACCGAGCACAAGATTGGAAAATCGTGAAAAGCCGAGGACGGGGAAGAAATTTCGGGTTTGGATCACAGTTATGCTCAAGAAAAGTCAAAGTCAACCCTCGGTGTATCAAAATGCAAAAAAAATGACCATTGGAATAAATTTCCAAAATTGGCAGAATTGGTCCTTGAAACATTAGAAATGGCACATTGGTCCTTAAACTTACACTTAAATTCCATTACTAATCCTAACTGGTATGTGCTTAAACAAATACCTTTTCTTAACCAAAATCAGACCAAATAGACCAAAAACCTGACCAAAATGCCAAAAGATATTGTGTTTTTATGTTTTTATATGTGCAGGGACGGATATCGAAAAAACCGACAAAAGACACGAGAAAATCGGGAAAACGAGCACGGGATACGGAAAAGGCTCAGAACCGGAACCGGGAAAGAAAATATGGTCAAAAAGTCAACCAGGGTCCTCCAAGTACCAAAGTTTGACAAATTCAGCCCTTGAAGTAAGTTTTGAAAAATTAGCAAGATCAGTCCTAGAATTTTAGCAAATTACACAATTGGTCCCTAGAACTTTTGAGCTTTAAAACCTTATAACCAAAACCCTTTATCCGGATCCCAACTTATTCACTACACCTTACAAACCCAACCCACCTATCTAATCCAACCCAATCCATAAACCAAACCCATCAGCCCACTTAAACCAGCCCAAGTCCACACCCTTATATCCTTACCCGATCCACAAAACAACCCAGTCAAAATCTAAATAAACACCAGATAAACACACACACACGCGCCAAAAATTATCCCCAAAATTTCACCATACGAACCCTAGTTACCATTCCCAAAAAAATTACCTCGTACCTAAATAATTACCTCATGATTGGGACATTCTGGAAGCATCTGACACTGCCAGGGACACGTGTGTGTATGCCATTGGAGAGGCCGTGTCATCAAATCCAATCTAACGGATGATATTGAAGCGTAGGGAGCAAGCTTGGATCAAGGGCTGACATTGCTCGATGGGAGTCCCAGAAGGTTCTGCGGAGGCCTATATATAGTCCCCTCCTCACTCACGTATGGAGTTAGTTAGTTTTTAGTAGCTAGTAGTAGGGTAGTTTAGGCAGCTTATTAGGGTAGGATTTAATTAGATTAGCTTATTTCAGCTTATTGTATCTTTCCTTTCTCAGCTTTCAATAGTTGTACTCAGTTTATGATTTTTAATAGAAGTCAAACCTTTGGTCAACAATTTACTGTTCATCTGCTTATGGTATGATTTTTGATACTTTCCTTCTTTTTAAAGTTTGTTTGATCTTGTTGAAGTTTTATTGATAGAAGTTTATCAGTTAGAATCAGAATAATCAATTTTTATTCAAAAATCTCATTTAAGTCAAATCTAGTTCAATCTGTTTAATTCTGTTTCAGTGCTTATGTTTTTATTCAGAACTGCTTATTAACATTATCAATAGTATAGCAGATTCTTAGATTTGTGTGGAGTTCATTATTGCAAAAAGTAGTTGGCATTAGGGGTGTTTGGGATTAGGGCTCTTATAGGAAATAAGCTGATCATTAACTAATATCACTGTTCATTTGCATGTTTAGAACAGTTAAGTCTAGCATAGTTGATGAATGATGATAGTTAAGTTGCAATTTGTAGTTATTTAGTGGACTTATTGCTTTTTGAGGATTATGCACTTATAGGTGATATTTAGAACTCTAATCTGCTCTCAAGTAGCCCTCATTAAGCTAGGCCTATTTAAGCTTCTAATTCAGCATTTCTGAGTAACATAAGCTGGTTAAAGTCAAGATCCCAGAGCTGGTTTAAATTAGTCAAAAGATTGCATTAGAAAACGCCGAAAATTCATGACTGCTGTCTCAGTGCAGAACTCAGTCAACAGAGGCTGATCTCAGCTTATTTCTGGCTTAACCAAATAAGTTGAGGTTCTGATTTTTGGTCCTTAGATAGTTTACATATCAGGCATCAAGTCTACAATCTGGTATTCAACTTATGAGCCTATTGGATAGCTTATTCAGGATCTACAATTCAGCACCTACACTATTCTGAACCTGCAATCAGCAGTCCAGTCCCATCATCATCTGATCTAAGCTCTGATTGGGCAAGTATTTGTGGTTTAAATTTAGGCATATTCAGTTTTTAAGTAGTTTGTAGTATGAGTTTTATTAATTTGCTTCTGGATTCCCATACAAGCTCCTACTTAGCTTATTATTCAGCTGCAAAAACTGCTTTTCAACACTGTTTTAGTTTTAAACTTGTAGCTGAACATAGTGCTTTTTAGGCTTATTCTGTGGGCTTTTCAGAGCTTATTTGGTTGTTTTAAGTTTCCAGTAGTTAGATTTGTCAGTTTTGAGCTTTTGATAATTTCTGGCCAGCTTTTGCTTAATTTTAGCTTATTTCACAAACTACTTATTTACTGTTTAGCTTATTTTGGCTTATTCACTTTCTGAAATTATTTTTCATAGATTAGTAATTTAATTTTAGAATTACTCAAAAAATTTCAGATTTTTCCAAGTTGTTTTAATATTTTTAAATCATTTAAATAGTTTTAATTAGTTTTTAATTCATAAAAAATTATTAAAAAGTCAAAAAAATATTTTTCTTTTTCTCAAAATTTTCTTTTATCAGTTAGAATATAGGAAAATTATTTTCATAATTGTAGGACTTAAAATTTTAGCATTTCACTTTTATTCGCGTTTTTAAATTCGTAGCGTAACGTTTTTAATTCCGGTTTTCGTTTTTAAATTCACATGCTTAGATTATTTGTACCCGTAGCTTAATTAGTAGTTTTCATTTACTATTTCATTGTTCGTAGTGTAGAAAACCAAAATTCTCCTTTTAATCACTCATTCACTACACGAATCACGTCCCGGGAACACAAATTCCATTCGATCTTCCTCAGGACAAACGACTCGGGTTTTGCATATTTCCTTTGCAATTCCTTGGACTATAATTGACGAATCAGTTTTTGGCGCCGCTGCCGGGGAAGGTTGAAGTGAGTGCGTGATTCCGTTTATCGATTCGTGTTTTGAAGACCCTTCCTCGGAAGTTTCTCGTTTTTATAAAAGAAAAAAAAATACAAAAATAAAATAAATAAAACATTTTTCCTAAAGTGTTTTCACCATTAATAATATATCCTCGCTCTCGAGAGGTCGTTGTAAACCATTCCGAATAAACAACAAAAGAGATCGTGAAGTTAAACGTTTCTCGGATTATTTCTTTACTACAACCTATACACGGGGTTTCAGGATGGTCTTGACATTAAATTACAGACCGAAAGAGGCGGGTTTTTAATCAGCTTAAGAGCGGACCTTTGCTTCTCCGCCACGCTGCGCGTAGTTTTGAAAGAAACGAGTTCGGTTGATCAACGATCACCAAAAATATAATAATTCTAATTTTTCCCATATAAAAACCCAAAAAGATTTTCTTTTCAAAATTTAATTTCCATTTTCTTTTCTAAATTACAAAACCAAAAATAATCTTCGTCTCCTCTTATATGTTTAATTCTTATCTCTTTACCCTCTCATACCGTTTAATTCTTATCTTCTTATCCTCTTAACCGTTTAATTCTATCTCTTTATCCCTCTATCCGTTTAATTCTAATGTCGTCACTTGGCTATCATTGTTTTGATTGTAAAAGCCCGTTGATCGACAGTCTTCGTTGTTCAAAGTGTAAGTGTGAGCGGTGTGGAAATCACAACCCAAGAGGATCTTGTTATTGGTGTGAAGTAGCCCTCGAAAAAGAGCTTAATTCCATTGATAATTCTCAAAGTTTTTCCGAACACCCTCCACAACCCCAGCCATCTTCACTCCCTCAGTATAATTGCTTTATATGTGGAGATCCGTTGGGGGATAATTCACTTTGTGACCGTTGTTTTTGCAACGAACGTGGATTGAGTCGTGGATTTTGTATATGTTACTCTTCGAAAGCTGAAAATTCATTCGCTTATGATTCTAATCCAAATTCTTTCAATGAACAGCCAAATTTTTCTGACCATCCTCCACAGCCCGATTTATCTTCGTTCGATCAACGTTATTGCGATGGGTGTGGAAATCAGTTAGATCCAACATCGACTTATTGTCATTGGTGTACTTGCGAGAGGTGTGGAAGAAACATTACCAATGGATTTTGTTCGTTTTGTGCTTCAGGAGCTGAAAATTCATTTGCTTATGATTATAACTCGAAACTTTTCCAATTATCCTCAAAATGATTTCAACCACCCTCCACAAGATTCATATGAGCACGAGACGTACTATCAAAGTTCTAATAATACATCGTTTCAAAATTCACCAACTTTTTCTTGTGCAAATTGTGGAGGTCCTCATAATGATTATCAATGTCAACCGTGGAATCAAAATTACTATGAACCTAATCCTTGCTATAGTACTCCCGGTTTTGACAATTTCCAACCTCCACAACACCATATGATTCAAACACCATCTCAAACACTCAATCAAGAACTTCTCCATGAACTATTAGAGTCAGCAAAGAAATATAACCATGAACTTCTAGAGTTAAAAAAAAAGCTATAAGGCTTTGGTTAATAAACAACTCCCACAAGAAGAAACTCATCAGATAACTTATGGAGAATTTTTAGCTGAAAGACAAATAGCTAAAATAAGTTCTAATTATCGTCAAACTTTCGTTTATGACGACGATGACGATGATGAGGATTCTATGTGGGGAGTTTGTGAAAATTCGTCAGAAATCACTCCCGTCCTACCTTCTAAGGAACCAGAGGACTCTCTAAAAATGGGGGACGAGCATCTCGACACTATTCTGGCAACGGAATCAGACAAAGTTGAGAACCTCGTTCCAATCCCAAATGAGTCCAAGGAAATATCCGACGATGAAAGTGATTTGCAATCTTGTGGAGATTCTCTTGACGTTTTCAAGGTTACTTCCAGAATTTTCTCTAACCCCGTCTTTGAATATAGTGACGAGTACACTTTTTGTGCCGTTAATCCACTTTTTGATGGGGTGTTAGAGAACGTTGAGAGCGAGGACTCTATAATTTCTAATCTTGATGAGCCCGTAACGGAACCGGAACTCACAAATTCTCCTCGTATCCTTAAACCTCCTCATGAGGAGTTCTCCGATGAACTCACTCATATCATACCTCTTCCGGAGTATGATTTCTATAATTTTGAGGAAGATCCTGACCCGGGGGAGATGTACTCTATCATGAGATTTTACTTGTCGATGATATCCTCCCGACCCTCCCGCCCGAGGTCTTTGTTGATTGTAACCATAAGAGCTTCAATGTTGATATTCAAGATCAGAAAAATGGTAATGTTGAGGATGAAGAATGGATCTTCATTGTAATTAAGATCCTTCTCCCTTTCTTCACCTATATGGTGATTTCTCCTCTCTTTCACTCCTTCGGGAGTGAAGACACCATCTTTGACCCCGGCATCTCTTTTTCTTTTCAGCCGTGGGTATCTCATCGGAGTGGAACTTTCGTATGCTTCAATGTTTTTCCAAACATCTTGAACGAAAGTCCGATGGAGATGATCTTTTCCACATGCTCCCCCAAGGACAATTAAATTCGGGGCGAGTCTAAGCTATACGACTCGTTAAAAAACAAGCACTTCGTGGGAGACACCCCATGCTTATCCTTCTATCTTCTTATCTATTTTCTAATAAGTGAGTGAGGAGGGTCACCTCTTCCGTTTCTTGTGTTTCGTGTTTCTGTGGTATGTCCAGGTTTGCCCGATTGATGAAGACTCTCGTGCTCGTAGTTTCCTTCACGCTACTCGAGTTTCATCATTCGCTGCTTATCAATATCCTAAAATCTTGTCGTTTTACATCTATCTTTTGGCATAATTAATAAACGGCCTTAGATTTATGTAAGAGAACCCTTACCTTTAAGACATTGAGGACAATGTCTCATTTTAGTCTGGGGGGGTGATCTTGCGATTTGATTTTTGCCTTGCATTTTTGCCGTTTTCTCATGCAACCCCGTTTTTCCTCCAAAATTGAAAAAATCCAAAAAAAAAAAAGAGAAAAATTTAAAATTTTTTTTGCAAAAATATAATAAATTTTGACATTTTTGTTGACTTTTCGCTGGTGAGAGTAGGAATAAAATTCTGACTTGATCGGGCGTGTTGAGCCCAAGCTTGTTCCCTTATCCATTTTATAATCTATAAGCTCGTGCTAGTCTTTTACACAAGGAGCTATAAAATGCGAATTCTTTTTAAGAGTTTGCAAGTTCCCGTATTCGACTTTATATATGCATGGCTTGATTATAAGGCTAAGCATTCGTGGATCTTATTATTTAAGATTTTAAATTTGCGAAGAACGAGAAATGATAGAGTTGTTTATAAGTTAGATTGCTAAACGTGGAGTAGTTGGATCTCTTTAAAGCTCATCGAAGTTACTTGTGGCTTTTTGTTCCCATAAGCTTGTTTCACCCAAAAATAGTAATCTAGGAATAATTAAAGCTATTTTGGTTTTGGCGATGATTAGTTTTTATTTCTTCCTTAGAGAATTCTTGCTTATGAAAGTTGGGTACACATCAAGGTACTGCCAGTGTTACGGTGTAATAGACTATTCCATCTTGCCGGCTCGCAACCGATGTTGGGATTGTTATAAAAGCCGTAGGACTTGGGGTTTGGCAACACAAATAATTAATGAATATGATAATGTACAATAATAATCCAAAGCCATAAAAAGTTTTCTACATCTTTTCGGTTCGCAGCCGATGTTGTAGACTTCTAATAAAGGCAGAGGAAAAATTCCAAGGTCATAATAGACTATCACATCTTGCCGGTTCGCAGCCGATGTTGTGATTGTTATAAAGGGCCAAGGATTAAATACGTTAATGTGCTTAATAATGATAAAAATGCCAAACTTCAACTCCGGGGGTATCCTAATAAAAGCTTCTGTCTCTGGACTCGTAGATGAGTTGTTTCGGTCGTATATAAAAGGGATATCCTCAAAATCGTGTTAAATCAGAGACCTTGATGTGGACCTCATTTTTGTATGCAACGGTTTTCGAGGGAAGGTTTGGAAACTACTTAGCGTCTAAACTAGGTATCTTTATTGGACTAAAACTTATCGAAACGAGAGTATGAAGAAATTCATTTCTCACTAAAAATAAAATAAATAGTCCCCTCCTCACTCACGTATGGAGTTAGTTAGTTTTTAGTAGCTAGTAGTAGGGTAGTTTAGGCAGCTTATTAGGGTAGGATTTAATTAGATAAGCTTATTTCAGCTTATTGTATCTTTCCTTTCTCAGCTTTCAATAGTTGTACTCAGTTTATGATTTTTAATAGAAGTCAAACCTTTGGTCAACAATTTACTGTTCATCTGCTTATGGTATGATTTTTGATACTTTCCTTCTTTTTAAAGTTTGTTTGATCTTGTTGAAGTTTTATTGATAGAAGTTTATCAGTTAGAATCAGAATAATCAATTTTTATTCAAAAATCTCATTTAAGTCAAATCTAATTCAATCTGTTTAATTCTGTTTCAGTGCTTATGTTTTTATTCAGAACTGCTTATTAACATTATCAATAGTATAGCAGATTCTTAGATTTGTGTGGAGTTCATTATTGCAAAAAGTAGTTGGCATTAGGGGTGTTTGGGATTAGGGCTCTTATAGGAAATAAGCTGATCATTAACTAATATCACTGTTCATTTCCATGTTTAAAACAGTTAAGTCTAGCATAGTTGATGAATGATGATAGTTAAGTTGCAATTTGTAGTTATTTAGTGGACTTATTGCTTTTTGAGGATTATGCACTTATAGGTGATATTTAGAACTCTAATCTGCTCTCAAGTAGCCCTCATTAAGCTAGGCCTATTTAAGCTTCTAATTCAGCATTTCTGAGTAACATAAGCTGGTTAAAGTCAAGATCCCAGAGCTGGTTTAAATTAGTCAAAAGATTACATTAGAAAACGCCGAAAATTCATGACTGCTGTCTCAGTGCAGAACTCAGTCAACAGAGGCTGATCTCAGTTTATTTCTGGCTTAACCAGATAAGCTGAGGTTCTGATTTTTGGTCCTTAGATAGTTTACATATCAGGCATCAAGTCTACAATCTGGTATTCAACTTATGAGCCTATTGGATAGCTTATTCAGGATCTACAATTCAGCACCTACACTATTCTGAACCTGCAATCAGCAGTCCAGTCCCATCATCATCTGATCTAAGCTCTGATTGGGCAAGCATTTGTGGTTTAAATTTAGACATATTCAGTTTTTAAGTAGTTTGTAGTATGAGTTTTATTAATTTGCTTCTGGATTCCCATACAAGCTCCTACTTAGCTTATTATTCAGCTGCAAAAACTGCTTTTCAACACTATTTTAGTTTTAAACTTGTAGCTGAACATAGTGCTTTTTAGGCTTATTCTGTGGGCTTTTCAGAGCTTATTTGGTTGTTTTAAGTTTCCAGTAGTTAGATTTGTCAGTTTTGAGCTTTTGATAATTTCTGGCCAGCTTTTGCTTAATTTTAGCTTATTTCACAAACTACTTATTTACTGTTTAGCTTATTTTGGCTTATTCACTTTCTGAAATTATTTTTCATAGATTAGTAATTTAATTTTAGAATTACTCAAAAAATTTCAGATTTTTCCAAGTTGTTTTAATATTTTTAAATCATTTAAATAGTTTTAATTAGTTTTTAATTCATAAAAAATTATTAAAAAGTCAAAAAAATATTTTTCTTTTTCTCAAAATTTTCTTTTATCAGTTAGAATATAGGAAAATTATTTTCATAATTGTAGGACTTAAAATTTTAGCATTTCACTTTTATTCGCGTTTTTAAATTCGTAGCGTAACGTTTTTAATTCCGGTTTTCGTTTTTAAATTCACATGCTTAGATTATTTGTACCTGTAGCTTAATTCTCCTTTTAATCACTCATTCACAACACGAATCACGTCCCGGGAACACAAATTCCATTCGATCTTCATCGGGACAAACGACTCGGGTTTTGCATATTTCCTTTGCAATTCCTTGGACTATAATTGACGAATCACTAACCTATTACTATTGCTGGACTCACAATTACAAACTCAATCCACAAGGCCCAAATCCACTTCCCAGCCCAATCCCTAGTATTAATAACCCTGGGTCAATAAGTCAAATGGCAATGGTCAAACCCAGTCAATCCCTTTCTTCCTAAAACCACTAACCCGCCAAACCGCTTATCCCTTTTTCCCAGAAAAACAACCCCAGACCATCATGTCCCATGTCTCCCATACCTTTTTCTCTGGCACACGCAACTTCCCCCCCCCCCCCCTCCTTAGCTAGTACAAGCTTCACGTGATACCAAATCCCACTAACTCAACTTTTCCCGCCAAAATAGAAATTAACGGTGGAGATTGAACCAAGCCAATCTAACGACTGGGATTTGTTCAGAGGAGCTTAGAGAAGCTTTTGGATGATATATATTACCTCCTCACTCACAGAAGAATTGAGTAGTTAATTAGGAATAGGAGTAGTGTAATTTATTAAAGTCAAATCTAGATAAGCTTTAAGGTTTAGTTTAATTTCATATTATTGTCATTGTAATTTCAGTGTTAGTTAAATTTCAAAGCATTGTACTGTTTAGTTCTAATTCAAGATTAATATCAGTTCAGTTATTCGAAGTAATTGTTGTTTAAGGTTTAAAAGCTCTGTTTTCTGTTTCATAAGCTCATTTAAGCTTATACATAGCTTCTTGTAAGTTTACTCTTGTTAATTCACTGTTTTAATTCAAATTGTCAAAAGTGTTGATGCAAATAATGTTCTAAAAACGTTATTTATATCTTTCGATTACTTCACGTTTTGAGGATGACAAAATGTGATCTCGCGTTATGTTAAAATTAACGTTAACAAGTTTTTAATCGGAAGATCCCGTTTCTACGCCAATCACTCTTGAACAAAGTTACAACTTGAACTAGTGATCAAAGAAGTGAATTCATGTTTTGAAAATTCACATTTTAAAGGGGACAAAACATTTTTTCAAAAATACACATGACAAATTATTTTTGAAATATTAAGAAATGTTTTAATGGAAAAATAAGTTTGAAAATCACAACAGCTATTTTTCCCCCCAAAATCAGCTCCAACCTTCCCCAAATAAGTTTTCACCAGAAAAGACAAAATTTGGAGCGTCCTAGTCTACCACGGCTCCACGGTACCGTTAAATTTAACGGAGCCGTGGGTCATTTAGTGGAGCCGTCCGTACCATTTTGAATTGTAACGTTCAGATTTTCTTTGCCTATAAATACCCACCTCTTTCACAGTTTTAGGCACCCTTCACACACAGAAAAATCCCTTAGTTAAATCCTCTCACACCTTTCACTTCTTAGGGTCATTTAGATTAGTTTTTCTTTGTTTCAAGAGTGATCCAATCATCCTTCAAGTGATCCTCTTCATCCCTCTTCACTAGCAAGAGAAGAACTCAAGTAATCAAGAAGATACTAGAGTTGTAGTTGATAGGTTTTTGTAACACTTGTTACAACCTTGTTGTATCTTAGCATACATCAAGTATATTTTCTTTTTGTGAGTGAGAGTGAAGATCAAGTGTGATCTATAGAGATAGTGAACATCTCTTGAAGCCATTGGGCTTGTGTGATTGATCAAGAAGATCAAGGGTCATTAGGTTAGTGTTAGTTGAGTAGAGTGAAGTGAGTGTTGATCATTGTGATCGTGTTGAGATCTTGGTGATCTCTTGAAGCCATTGGGCTTGTGTGTTTGGTCACGTGGACCTTGGTAGATTGGTGCTAGCTAAGATTAGCACTCGACATCTAGCTTAGTGTCGGTAATAGGATAAGCGACGTGTACGGTTTTCTCCGCCTGAAGGGAGGTTGTTGATATAGTGTTTGAAACTCTCGAGTGTGGTACTCGGGGAGTGGAGTAGGGCGAAGAAGAGCTTCGTAGCCGAACCACTATAAATCCTCTGTCTCGGTTTGATCTTTCCAACTCTACTCTTTACTTTTATTTGTTATTATTACGTATCTTAGCTTGTAGTTCATATTGGTGTTGTTTGATTACACATAGAGTTCGAATCAAAGTTTCCAATAGCATACTTTTAAAACAAGATTTTTAAAATAAGTTTTTAAACCGGTAAACTATTCAACCCCCTTCTAGTTTCCCACAATTGGTATCAGGAGCCAGGTCAGTCAAGTTTTTAAAGTATATTGTATTTTAAAGCTTGAACCGATCAATGGATTCCGACAAATATCTAGAAGGGCAATCTATGCAAAGACCACCACTTTTCGAAACCGATTGTTTTATTAATTGGAAAACAAGATTCGAAACGTATGTGAAATCAAAAGACATTGATCTTTGGCATGTTATTACCGAGGGTGACTTTCAACCTATTCAAAAGAATCCGGAAACTAAAAAGGATGAAATAGTTTCTTATGATAAACAAAGTGATGAACTTAAAAGGAAATTAGCCAAAAATAATGAGGCCAAAATGATGATTTATAATGCTTTGCCTAAAAAGGAATTTGAAAGAATTTTTATGTGTAATACGCTAAAAGACATTTGGAAAACTTTGTTAGTCACTCACCAAGGTAATAACCAAGTCAAAGAGAACAAGATAGATCTTCTTGTTCAACAATATGAACAATTCTCCATTTCGGAGGATGAGTCAATAGATAATGCTTTTGCTAGATTTAATACTATTATCACTAGTCTTAAAGCTCTTGATGAAGGTTATTCTAGTAAGAACTATGTTAGGAAGTTTCTTAGAGCTCTACATCCTAAATGGAGAGCAAAGGTCACCGCCATAGAAGAGTCAAAGGACTTGGCGGCATTGTCACTCGATGAACTTATAGGAAATTTGAAAGTTCACGAGATGATCATCAAGAAGGACTCCGACATTGTCAAAGGCAAAAGCGAGAGAGTTAGATCTCTAGCATTAAAAGCCAAGAAGGAGTAGATTTCCTAGACAATCTCGAGATGAGAAGAAGTCATCCCAAAGAAATCATGATGAAAGAAAAGGGACAAGTGATAGGAGATGCTTTAGATGCGGAGATCCTAATCACTTCATAGGAGAATGTCCTAAGCCACCAAAATCCAACAACCAAAGAGCCTTTGTAGGAGGTTCTTGGAGTGATAGCGGTGAAGAAGAAGAGAAGAAGCCTAACGATGAAACGTGCTTAATGGCTCAAGCTTCTAACGAGGTACACTCCGACTCTTCTTATTATAGTGATAATAATTCGTCAGTAGATGACAATGAATTACATGACGAATACAACAAACTATGCGTAGTTAGTACTAAGATCTTAGGTAGAAACACAAAGCTAAAATTAAAATTAAAAGAACTAGAACTACAAGTCTTAGAACTAAATGATCAAGTCAAGAGACTTGAGAAAAACAAGGAAGTAGATTTAGGATGCGGGTCATGTATTAGTCTTCAAGTAGAAAATGAAAAACTTAAAGAAAATGCTTTAAGAATCATTAGGTTTGATGAAGGAACTAAAAAGCTTAATGATATACTTGAAAATAATAGATATAGTGAACATGACCGTTCGGGTTTAGGATTTGACCCAAATCAGGCTTCTACAAGTAGTACTAAACAAGTAAAATTTGTAATGCCTGAAAAGTCCATGTCTGAAGGTGACGGCACCATTAAAGATACAGACGGCACCACTAAATTTAGTGGTACCGTGGTACCGTGTGGTGCTGAGGACAAAACTGTGTCAATTCTGAAAAGTAACTTAAGTCCTAAACCAAGTCAAGTAGTTGTAAATAGAACTAGAGTGTCTACTCCAAGTAGAGAGGAAACCAAAGGCTTTAACAAACCATTGTCATCTCCCGAACATGGATTTGTAAAGCGTGACACTAGGTCAACTACTCCTCCACCTAGAAAGGTAAACTCTCCCAAACCTCGGTCTAGAACTCCTCTACCGAGAGGTAACTTTAGAAGACAAAATCATCCAAGTAACTTTCCCGTAACTTGGAATGATCGTCCACCACAAAGTTACTTACCATGTGAAATGTGTCCTCCATTCTCACATCCTAAACTAACGCAACAAATGCGTAGGATGTTTAACTCTAACAACTTTGGACCCATGAGATATTGGGGACCAGATGTTTGAACGTTTGTTTTGCTAGGAAAACATGAGTGTAAATAAACTTTGGAGTATAACAAAAGGAGTATGATGCGTTATCAAGCATACCCAGTGACGCAATAGTCAAATCGTGTCTTTCATGCTTAACATTCAACAAAGGTACCCTAGTCTTCTAGTTTTAAGAGCAAACACCTCAGGCACAGGTACGCTTTCTTAAAACACCCTTTGTTAGTAGTAATGTTTGGCATGAAATAGTGTAGTTAGAATCTAACATGGTAGGCACTATAACACAGAAACTCTATTCACATCTCATCATGCCAAATTCAACTTGTCCAGAAATGTTCGATGATCGCTTGAAGATCATGCGTGACAAGTTTGAATTAAGCATTGATAAGTGAATCAAGTTCCCTTCCTTGCACATACGTAATCTTGCCTAAATGAAGTATCCCTGTAAACTTATGTATACTATATGTATGAGATACATAGTTTAAGTAATAGTCTTTATTGACAATAACGCCCATATCTGCAAATGCGAAACTCACAAGAGACGAAGAAGGTGAGTGCGCGGATATAACTAGGTTAGGGGCATAATAGGTAAAGTAGTTTACCTAACGGCAAGTAGGTCCATTATCATGAATAGTGTTGGCTTTGTGCCCACTTGTAAGAAGTATCCCAAAACTTCTTACATCAAAGTGTTTAATGTATCATACCATACATTAAAGATACTATACACTTGAGATTACGATATCTTGAGGAGATTGATGTAGAAAATGTTTCTATACCAACTCTGATAATGTGAGAGTTAATGTGGGTTGAAACAAAATGAGTAATGTTTGTACCTTCATAGGTTGATCAACAAACATCTTGGTTCCCCAAGAAACAAACTACTCTTATTGTCACCACGACCGAAACCGAGTACGCAAGCGCCGGAAAGGCATGACAACAAACACTATAGATGAGACAACTCCCTGTGAAGAGTAGCAGTCAAGATGCCATTAGACTTGTCCGGGAACCCTATAGTTTGCTCATGAATGAAGCTCGTCGAAGTACGTCATCTCCCCGCGGAAAGACATCTCCTCCGTTATGATAACGTCGAATGAGAAATCTTTTCTTTGAAAAGTATTTCTTCTCACCTTAACCTTTTCATTCTCGTCAAATGACCTCTTAATACTCCATTGGAATTATTAATGTCATTTCTCACGTCTCATCATATGACTTTTCAAGTCATTCCTTATATCCCGCTCATGACTATTTCAATATTTCTATGGAAATATTAAAGTCATCTCACACATCCATCCTATTCTCGACTCATGACTCTTGAATATTTCATTGGAAAATTCATGTCATTCCCTAAGCCTCATCCCATGACTTCGTAATATTTCACTGGAAATATTAACGTCATTCCTCGCGTCTCGACATATGACTTTTCAAGTCATTCTTCTCATCCCGCTCATGACTATTTGAATATTCCTTCGGAAATATTAAAGTCATCCGTCACGTCATACCTCATAACCTTTCATCCCTTCTATGACCTCTCGAAAGTTTCGCGGGAAACATTGAAGTCATTCTCTACAAATCGCTCATGACTTTTTAAGTCATATCTTTCACTCGTCACATGACTCATGAATATTTCACGGGAAATATCTAGTCATTCCTTGTGTCGCGTACTCCGACTAATTAAATATTTCATGGGAAATATTATAGTCATCCTCCTAAACACAACTCATAACTTCTATTTATTTCACGGGAAATACTAGAAGTAAATCCTCATCCAATGACATCTTAGTCAATTTCCTCGGAAACACTAAGGTCATTTTCGGTCATCCCATTTAATCATCTTTTGCCAAAAAGTTTATTAGGTATAAACTTTTTCCTCGTGTCAAAAAGTCTTACTAAATAAGTAAGATTAATCAGCCAAAAGTCAAAACAGAAGAAAAACTGGACCATCAGACATACGGCTCCACTAATGTTTAGTGGAACCGTGGAGCCGTGCATCTGAAAAACGCGCCTAGTCACTCTTTTCTTCTGCACAAACTTTCCAAACACACAAAACCACTTCCACTTGCTGTCAAAATCGAACCATAACACCATAATTCAACTAAACTCTTACAAATCAAGATTGAGGCATTGGAATCAACAAATCCTAATCACAACATCACTCATTGTATGTAAATCACTCTTAATTTCATTTAATTTGAGTCTAGGGTTTGTTCTTGAGTATAAATCCGAATTGGGGATTTTCAAAATTAGTTAAACCCTTGTGAAATTAAGACTAGGATTAGACAATGTAGTATTCACATGATTCCCTAAACCTAGGATTTCCAAAAACCCATTTATGTTGTAAAACCTAATCCGAAATTAATCACTAAATTTGGATTATGATTGATTATTTGTAATGGAATCATGTTTAGGATGATTAAAATTGGATTAGGAACGTTCTGCATTAAAGCTTTTCAATCTTAAAGCTTGTTGGCACCATGTTGAGGCATTTGCCAAACACCCCAATTCGATCATTTTTCTAAAAACTTCACAAGTCTAGGATCATGAAACCTTTTTCATACATTGTTGATGCAAATTAAAAACGTTTTTGCATGCATACATGAACTCTCAAATATGGCTCGAAGTACATAATTGATATGTATTGTTCGACATATTTGATTGAGCAAAAGTGAAGTTAGGAGCGTTTGGGTAATCTCTTTAGGATAATTTTAGAGTCGAGATTGCCGCACCTCCACATTGTTTGCATTTAGGCACACACACTAGAAGTGTAATCATTAAAATGCAACGAACTAACATATACAAAAATATTTTTTTGTAGACAAACAATGCCTCGAAATGATTATCAAGATACCAAACCCTACATTCTTAGCACTCTTGAAAATCTAAACATTCCCGATGAGCAAAGAGCTTATCTCGCTAAAGTCCAAAATCGATACATACACGAAGGGCGTGTAGTCGATGCACTCTATGTCACGACAGACAACATAAATGCCTGTTTCCCTTCTATCGAGTTCGATTGTTTATACAAAATAAACGATCAAGTCTGTCCCCGTTTTATTCTCGAGTTCTATAGTCGTGTCCGTACCTACACCGATCTTGACGGAAACGTCTTCCTTGATTTTTGGATTCGACACCAAAATATCATATTGTCTGTCACCGAGATTGGTCACATTCTCGGTATTCCCTCGTATGGTCAGTGTGCATTCACTAAAGACAATTCTCTAGAGTCTCTTTACTACAATCTTGAGAACGAAGGTGCCTATTGTACCGAAGTTCCCGACATTGAAGTAATTAAACAAGTAATTCAAATCCCTCGAGTCACCAACACGTATAAAAAACGTGATGGTTCCATCGTCTACCTCGACCCAAACAAAATATACCTTAAAGAGCTCCGTCCCGATATTAGAAATTGGGAACTTCTTCTGCGTGAGAACGCGTTAAGCCTTGCAGGCAACCGTGATCACGTTCCGGCAAGTCTTGCCCACATGCTCTACTGTCTTAGTATCGAGGAACCTTACAACCTTGCATACTACATGGTCAAATGGATGGCCAGTATTCATCGTCGTTCCGATGAGCTCATGCCATACGGCATGTTGCTTACTCGTTTATTCAGGTGGGTTATGCAAACCTACCCATCTCTCAATGATGTCGACTATGTCCTAGTCAATCCAGTTATGAAACCTCTTGGTGGACCACAACGTCGCACAAAGCAACGTAAGGACAAAGGGTCCAAAGGTGGTCGTAAATCCACTTCCGATATTCCCCATTCATCCTCCTCCTTTAGTCACGAATCATCATCTGAACCCATGGATGAGGACGATGATGAGGTGAACGAAGAAGGAACGTCTAGTTCTCAAATCCCTTCTCCCGACACCTACTTTCATAACCTTGATACCTCATCATTTCGACGTACAACCGACGTCGAAAACGGGATGGTCAACCTATCCTACATGATGAGAAGGCAAACTACAATGTACAATAGACAAGTGGAGATGCATGAGCAAACTGTCGGGGGTTTCAAGTCTATTGGGAAGGCGCTAAAAGGGATCGGGAGCAAGCTGAAGAAGTTGGGGAAGAAATGAGACTAGTTAGGATTAGCTTATGTAGTACTATTAACCTAAGTATTATTAAGCTATTATAAATAAAGACATGACATTAACTTGCTTGATGTGTTTCCTTTTAACACTTGAACATGATTAAATCTCTTGTTAATTAATCCTCATGTTGCTTCATCTTGCATGTTAGTTTATTTTGTTACATGCACTAGATGTTAAAAATGCTTGAATTCATGCATGCTTAATAGTTGCCTAAATACATAGATGATCACATGATCAAGTTAGTTGCTAGTTGAAACTAGCTTTAGGAATTCTATGTGTTTAGTAATTTGAGGCTTTGAGATTTGCAGCCAATGGATTCCCCAGAAATTTCCCCATTTAGGCTGCCTAAAACCTGCAGACCTGGAAAAAAGGTCAAAAGAGCCCACGGCTCCATTAAATAGCCCACGGCTCCACTAAATTTAGTGGTGCCGTAGCACCTTTAATGGTGTCGTGCCTCTGGAAGACAAAAACTGCTATTCTCTTCCACTTTTTGACTTCTTTTCCCTGAAAAACTGCAACCATAACCTGATTCCCATGCACCCAAATCCCCAAATCCAACATTTCAAACTTGCATGCTTATGTTTTGGCTATTTAAGCTAACATTATGCATTGCCATTCTTACAGCCATCCTTACACCTTCACATTCACCATATCACCATCATGGGATCAAGGGTATTCAAGAAGCAAAAATTCTACATCAAATCAACAAATGAAACCACTCAAATTGATCAATGGATCAAGAGTACTCACACATCACAAATCTCACCAAACACCAAAGAGACAATTTTCATTGATCTCACCTTGGATGATGATGATGATACACACACACCCATAGCCTCAACCAAATCATCATCTTCTTTCACTACACCCCATGCTCCATCCAAGGCAACATCAACCAAACCAACATCCTCATCCTCCACAACCTTTAGAACCAACACACCTTTAACCTTCACCCCATCATCTTCACCATCGCCACAACCTTTAGCCCTCACACTAGCTCTATCACCCATATCACCTTTTGAACTTACCACCAACACATCATCATCTTCCCTATCACCATCACCTCAACCTTTAATGGGTCATCCCATCCTTTATCCCCTACAACCACACACCTTGAGTTGTGCTTGTTGTCACCACAACCAACTCCTTATCATGGGCCTTAGAGATGAATTGAGTCTTCAATTCTCCTACCTTGAACACCTCCTCACACCACTACAAGGACCCATCATCTTACCACCTCCACCACCACATAGCCCATCCAACTAAACATAGTCATGTTTAGTCTTTCCGAATAAATACCTAGGAACCCTTTTGAAGTTGGAAGCAAATCTAGAAGCCTCATGTTACTTTAGAAGTTTATGTGTCTTCTTGTTAGTTTAATTTGCTTTCCTAATGTAGTCATACTTATGTATGACATTTAATTT
Source organism: Artemisia tridentata subsp. tridentata (assembly GCA_021014915.2). Classification (NCBI taxonomy): domain Eukaryota; kingdom Viridiplantae; phylum Streptophyta; class Magnoliopsida; order Asterales; family Asteraceae; genus Artemisia; species Artemisia tridentata. Next base: position 369,330,773 of record CP139508.1, read on the forward strand.
ATGTTTATGTAATGGGCTTTTCATTTTGGCTACTTAGCCATAATTCTTTTATTGTGGTTGGATATTTGTCTTATGTGCTACTTGTTAGATATTGTATATTTGTCGTCTAACTTTGTTTTGTAGCACGATCCATTGCTCGATTCCTTTGTGTTCTCCAAATGAGGGGGAGTACACATCAAGGGGGAGCCTTAACCACCTTTTTGATTTGACAAAAAGGGGGAGAAATGGGAGTAAACTCATTAAAAACTTGTTAAAACTAATTTTAACCTAAAATGAGTTTATATTTTGTCATCATCAAAAACGGGGAGATTGTTGATGCAAATAATGTTCTAAAAACGTTATTTATATCTTTCGATTACTTCACGTTTTGAGGATGACAAAATGTGAACTCACGTTACGTTAAAATTAACGTTAACAAGTTTTTAATCGGAAGATCCCGTTTCTACGCAAATCACTTTTGAACAAAGTTACAACTTGAACTAGTGATCAAAGAAGTGAATTCATGTTTTGAAAATTCACATTTTAAATGGGACAAAACATTTTTTCAAAAATACACATGACAAATTATTTTTGAAATATTAAGAAATGTTTTAATGGAAAAATAAGTTTGAAAATCACAACAGCTTTTTCCCCCCCAAAATCAGCTCCACCTTGCCCAAAAAGTTTCACCAAAAAGAAAATTTGGAGCGTCCTAGTCTACCACGCTCCACGGTACCGTTAAATTTAACGAGCCGTGGTCATTTATGGAGCTGTCGTACCATTGATTTAGTTCAGTTTTCTTTGCTATAAATACCCACTCTTTCACAAGTTTGTAGGCACCCTTCACACACAGAAATCCCTTAGTAAATCCTCTCACACCTTCACTTCTTAGGTCATTTAGATTAGTTTTTCTTTGTTTCAAGATGATCCAATCATCCTTCAAGTGATCTCTTCATACCTCTTCACTAGCAAGAAAGAACACAAGTATCCAAGTTTTATACTTAGGTCATTGTCATTCCTCTTCATTAGCAAGAGAAGAACTCAAGTAATCAAGAAAATTACTAGTACTTTATTGATAGGATTGTAACACTTGTTACACTTGTGTGATTAGACATCAAGGGATATTTCCTTTTTGAGAGAGTGAAGATCAAGTAATGATACTAGAGATAGTGAACATCTCTTGAAGCCCTTGGCTTGTGTGATTGATCAAGATAATCAAGGGTCATTGTTAGTGTTTGTGAGTAGAGTGAAGTAGAGTGTTGATCATTGTGATCGTGTTGAGATCTGTGGTGATCTTTGAAGCCATTGTGGCTTGTGTGTTTGGTCACGTGGGCCTTGTAGATTGGTGCTACTAAGATTAGCACTGGACACTAGCTTGTAGATGGTCGTATAAAGGGTATAGCACGACTTAGCTATGTTTTCGGTTCTCTCCGCCTGAAGGGAGGTTGTTGATATAGTGTTTGAAACTCTCGAGTGTGGTACTCGGGGAGTGGAGTAGGGCGAAGAAGAGCTTCATAGCCGAACCACTATAAATCCTCTGTCTCGGTTTGATCTTTCCAACTCTAATCTTTACTTTTATTTGTTATTATTACGTAGCTTAGCTTGTAGTTCATATTGGTGTTGTTTGATTACACATAGAGTTCGAATCAAAGTTTCCAATAGCATACTTTTAAAACAAGATTTTTAAAAGAAGTTTTTAAACCGGTAAACTATTCAACCCCCCTTCTAGTTTCCAACAAAAAGTCAACAAAAAAGTCAAAGTTAGTCAACATTTGGTTATTCATCTTAATTCAGTGCTTATTTTGGGTTTCTTATTGTTTTTAAGTTTCAATTCAGTTATATATTCATCTGTTTTAGGTTTCATAGCTTAATTGGTCTAGTTCATGTTTAAGTATAAAATCAGTCAATAAAAATTGGTGTTTGGATTAAGTCTGTTATGGGTCTAAACCTGTAATCACTGTTCATTGACCACTTTTATTACTTTTGTTAAACTCAATCTGATCATTAGGAGGTGAATTTGAGTAGTATTTAGGTGATTTATAAGGTTTAGTAGGTTTGAGTTATCATGTTCATAGATGTGCCCTTTTGCTGTCCATGTCTAGATTTAAGTAATTTGATTAGTAATCATGTTAGATTTTGTTGTTTTTATGTCAATTATATTGCAGTAAGGCATACTTGATGAGTTGAACAAGTCTCAATTGGATTGGAGGAGCTTTTGATCATTTTTGATGAAACAGTTACCTCAGAATAGAATTGCAGCCTGCTTCAATTTTCTCACATCCGTTAAGGTGCTTGTTTGCTGATTTCATTGCCTAATTTTCATGTTATATGTAGTTGGCCTGTTGTAGAACACCATTTCATAGTTTTCAGAATTCCCCTTAGCTTATTTGTGCTTCATCCCTAGCTTTTGAGTTGCATCAGTTAGCATTAAAATGTTGCATCAGTTGAATTTTCCCATTTTCAGCAATTTTCTTTGATTTTTAATTTCTTAGATATAAGATGGTATAAGCTGAATTTTTGCATAGTCGTAATTGGCTGGCTTATCTAGCTAATTCTATTTTTTCTAGAATTTTTAGATTTTTCTTGGATAGCTTTTCTATGGCTTGAATAGCCTTCTTTTTGCCCTGCTCCAAGGCTGCACTCAGAAGACCTTGGATTTCTTTTTGGGCTTATTCTGTGCTTGTTAAGCTTTATAGGTTAGAGTTCACTGCTTATTTAGGTTAGGATTAAAGTGGTAATAGCTTAATAGGTTAGCTTATAGCTTGTAGCTTCTAGTATAGCTCATTAGTCATTTGCTTAAATTTCCTTTTGCTCTATTGTTAGCCTGCTGTTATGATCTCAGAGCTTTTTCTGCCTTATTTTCAAGTTTGTAAAAATCTTTTCAATTTTAAAAGTGCTTAATTTTTATTGCTTAATCAGTTTCCAAAGAGAAAAATCAAAAAAATAAATAAAAAGCAAAAAGAGGTTGCCCAGGTTCAAACCTGGGACCTCTTGCTCACACTCCCTACACCTTAACCACTGCGCCCTTGGGACTTGTCCTAATTTAGGTTGCATGGTTAATCCTTTTAACACATTTTTCTTCATTTGCTTATCAGTCAACTTTGGCTTAATTCCAGCTTATCTGGATAAGCTGGGTTAGTGTTATTATTTTTCCTAGATTCAGCACATCAATTAGGACTTTTCGGTATTTTTTTTCATAATTTTCCCATTTCGTTCAGTATTTTTAATTCATTTTTCTTTTCAATTTAGTTTTTAATTCGTATTAAATAAAATATTAATCAGAAAAATGTAATTCTTTTTTGTAAAATTTTCTTTTATCATTTAGGACGTAGGAAATATAAATTGGTTCCCATAGAGTTCATATTTCTCCATTTTGACGTTTAGGCTCGGTTTTTCCGGTTTAAACGTACGTGTTCAGTTTTCTTTACGTTTTTATATATGCATACTTTAGATTATAGTTTTCCTTACCTTTTAAGTCGTTTTTAGTTAATGTTCACTTATTCTAGCGTAGAAACCCAAATTCCCATTATTTTCCTTATTCACGACACGAATCACGAATCGAGATCACGAAATTCCATTCAATCCTTCGTTGGAAAGACAACCCGGGTTACACATACTTCACTTGTGTTTCCTTGGAAATAAATTACACATTGATTTTCGCGAATCAGAGACCTAATAAAAAGTTTAGCTCCCCCATCATACTCATTTCAAACTCGTCATGCATGACTTTTGAAAAATCGTCACATAACTCTTGACAAGTTGAACCGAATATAATGTCATCCACGTATATCTGGACGATGATAATATGTGATCCCTTTTTCTTGGTAAAGAGAGTGTTGTCTACTAGGCCCATGGTGTACTTATGGTCAACTAAGAAGGTCTTAATTCGATCATACCAAGCTTTTGGTGCTTGCTTAAGTCCGTATAAAGCTTTCTTTAGTTTGTAAACATGATTTGGTTTTTCAAAATCAGGAAAGCCGGGAGGTTGTGCAACATATACTTCTTCAGTTATAAATCTGTTTAAAAATGCACTTTTGACATCCATTTGAAATAATTTAAAATCATGTGCACATGCATATGCAAGTAGTATTCTAATAGACTTAAGTCTAGCTATGGGTGCCAATGTTTCATCGCAATCTATACCTTCTTGTTGATTGTAGCCTTGTGCTACTAGCCTAGCTTTGTTTCTAGATACTATGTCATTTTCATCCATTTTATTTCTAAAAACCCATTTGGTACCGATAATGGTTTGATTTTTAGGTTGTGGAACTAAAGTCCAAACGTCATTCCTAACAAATTGATTTAATTCCTCTTGCATAGCAATTACCCAAGATTCATCTTTTATAGCTTCATTTATATTTTTAGGCTCGATTGTTGAAACAAAACAAAAGCAATTACTTTCATTTTGAGCTTTAGATCTTAATGTTCTTTCATTAAGTTTTCCTATGACATTTTCTAATGGATGACTTTTTGTTTCTTTGATATTGACTATATCTCTTGTTACTGGTTCATCTTCATTATCATTTTCAACATTTTCTATGTTTTCAACCATTTGGCTTTCAACCAAGTCATCATCTACCAAAGGTGATGTCTTAGAGGGAGGTGGACTTTCGTCAAATGTTACGTTCAACGATTCCTCGACTCTTAAGGTTTCTTTGTTCAAGACTATGTATGCTTTACTGTTTTGTGAGTACCCAAGAAATACACCTTCATACGACTTTGGGTCGAACTTGGTGAGATAGTCTTTTGTGTTTAAAATGAAGCACTTGCTTCCAAAAACTCTAAAATGTCATAAAGTAGGCTTTTTGCATCGATAAAGTTCATAAAGAGTTTTATTTAAAAATGGTCTAATTAAAACTCTATTTAGGATATATGTGGAAGTATCTACTGCGTGACACCAAAACTTTTGAGGTATGTTTTGTTCATTTAACATAGTTTTACTCATTTCTTGAATTGTCCTATTTTTCCGTTCTACTACACCATTAGATTGTGGAGTTCGAGGAGCCGAGAAATTATGTGTTATTCCATTATTATCACAAAATGTTCCGAATTGGATTTCGTTGTCAAATTCTCGACCATGGTCGGTTCTAATAGATACTATGTTACTTCCTATTTGATTTTGAATTTTCTTGCTTAGAATTTCAAATTTATCAAAGGCCTCATTTTTGGTTTTCAAAAATTTAGTTCATGTATACCTAGAGTAATCATCCACTATAACCAAAGTATAAAAGTTACCCCTATAACTTTGTATAGAGGATGGACCAAACAAATCCATATGTAATAATTCTAGACACCTAGATGTAGACACCATATTTTTAGCCTTATGGCTATTATGAGCTTGTTTCCCAATTTTGCAAGCATCACAAAAGTGTTGGTCATATTTCAACTTAGGTAGGTTCCTAACGAGTTCCTTAGATGATAAGGATTGAATTAGCCTCATATTAGCATGACCTAAACGTCGATGCCATAGTGTTGAGTTTTCGTCCAAAGAGGTAAGACAAAGCTTGTCTTTAGGTATTTTATCTAATTTCATAACATATACGTTATTCTTTAAAACACCTTTTGCCTACGGTTATGCCATCTTTAAGTATTTTACTTCCATTTTCACTGAAAATGATGTTATACTTTTTGCGGCATAATGACTTATACTAAGCAAGTTAAATCCTAAATTATCTACATGATCTTCATCATCAATAGAGAGAGAGTCATGAGATATCGTACCTTCTCCAATGATTTTACTTTTAAGTTTGCTACCGAATGTGACATTACCTCTGTCGTACACTTGGTAAGTTGAGAAAAGGCTTTTGTTTTCGTCATATGTCTTGAACACCCACTATCTTTGATGCACTCATCAGGTTCTAGTTCAACTTTTAAGCATACCTAAGTTCAAGAAAGACTCAAGCGTTTGGTACCCAATATCTCATGGGTCCGTTTGGGTTAAACATAACATTATCATGGTTCATGTAAGCAAATGGAGGATAATTGTTCCATGACATGTAATTGGGACCTTGGAAGTTTCTAGGCATATTTTGGTTCCAATTATTTTGATAATGATGTTGTGAGTTAACATTACTCTTAGGAAAGGGGTGTTTGGGAAAACTAGTTTGAGGTCTCTGTTGAGTTGTTTTAACTCTATACTCATTCCTAGCTTGACCTCTTCCTACAGAAACAGCTGGTTTTAGCTTGTTGTTAGTTATACTAGTACTAGGTTTTCTAGTGACCTTAAAAAATTCAGTACGGTTCGTTTTAAGATCCTTCTGTTCAACTTCTGTACCCGCGGATCCCTTGGGTACAACTGGCGGATCCAAAACTTTGGATCCGTCAGATCTGTGGGCTTCTGACTTGGTTGAAACAGTTTCTTTTTCATTCACAGTTTGTTTCTTAAAGTCACCTAAGGTTCCTAGTTTCATAAAACCTAGTCCGGTTTTATCATGAGAAAGTTTTTGCATCTTCATTATCTCATCTGCACAACTTATGTTTTTATCAAACTTTTTAAACTTAGAGTTTTGCTTAATGAGATCTTCCTGTGTGGTTTTTAGTGCATCTAATTCTAATTTTAGTTCTTGACAAGAGACACATGTATCTTTACTATTTTTGCCTTTTTCCATTCGTATCTCTTTTTCTTTAAGCAAATACACTTCATTTTCTAAAAGTGTTGTTTTAGTTTTCAAGAATTTGTTTTTGTTGATGATTTTTAATGTTATATCACATAGTTTGTTATATTCTACTTCTAAGGTTTCATCATCTATAGAGGAGTATGAGTCAGAATGTACCTCTTCTTTGTCATGAGCCATAAGGGCAACTTCGTTGTTCTTAGGCTCATCATCATCTCCTTCACTATCACTCCAAGCTCCACTAACAAATGCTTTTTGAGACTTGTTCTTTGGAGGCTTTGGACATTCACCTATAAAGTGACCAGAATCTCCACACCTATAGCACTTCCTATCTAACTTGCCTTTTCTATCATCACGGTCTTTTCGGAAGGATTTCTTTTCTTCACGAGGTGGTCTTACGAACTTTCCTCGTCTCCTGAAGAAATTCTTGAAATCTCTTACGGCCATGGCATATTCTTTGTCTTCGCTACTAGAACAAGACTCTTCATCATCACTTGACTCAACTCTAGCTTTCAAAGCAATGGACTTCATTTTCTCCTTCTTGCCTTTAACTATTTCTGAATCTTTTTCCATCACCATTTCGTGAACTTTGAGATTTCCTATGAGCTCATCTAGTGTCATGCTTGAAAGATCCTTGGATTCTTCAATAGCTGTCACTTTTTCTCTCCACTTTGGGTGGAGTGCTCTTAGAAATTTCCTGACAAAATTCTTACGAGAAAAAGATTCGTCAAGTGCTTTAAGAGATGTAATAATAGTATTAAACCTAGCAAACGCACTATCAATGGTCTCATCTTCAGAGATAACAAATTGTTCATATTGTTGAACAATAGGATCAATTTTGTTATCTTTGACTTATGAGTTTCCTTGATGAGTGATAATTAGAGATTGCCAAATATCTTTAGCCGTTTTACACATAAAAACTCTTTCATATTCTTTCTTAGGTAAAGCATTGTAAAGCATCATTTTGGCTTCATTATTTTTGGCAATCAACTTCTTTTGCTCATCACTGTGACGAGTAAGAGAAGTTCCTACATCCCGACCACCCGAAATATCATTACTTATGGCGTTGTAATCACCCTCAACAATTGTATACCATAGATCTATATCCTTTGACTTCACATAAGTCTCAAAGCTATTTTTCCAATAAATAAAACAATTAGGTTCGAATAGAGGTGGTTTTTGCATAGTGATGAACTCAAATAAGTACATTTTATTACCATCATTTATCCTATTTATTTGACTTGTTTTATTATATTATCTGTGAGAATTGATACGTTAATGTTTACTTTTGTAATTCTCAGGTAAAAACAAGTATTATGTGAAACTTGGCGATTTTGGACTAATTATGGAGCAAAACAAGCAAGAAGTTAAGAGTCTATTGAAATGTACAAGATCAAGACCATTCTGCTCCAGATACGCCGCAACTTACTTATTATATACGGCGCATCACTATCAAGATTTCACAAGCTACGATCCAAGACAGCAAGGACATGCGCCGCATCTAAGAATGGAGTTACGCCGCATCTTCTGGCGGTGTACGAATATTCCTGAATATATTAATCTTGGACCCCACGCGAAGTTAAGTCAATGCGCCGCATCTACTTATCCTATGCGCCGCATCTAGCCCTCAGACAGAAACTATAAATACCCCAAAGTCAGACGAATTTCGGGGTTGGACAGAGGCTAATATACGAAGTACGAGAAGACAGAAACCCTAAGCCGAATTAAGACGAAATAGCAACACAAGACACACCTTGAACGAAGATACAAGAGCTATAAGAAGGTCCTGCATGTATTCAATTCATTAAGTAGTTTTGTTTTATTGTATTAAGTACACTTTAATTGGTCAGGATTGATGGGCTTGTGTCATTGATTTAATCATGCACTTCAACTCCCCTTAAAATTGCTTTCCCATTAATTAAAGTTTATATGTTGATGTCTTTGGTGACTTTTATTAGTGCATTGATAACCTCTGTGTCTAGCTGAGCATTGCTTGGGTCGCCATGCCCCTTCCTCGCCTATTTATTATATCGCCTATGCATTCTATCGTCTGTAGAAAGGTAGGAAGAAAAGATAAGTAGGATAGTCATAAGTAATCATTAAGGGTTTACTCGCCGATAAGATTAGAGCCAACGAGAAAGGATTAATCTCGGTGCGTTGCATCGAACTATACACTTCATATAAAACTAGCAATAAAACAAGTGACAAGCTACTTAACTATCAGGACAGGTCTTCTTATTGTCTTAAGTATTTATCTATGTACGTGTGTGCTATTCGCTGATTCGTGCTTATTAGTTTAGTTTATATTTAATCATAATCAAACCGTGCCAGTCTCTCAGGCTGAACCCCCTTGCGTTAGATTAGGTTGTATAGCTAACTTAAGATATTAAAATACTGATTAGAATAACTAGATAATACGTTCTACTCTTAGTGATCGACACTCTACTTACCATTATATTCATACTGACCGGGTACACTGCTCGTTAAAGTGTGTGTGTTATTGATAAGTCGGCTAAATATAAATTTAAAACTTGAATACTGCTAAAACAACAACGACATACCGTGGGTATAAATTAGAGCATACGCACACGCGCATCAAGTTTTTGGCGCCGTTGCCGGGGAGTGAATTGTTATTATCTGTTAATTTGATTAGTATTTTAATTAGGTTTTTCTTTTTAATTTTTATTCTAACCGCTAACTCTGTTGTATATTAGTTAATTTTCATTCATTGTATTTTCTGCATATTTTCTGTTTTTGTGTGTTTTTATTTTTGTTTATTTTCGTTTGTTTTTATTTTTGTTTTTCTTTTTGTTTTTCTGTATTCTGCTATCGTTGTACTGAGCTAATTCAAACGATACGGCGCATCTATTTTCATAGATACGGCGTATTGCGTTTAATTTTTATAAAATACAACGCGTTTAATAAATTCGATACGACGCATCTTTACCCAAGATACGGCGTATCTGTTTTTAGTAAAAAAAAGTTTTTTTAAGCGATAACGCCATACGACGCATCTTCTTTAGCAGATACGGCGTATCTATTATTTTAATTAAAAACAGTTTTCGAATTATTAAACAGATACGACGCATCGATTTTTATCGATACGGCGCATATACTAAATCAAAAATCTTGTATTTTGAAACATAACGTAGATACGGCGTATTAACTTTCGTTTATACGGCGCATTTAATTTTTATAAATATAAGTAATTTTTGATAACTTAAAACGTACGGCGCATTTAATTTATTAATACGACGTAACAATTTTCTAAAATAAAAGTCTGATTTATTTTTAACGATTATAAGATACGGCGCATCCTATTTATAGGATACGGCGCATCGTCTTCAGATATCAGTAACTTTTATTTATCCCGAACAGAGAAAATTCTAATCATCTTTCCTGACTCTTAGAAATTTTTTAATTCGAAGCCTATTTGTTTTGTGTTTCAGGAATCATGATTGATCTTTTCCCAAGCTGGTTCGGAGGATCAAGGATCAAACTTACAATCGACGAGATTATATCAAAGTTTGCCCAAGAAAGCGGAAAGGAACTATTGCTGAAAGAACAAAACAATATGATTAGAGAAGTGACGATTGAAGTGCACCAATTGTCAAGGGTGATTAAAGGAGTTTTGTTCCAAAGGCACGACCTAAAGGGAAATACCTTGATAATTACATCGACAACGCTGATAACAAAGTTGTCGAGTTTGAACCCGAACTACTGGAACAGGAGCTGAACGTGAGTCTAACTTGAAGACTCTGGAATAAAGACAAGTGCTGACTGGGAGACAACCCGGAAATTTTTTACTATTCTGTTCTGTTTCGAGTCAGTCAGGCCGCAGAAGATACGGCGCATCTCAATCTTAAGATGCGACGCATCTCCTGCACTGGTCATATCTTACTTTATTTTCTGCATTTTTATTTTTGACTTTAAAACTTTTTATCAGTTTATTTTAATGCGGCGCATCCCTGGTTAAGGATGCGACGCATCTTCTATTCTGATTCGTATTTATTCCAGGCTCGATACGGCGCATCTTCTTCCATAAGATACGGCGTATCGACTGACCTGATGATTTTCATTTTAATTTTTAAGTTTTATTTTCGCTAACTACTAATGTATTATGCAAGTTTGAACCTTCTTAACTTAGGTGTGTTAAAGTCTTGATGGTATTATAGATTCCTGCAATTCCTGTGGATACATCAATTATGAAGCTTAAACGTTCTCATCCACAAGGAAGTTGATTTTTGCTCTTACACAAATAATGGAGGATCATACCGAGCAAATCTCAGGGGAGTTTTTCTGTTCTAATTCTTTTATTTTCCAGTTTTTAACCTTTGATACAAACAACGAGGACGTTGTTTAACTTAAGTGGGGGGATTGGAGAATTAGAACACTTACTTGTCCTAAACTTTTTCAAAATATGCTTAAAATGTGCTTAATATATCAAAATTAAATTTTTTTAGCATGTTTTTGTTTAAAGTCTAAATTACATAGCTGCACACATGACGTTATTTTCAAAAATTGTGAACTTTTCAAAAATTCACAAATCTATGAGTGTGCCGGTGACTTGTAAACTTTAGAACTTGGCTTGTATACTATTCGAGACCACCATAATAAATATTATTTTTATAATTGGAATGACTTGTCTAAATTGGTAAATTTCTAGGATTACACCCAAATAGCCTTTATATGTTATGTGATATTAGCTAACTACACTGGTTAGTTAACCCCCGTATAAACCCTTTTGTTACTCTCACTTTTAGAGTAAGATACCCCTAGAAAAACACTCAGAGCCATTCCTTTCGTTTCTTACACCTTTGTTATAATGTTTTGTTACACCCTTACACCTTAGCCTACCCTGTAGATTAAAATCCGTGGTTGGTTAATTGTTGTAGGCAAAGTGTGTTTCCTTACATTACCTGTGTTCGCGTGCGTAATTCATTATCTATGGTTAGGTCGGGAAATTGCACAATGCAATTGGAGTGAAAGTAAATATTGTATATCTTTGAGTTTATTTTTCGTGTGTTTACTACTTTCACTATTACCGTTATTTCTGAAGTCATGAAAAGTATGGAAAAATTATCCAGAGTTATCATTATAGTGATGTGGTGAAATTTTACACATCTATGTTTATGTTTCAAGTTTTAAAAAAAATAAATAAATAAAAAATGGAAAAAAAAATAGAAAAGAAAAAGAAAAATGAAAAGTTGGATGTTTGTTTTAACCAACTTATGTAAAGTTTTGTATTAAGTGGTCGATATCACCACTATTTGTTATATATTATATTTATGGATTGAATGGGAGTTGGACGTTATGGGAACGCCAACTAAGGTTATTCTTTGATTGAGATCTTGTTAAGTATAATTCGTGTCTACCTAAAGCGTGTTTTTCAAGTGTTAAAGCGTGAGTTATTCTATGATATGAGTCTTATTCATGGGATGGTTGGGATAGCAATTTACCACACTTAGGATTTTAATTTATCTGTTTTGTTTTATTTTTCATTTTACACCAATTTATATCCCAAATATTATCCACACCCTATATTATTCTTTATCCAAACCTTTGATTTATTGAGATTAGGGATTTGAGCAATCTTAAGTATCGTAGTCGTGGATTCGGCTATGTATTTATGATTTTGTCGCCCTTTTTGATATAATATTATTGGTGAAGATTACTTGGTCCCATCTTTAGCCTATTCGAGTTAAGGATTTGAGCAATCGCAAGTATCGTGTTCGTGGATTCGATCATGTATTTGTGATTTGTCGCCTTTTCTGGAATTTGAGATCGATAGAGATTAAGGAGAATGATTAACCCTTAACCTACAAACCCTTTTTACCGCTTTAGATTTGTTATTCCTTAGCTTTAGTGGGGGAGATGCGTATACTTGCCAAGCTTATGATAGAATATTCGTCACGACTGGACAGTTAAACGATTAGATTTGCTTTTATCAAATATATTTTATTTTACTTCTAATTCGTTAAGTGTTTGGTTGTGTGATTATGACAAAAATGAATACATGCTTAAATATAAAAATAAATCCTAATATCTTTTAGGATACATTTTCATAAGATTAATTCTAAGGTTTACTTGGGGACAAGTAAAGTTCAAGTGGGGGGATATTTGATGAACTCAAATAAGTACATTTTATTACCATCATTTATCCTATTTATTTGACTTGTTTTATTATATTATCTGTGAGAATTGATACGTTAATGTTTACTTTTGTAATTCTCAGGTAAAAACAAGTATTATGTGAAACTTGGCGATTTTGGACTAATTATGGAGCAAAACAAGAAAGAAGTTAAGAGTCTACTAAAATGTACAAGATCAAGACCATTATGCTCCAGATACGCCGCAACTTACTTATTATATACGGCGCATTACTATCAAGATTTCACAAGCTACGATCCAAGACAGCAAGGACATGTGCCACATCTAAGAATGGAGTTACGCCGCATCTTTTGGCGGTGTACGAATATTCCTGAATATATTAATCTTGGACCCCACGCGAAGTTAAGTCAATGCGCCGCATCTACTTATCCTATGCGCCGCATCTAGCCCTCAGACAGAAACAATAAATACCCCAAAGTCAGAAGAATTTCGGGGTTGGACAGAGGCTAATATACGAAGCACGAGAAGACAGAAACCCTAAGCCGAATTCAGACGAAATAGCAACACAAGACACACCTTGAACGAAGATACAAGAGCTGTAAGAAGGTCCTGCATGTATTCAATTCATTAAGTAGTTTTGTTTTATTGTATTAAGTACATTTTAATTGGTCAGGATTGATGGGCTTGTGTCATTGATTTAATCATGCACTTCAACTCCCCTTAAAATTGCTTTCCCATTAATTAAAGTTTATATGTTGATGTCTTTGGTGACTTTTATTAGTGCATTGATAACCTCTGTGTCTAGCTGAGCATTGCTTGGGTCGCCATGCCCCTTCCTCGCCTATTTATTATATCGCCTATGCATTCTATCGTCTGTAGAAAAGTAGGAAGAAAAGATAAGTAGGATAGTCATAAATAATCATTAAGGGTTTACTCGCCGATAAGATTAGAGCCAACGAGAAATGATTAATCTCGGTGCGTTGCATCGAACTATACACTTCATATAAAACTAGCAATAAAACAAGTGACAAGCTACTTAACTATCAGGACAGGTCTTCTTATTGTCTTAAGTATTTATCTGTGTATGTGTGTGCTATTCGCTGATTCGTGCTTATTAGTTTAGTTTATATTTAATCATAATCAAACCGTGCCAGTCTCTCAGGCTGAACCCCCTTGCGTTAGATTAGGTTGTATAGCTAACTTAAGATATTAAAATACTGATTAGAATAACTAGATAATACGTTCTACTCTTAGTGATCGACACTCTACTTACCATTATATTTATACTTACCGGGTACACTGCTCGTTAAAGTGTGTATGTTATTGATAAGTCGGCTAAATATAAATTTAAAACTTGAATACTGCTAAAACCACAACGACATACCGTGGGTATAAATTAGAGCATACGCACACGCGCATCACATAGATTGCCCTTCTTTAAAGTTTTCAAAATCCATGGATCGTTTTAAGTTTTAAAATACAATATATTTTAAAAATCTTAAGTAACGTAGCTCTTGATGCCAATTGTGGAAAACTAGAAGGGGGGTTGAATAGTTTTACCGTTTAAAATTAATTCGCTTTGTTACTCTATGTTATTTCAAAGGAAACAAGCACAAACAAATATTCACACAATATATATATATGAAAAGTAAAGAGAGGAAAGATCAAACCACACAACACGGATGTTTATAGTGGTTCAGCTACAAGGACTCTCTTCCTTGCCCTACTCCACTCCTCGAGCCTCTAACTCGAGAGTTATCCTTCACTAAGAAACAAACTCTCTTCTAGGTGGAGAAAACCTTTACACGTTGCTTACTTCCTTTTTCGGTACTAAGCTAAACACCGAGTTCTACTTCAAGGCAGAACCAACCTAACGTCGCCTATACAATTACCGACACTAAGCTAGATGTCGAGTTCTTTACAAGGGTTCAACCACTCCCGTTTGGTTCTTTCACAAGGGTACAACCACTCCCTACACTCTTTGTGTTTTGAGGACTAAAACACTAACCACACTCACTGAGATAAATGATACAAATAATGATGTGTGAACTACAACTATATCACACAGTAACTATGCTAAAGTTTTACACGTCTGTGTTGAACCTTGATGCTTAATTCCTTTGCTACAAAAGAAAAGATCAATGAAATGAATGAATAATGAAAGTTAGATGATATGTAAATGAATGAGTATGAATATTAGGCTATATGAGTGATGGTGTGTTCAAATGATCAGCTTGCTATTTATAGGCAAGCTGGTGAACAGCCGGCGGATCCGGCGGATCCCATAAAAGGGATCCGTCTTTGATGTTGTTTGGTTCCGCCAAAATGACAGCTAAGAGATTTATGAAATCTCTCCAAATCTTCCACAATCTTTCCATATCTTTGTGTTGTCATATCAAGATCTTCCAAAGTCAACTATCTTGCTTGAAGATCTAACTAAGATATCACATAATCTATGTATGATGCATGCCATGATGTCATTGTATCATTTTAAAAATAAAGTTTCCTTTTAAGGAAATAAACTAGTAGATGTGTAAAATGTAATTCTAAGTAATCTTGTGAAATGTAAAATGTGTTTTAAAGTGACTTTAGCTAGTATTTATAATTTGCTAAAAGATATACTTTGTAATTGTCATTAACAAAACTAAGTAAAGATCGTAAAATATAAATAATGTTTTTAGGACAATATTTGTATTAACAGATTTTTTGACAGGTTCTGGCGGAACCAAACGCATACACGGACGGAACCCACTATTTGGTTCCGTCCTATTCGTGGATTGCTAAGGCAGTTTGCCTATAAATAGCAAGCCATACATTGATGTTTTCTCATCACTTACCAGCATAAACAACATCATATATTCTTTCATTCATATCTAACTCATTCATATTTCATTTTAGTGAACTTCTTTGTAGCAAGAAGATCAAAGCATTACAAGCTTCAACAAAACGTTGCAAGGCTTGTTAGTTTGTCACTGTGTGAATTGTTGTTGTTCATACATCATTGTTTGTACCAAACAATCATAAATCCTCTTTAGTGATCGGTTAGTATTTTAGTCCTTAAAATACATAGTGTGACGGGAGTGGTTGTACCCTTGTAAAAGAACTCGACATTTAGCTTTGTGTCGGAAATCTTGTGTAAGCGACGTGTAAGGTTTTCTCCGCCGGATAAAGGAGCTTGTTGATTAGTGAAGGATACTCTCGAGTTGGATACTCGGGGAGTGGAGTAGGGCAAGGAAAAAGAGTCCTTGTAGACCGAACCACTATAAACCCTCGTGTTTTTGTTTGATCGTTTCTTTCTTTACTTGCACTTTACTTATCATTTATTATTTACATTAGTTGAATTCACACAAACTTTTCAAAGTAAATTAAAATTAAAAACAGTAAAACTATTCAACCCCCTTTCTAGTTTTTCACAAAACTTATTATTGTTATGTTGTATTAATGATTTCTTAGTGGTGTTTATGCTTATCTGTTGCTTACGAATTGATTAGATCTTCAATAGTGATAATTGTGCGATAACTGTTAATAGCCGAACTAAGAACCACATAAACCTTAGAATTTGCTTAATTTATTGGGATAACGGAGTTGCCTATGGTTCTTTAATCAAGTTTCTGTGCAATACATAGTGACCGTAGAGCGGTGTTGGACTATGAGACATTAACGGGCTTGATAGATAATGCATAATAATTAGTTATGGGAGCTAGACCATGGCACTAAGCTAGTTGCTATAAGGTGTAGGAGCCGGAACAAGGCACTACACTATTTTAGGAATATCATCGATAATCACCAATCAAGGCGTGACAGATTCGGTAGATATAAATAGGTAATAATAAGAAGTAGTGCACCCTAAGTAAATACGTTTTCCCATCATATAAGATTCACCATTTTACCTTTCTTGCAATTTAATTTACACGTCTTTTAGGATAATATTCGTCTTAAAACATATCTCTCAAAACCCCAAATATTACCTGATTTCTATTAAAATACACAAAAAAAAGTCAAAAATAACCTCCTTTAGTTCCCTTAGATCATTTGTCATACTTTATGATCCTACCTCGTTATTCCCTTAGAGAACTATCATGGACTTGCCTTTACTGCACTACAACAATTAAATACACTGTCTATGGGGTTGTAATGCTTGCTTTGCATTCCACGCACATCAGCTGCGTTAACTTATACGAAAGTCACAAAAAAGATTGTTCTACCTTTTGACAAATATGAATGTTCTCTTTAATTTTGTAGATATTAACTTTAATTATGGTTAGCGAAGTTAACCTAAATAATTCCAAGTACTAATTTTAGTAGCTGACAATTATTTTGAGACATTTTAAAAATAATGTGTAAATAATAATACTGAGACGAAAGTAGTACTTAAATATAGATAATATTGGGTCTGATGATATGCAATGTTAATTTCTACCATTTTATGAAGGGAAGTGATTGACACACTCCAAAATTTTATTGGGACACTCATTGTACAAGTAGTTAAAGTAGATTATATTTAAAGTATAATTGCATACCGCATACAGTAAAGTGTTCCAATAAATTTTTAGAGTGTGCCAATTATTTCCCTTTTATGAAACCAGAGGTTACAAAATGATCTAACTAATTAAAACGGTTTACTAACACTAGAGCGAGTTTAAATTAGCAAAATTAGTCTCATATACATTTAAGAGTAAATTGCAAAAGACGTCCATATGGTTAGTCAGTTTTCATACTAGACATCTCTGTCAAATTTGTTTTGGCAATTATCATCATTCCACTAGTAAAAGTTAAACACACATCTCTATGGACTCACGATGTACATTTTTCCGTTATCTCTCTTATCTACTAAAAGTCAAACCCCCTCTCACAAAATTACTCTCCAAAACTCCTGTTACTTATTTCATCTTCTTCTTCTCACCAGCTTTACTACCATCATCATCATCATCGTCATTATCATCATCTTCTTTTTCTACTCACCAATTCCACCGCCACAAAATATATAAACCATTCACAATAAAATCACTTTCAACACCACAAAATACCAAAAGTCGTCACAAAATCCCCTAAACCCGTCACCGTTAAATTACTCACAACCACAAAATACTTAAACCCATCATCATTTTCTTCTCACAACCACCACTACCATCCACCGTTATCCGCCACCTCCACCACACCACCAACTGCTACTCCTTCTCTGCCAACTAGCATGGTGGCTAGATCTATGGTGCCTGGATGGTGGGTGATTGGGAATGATTTTATCAACATAGGTGTTTAACTTTTAGTAAATGACGAAGATAACGGGGAAAAAGTTACATCATTAGTCTTTACAGAGTATGTATCTAACTTTTACTAACCGAAGGATGGTGATTGGAAAAAGTTTGTGTCATGGATGTGACAAGCAAAATGAGTTTACTCTACATTTAATAACCTTATTTGCTCATGTGTTATTTAATTAAACTACCTTTTTCAATAAACTGCAATCGTAAAAAAGTTATCGTTTATTAAACAAAATCTATTAATATATAGATAGTGGGTTTGTTTGCAACAACCAAAGATGTACACATTAAAGAACACATATTAGCAAAACTTATTGAAAATTCAAATTTTAACAAGTCTACTTATAAAGTTGTTAGTATTTAAACCAAATTTGAGCAACTTAAAAAAAAAAAAAAAAAAAAAAAAAAAAAGAATCAATATATCCATCATTAACTAGACTATACTATCAAATAAATAATTCAATTTTGAGCTTATACTTTTATAAACTTGTATACACTTAATCTAGATTTGAGCAACTTTTTATTAGTTTAAGATTCAAGTATCATAGAATCGAATAAAAAATTATCCTATTAATCAATTTGAATAATAAAAAGAAAAATATACCATCCTGTTAAAGAGTATCTAGCACAATAAGGTGTCATTGTTCATCATCCTTCATTTGGACTTATCATGTTGATCATCCTCATACATACACAAATACACTTGTACACAACACTTCCATGTGTTCACATTTTCATGCCATAAACTCTTACATGTCACTTCCTCCTTCATCTCCTTCCACTATATAACCTTAGTTTACAATCTCTATTCGCCACACCATCTACTTCACTAACAACAATGGCAACCAAAGCGTCTTTGCTTATAGTTTTTAGCTTCCTTCTTGTCTCCACTTCTTTTGCCCGTCAGCAACAACACCAACAACAACAGCAA
The DNA here is from genome assembly GCA_021014915.2 of Artemisia tridentata subsp. tridentata. NCBI lineage: Eukaryota > Viridiplantae > Streptophyta > Magnoliopsida > Asterales > Asteraceae > Artemisia > Artemisia tridentata. Next base: position 369,349,669 of record CP139508.1, read on the forward strand.
AACCTATGTCAGCTTCGAAACATCGAGGCTCTAGAGCCGTATGATGTTGTCCAAGCTGAAGCTGGCGTCACAGAGTTTTGGGACGCCAACGACCAGCAGTTCCAGTGTGCCGGTGTCGACTTTATTCGACACAGGATTCAGCCTGGTGGTCTTATGTTGCCTTCCTATGTGAACACTCCACTCTTGTCCTTCATTGAAAGAGGTATATATAATCCTACTCATGCTTTCAAGCTTTTGTAGTGAAGCAATATATTGGAATTTTAGTATCATTTCATGATTATGAAATAAACTTGCCACCTTTTATTAGGCAAAATCATTTTCCTTTATGAGGCAATTATTTGAAATTCATGGGAAGTGTGTTCTTGATATTTTTTCTTTACGAGTATTTATCATAGCTTCAAATTTATTGAGAAAAAATTGACTAATGGCCGTGTTCTTGTTATTTTATTTGAAATTCATAGGAAGTGCTGTTCACGGAGTGATATTGCCTGGGTGTCCTGAAACCTATGAATCGTCAGAGGTGCAACAGCAACAGTTTTCTGGTGAGGAACAACGCAGAGGACAGGGTGAACGTGGTGGACAGCAAAGTGTTCAAACTGATCGTCACCAAAAAGTAGAGAACCTGAACAAGGGTGATGTTGTTGCTATCCCAGCTGGAGCAGCTCACTGGATTTACAACGACGGTCAAGAAGAACTTGTCGCTGTTGTTTTCTTCGATGCTCAGAACAAGGATAACCAACTTGATGAAGTTAAAAGGGTACATACATTACGTTAAATTTTGTTATTTATAAACTTAATCATCACTTTTCAAGATAAAGAATTTGAAAACTTTGAATCTACAACATATACGTAGCCGATTGACTGCGCTGATAAATAATGTATATAGCGACATATAGCAAATGTCATTAATATTACACGATAGTCTAACATATGAGGGTTGGAAAGGGTTTAAGTGACGCAACACACGGAATGTCATTATAATCATAAACAAGTCACTATTAATATCCATGTGCGTTGCCTATATACATCAAAGAAAATCCTTATATAAAAACTGTTACTAAAGACCTATAGTGACTAAAAGTTTTGTAAATAGACTTTGACTATGACACTAGTTTCTTATGTGTGTCGGTAAAACCCAAATTAAATACCTTGTTAGACACCTAAATATGGTTTTACATTTTTACTACTCATTTAAAAAAAGTGACGCTTTTTGAATCACACAAAACTTGTGACACTTTTCATGTTTATTAATGCATCTTGGTGACGCTTTCTGAATCACAAAAAACTAGTGACACTTTAAATAAAGTACTAATTGGTTAGTAAATTTTCAGAGATTCTTCTTGGCTGGAAACCCTGGAGCTCAAACCCAACAACAACAAGGCCGTCAATCACAACCACGGAGACAAGAAGAACAAGGACAAGGCCGTCAAGACCAACCACGCAGACAAGAAGAACAAGGTCAAGGTCGTCAAGACCAACCACGCAGACAACAAGAACAAGGTCAAGGTCGTCAAGACCAACCACGCAGACAACAAGAACAAGGTCAGGGTCGTCGCGAGAGCCAGCCCCACCGTGAGACCGGAAACATCTTCAACGGTTTCGACGTCGAGTTCATAGCCGAAGCATTCAATGTCGACACTCAAACCGCCGAGAAACTTCAAGGACAAAACGACCAAAGAGGTCACATTGTTAACGTTGGACAAAACCTGCAAATCATCCGACCACAACAATCCCAACAACAACAACAAAGACAGCCACAAAGACAAAGCAAACGAGGTGGCAGACACGGATCAAATGGTTTAGAAGAAACCATTTGCAGTATGAAACTAAAAGAAAACATCGAAAACCCTTCGCATGCAGACTTCGTAAACCCACAAGCCGGACAAATTTCTAACCTTAACAGCTTCAAATTCCCAATCCTCCAGCAACTCCAACTCAGCCTCGAGAGAGGTGAACTCAATCAGAACGCGATCCAAACACCTCACTGGACCATTAACGCACACAACCTTCTCTACGTAACCGACGGATCAATGAGGATACAGATCGTGAACAATGAAGGAAACTCTGTTTTCGACAACGAGCTTCGTGAGGGACAAGTTGTTGTGATCCCACAGAACTATGCTGCTGTTAAGAAAGCTGGTCAACAAGGGTGTAGGTGGGTTGCTTTCAAGACTAATGACAATGCAATGATATCGAACCTTGCTGGACGTATGTCTGCTATCAGGAGCATGCCTGTGCATGTTGTCGCTAACTCGTATCAGATGCCGATTGAGGATGCGCAGAGGCTTAAGTTTAGCCAGGACCAGACCGTGTTGCTTACCCCAAGCTCTTCTTCTCAGGGACGAAAGAGGAGCCAAGGAGGGCTGAGGGCTGATGCTTAAGTGAAGTGTATGTACTACGAATGTTTGTTTATGTTTTTGAATAAGATGTAAGAGAGCTGTATGATAATGCAAAATAGTAATAAGAGCTTCAAGTCTTCTACTGATATCAACTTTTTATATCACTGTTATTAACCTTTCTAGAATTGCTTTAAAATTTTCTACTCGTTTGTTAGAAACTATTAAAGGTCGAACAAAGGGCGGGGGAATTCAGAACAGAATGTCGGCAAAGGTCACCGAGTGTCACTAAAATTGAAACAGTCTCAGTAAGAGTACAAAATCAGTTAAATTGTGTTTACATCGATCTTTCACCTACATTTAACTAGGTGCAATCATAAGTTCCATAGGAAAGACCTATATCTGTTGCCACAAAAGAGTAGTAATACGTTTTTGGTGTTTCATGACACAAAATTTCATTTAAGCGTCAATAAAGTATAGAATCTGTTAGCATTTAAATTATTAGTCAAGTGATGGTCATTTGTATTTTGTATGTGTGTGTCGATCATGTGTAACAAGATAGTATAAGTAAGGCTTTGTGTTGGACTTTAGAATGATATAGATAAACATATGAAATGTACAAAAGCCCAAGTCCAACACAAAGCCCACCAAGCCCATGTTAAGCCTCTTAGGGCGCCGGCCTTAGGAGTATATATACACACACTCTCACTCATTTTAGGTGTGCCTCAAAGTAGTGTAAAGGTGAGAGTGTGTGTGTGCTTTATGTGTGTGTTTGTTTCTTCCTTTCCAAGGTTTAATAAACATTCGGTTCAAGTTATAACATATGATCCATACATCTTTCATCTTTATTCTTCTCGTTCTAGTTTGAGTGTCACGATCTTAATATAACATAGTTGTAGTGATATAGTTAGATTTCTAGTCTTCACAAGTGATATCATCAGCCAAACAAGGAAATAGGTATTAGTTGTGTCGTGTTTTTTATCATTTAAGCTTAAAAAGTTGCATCTTTATTTATTAAGTCGAGTACTTTTTATAGTCTCTTTGCGTTTAACATGAGTTTTAAGGATAAAGCTTCAAGCTTTTTGATTTTTACGTGAGTTAAAACAAAAAAGGTGGTAACTTTTAGTTGTTAACGTGAGTTTTGAAGTTAAAGTTTCAAGCTTTTTTACTTTTACGTGGTGTTTAGAGAGTTTTACATAAAAAGCTACAAACTTTGTGTTGAAAAAGCTGGTTCTATGTCACTTTGGCGACAACAGGTTCGAATCTTCATAGAAGCGGTTTTTATCACTTTCTTGTATAAGAATTGTGATAAAAAAGTTCTACATCGACTTGAAAAAATATACTTTCTTGTATAAGAATTTAGATAAAAGATGGTTTATAGAAATTGTAAAATTTCTATAGGAATTGTGCAAGTTATTGAAATTGTGGAAAGCCATTTTATCGAAATTGTGCAAGCTCCCTTTATCGAAATTGGGCTCTCAACTGGTTATCGCAATTGTACTAAAGATCTTTCGGCAATTGACACAAACAGTCCCTTATCGCAAATGGTTTGAAGTACTTTCGGCATTTGGCAAAAGCAGTCCCTTATCGCAAATCAATTCCAATAGATCTTTCGGAAATTGGCAGAATTAGTCCCTTATCGAAATTGTGGCAGTTTGGAGTACTTTCACAAATTGACAGAACTGGTCCTCTATTGCAATTGACTTAAACGCCTAACAACTTAAAGAATTTTTATAAATTCGATTTAAACTTTTAATTTCTACAACATCAAAGCTTGCGGACTCGGTATTCTCTCGCTTGTATAAGTGTGACGAATACTTCGACAAAGGAATATCTACTAGTTTGTATAAATTAGTTAGATTGCTTATATAAATTGCCAATTTATATAAATTGGATAATTTTATATAAATTGAAATTTTGCCATAATTTGTATAAATTTTGGTTTAAATTGAAATTTCTATAGAAATTGTCATTTTATCTAAATTGTAATTTACATAATTTTGTCGAATTTGTGAACTTTTGACTTTGTCTAAATTATAGTTTAGTCAAATTTAGTAACTTTATTTAATTTGCTACGTTTATCTAAATTCTAATAGTTTATCTAAATTGCAAGTAACTTCAATCGATCATCAACAAAGAACCAAGTCTTCACAACAACAACTAAGTTTAACCTTCATCAACCACAACACCTATTTCTTTGCAACGATCCAGAATCAACTTTCACTACAACAAAAGTGGCTTTTTAGGACGTACAAAAGCGTCATAAAATGGTACTTTATAGGACCTTTCATTTAATAGGACCAAGGATGAAAGCGTATCATGTAAGGGGGTTGTAATAGGTCAAAAGTGTCCTAATATCTCAAATAGCCTTATGAAACCAATTTTATGGTCGTATTATATGTCTATGAACAACCCAAATAGCGTCCTAATAAAACCATATTAGGACACTTTTACAATGTTCTAACATGTGGTAACCTACTTTTAATCTTTTGATACACATACAAGCGTCCTTAAATGTTAATTCTAAGGACGGTTATCATATAACATTATAGTTACTTTAACACCAAGAAAAGGGTCCTAATATACCAAATATGATTATGAAACCAATTTTATGGTCGCATAATATGTCTATGAACAATCAAATAACGTCCTAATAACAACATATTAGGACACTTTTACAATGTTCTAACATGTGGTAACCTACTTTTAATCTTTTGATACACATACAAGCGTCCTTAAATGTTAATTTTTAGGACGGTTATCATATAACATTATAGTTACTTTAACACCAAGAAAAGGGTCCTAATATACCAAATAAGATTATGAAACCAATTTTATGGTCGCATAATATGTCTATGAACAACCAAATAACGTCCTAATAACAACATATTAGGACACTTTTACAATGTTCTAACATGTGGTTACCTAATTTTAATCTTTTGATACACATACAAGCGTACTTAAAAGATAATTGTTTGGACGCTTATCATATAACATTATAGCTACTTTAGCACCAAGAAAAGGGTTCTAATATCTCAAAGAAGATTATGAAACCAATGTTTTGGTCGTATAAAATGTCTATTAACAACCTAAATAACGTTCTAATAACAACATATTAGGACACTTATACAATGTTAAGCGTCCTTAAAAGTTAATTGTTAGGACGCTTAATAAGTTTAATAGGACAATTTCAAAGTCCTAACAAGTCATATGATAGGACGCTATTTTCAGCATGCACACTATTTTACGATATGAATAAAACTGTTGATGCAAATAATGTACAAAAAAACGTTATTTATATATTTCGATTACTTCACGTTTTGAGGATGATAAAATGTGAAATCACGATACGTTAAAATCAACGTAAACAAGTCCTTTAATTGGAAGATCCCGTTTCTACGCAAATCACTCTAGAACAAAGTTACAACTTGAACTAGTGATCAAAGAAGTGAATTTATGTTTTGAGAATTCATTTTTTAAATGGGACAAAACATTTTTTCAAAAATACACATGACAAATTATTTTTGAAATATTAAGAAATGTTTTAATGGAAAAATAAGTTTGAAAATCACAACAGCTATTTTTCCCCCCAAAATCAGCTCCAACCTTCCCCAAATAAGTTTTCACCAGAAAAGACAAAATTTGGAGCGTCCTAGTCTAGGACGGCTCCACGGTTCCGTTAAATTTAACGGAGCCGTGGGGTATTTAACGGAGCGTCCGTACAAAATTTTCTGTAACGTTCAGATTTTCTTTGCCTATAAATACCCACCCTTTCACAGTTTTTAGGCATCATTACACACACAAAACTTTCTGAGTTGAATACTCTCTTCACACTTTCTTTCTTAGATCAATTAGGTTAGTTTTTCTTTTGTTCAAGAGTGATCCAATCATCCTTCAAGTGATCCTCTTCATTCCTCTTCATTAGCAAGAGAAGAACACAAGTATCCAAGTAGATACAAGGTGTTGTCATCTCTCTTCATTAGCAAGAGAAGAACACAAGTATCCAAGTAGATACAAGGTGTTGTCATCCCTCTTCATTAGCAAGAGAAGAACACAAAGTATCCAAGTAGATACAAGGTGTTGTCATCCCTCTTCATTAGCAAGAGAAGAACTCAAGATCTTCAAGAAGACAAGAGTTGTAGTGGTTAGGTTTTGTAACACTTGTTACATCCTTGTTGTATTTTAGCATACATCAAGATTATCTTTCTTTTGTGAGAGTGTGAGTGAAGATCATAGCGATCTTAAGAGATAGTGAAGATCTCTTGAAGCCATTGGGCTTATGTGTGAGTAGTCAAAGGATCTAGAGTAGTTAGATTAAGTAGAGTGAAGTGAGAGTTGATCTTTGTGATCGTGTCGAGATCTTGGTGATCTCTTGAAGCCACTGGGCTTAAGTGTTTGGTCACGTGGACCTTGGTAGATTGGTGCTAGCTAAGATTAGCACTCGACATTTAGCTTAGTGTCGGTAATAGGATAAGCGACGTGTACGGTTTTCTCCGCCTGAAGGGAGGTTGTTGACATAGTGCTTGAAACTCTCGAGTGTGGTACTCGGGGAGTGGAGTAGGGCGAAGAAGAGCTTCGTAGCCGAACCACTATAAATCCTTTGTCTCGGTTTGATCTTTCTAACTCTACTCTTTACTTTCATTAGTTTATATTAGTTAGTTTAATGTGTAGTTCATATTGGTTTTGATTGGTTACACATAGAGTTCGAATCAAAGTTTCCAATAGCCAACTTTTAAAACAAGATTTTTAAAAGAATTTTAAACCGGTAAACTATTCAACCCCCCTTCTAGTTTCCCACAATTGGTATCAAAGCCAGGTTAGTCAAGTCTTTAAAGTATATTGTATTTTAAAACATGAATCGATCAATGGATTCCGACAAATATCTAGAAGGGCAATCTATGCAAAGACCACCACTTTTCGAAACCGATTGTTTTATATATTGGAAAACAAGATTCGAAACGTATGTGAAATCAAAAGACATTGATCTTTGGCATGTTATTACCGAGGGTGACTTTCAACCTATTCAAATGAATCCGGAAACTAAAAAGGATGAAATAGTTTCTTATGATAAACAAAGTGATGAACTTAAAAGGAAATTAGCCAAAAATAATGAGGCTAAAATGATGATTTATAATGCTTTGCCTAAAAAGGAATTTGAAAGAATTTTCATGTGTAATACGGCAAAAGATATTTGGAAAACTTTGTTAGTCACTCACCAAGGTAATAACCAAGTCAAAGAGAACAAGGTAGATCTTCTTATTCAACAATATGAACAATTTTCCATTACGGAAGATGAATCTATAGATAATGCTTTTGCTAGATTCAATACTATTATTACTAGTCTTAAAGCTCTTGATGAAGGTTACTCTAGCAAGAATTATGTTAGGAAGTTCCTTAGGGCTCTACATCCTAAATGGAGAGCAAAGGTTACCGCCATTGAAGAGTCAAAGGACTTGGCGATGTTGTCACTCGATGAACTTATAGGAAACTTGAAAGTTCACGAGATGATAATTAAGAAAGACTCCGATATAGTTAAAGGCAAAAGCGAGAGAGTTAGATCTCTAGCATTGAAAGCCAAGAAGGAGTCTAGTGATGAGGAATGTTCGAGTTCCGATAGTGAGATGAGGAATATGCATTAGCGGTTAGGGACTTTAAAAAGTTCTTTAGGAGAAGAGGTAGGTTCGTTAGGCAACCTCGTGATGAGAAGAAGACATCACAAAAGAACCATGCTGAAAAGAAAGGGACGAGTGATAGGAAATGCTTTAGATGCGGAGATCCTAATCACCTCATAGGAGAGTGTCCCAAGCCATCAAAAGTCAACAACCAACGAGCTCTCATAGGAGGCTCCTGGAGTGATAGCGGTGATGATGAAGAAAAGAAGCCCAAGGACGAAACATGTCTAATGGCTCATGCTTCTAATGAGATATGCTTGGGAATTGACTTGGAGCCTGACGAATGGGTCAAGGATAGTGGATGCACTAACCACATGACGGGAAACCGAAGTTTATTCTCATCATACAAGGCATACAACGGAGGTAATGTCACTTTCGGTAGCAAACTTAAGGGCAACATTATAGGCAAAGGTACGATTACTCAAGACTCTCTTATTATTAGAAATGTTGAGCACGTAGATAACTTAGGTTTTAACTTACTTAGCATTAGTCAAATGGTAGATAATAAGTGTAGAGTCATATTCTCAGAAGTGGGTACTGAGATTATTAAGAATGGGAAAACCATAGGCAAAGGAGTTAGGAAAAACGGCTTATTTGTCATGAAGATAGGAAATAAGCCTGAAGATAAGATTTGTCTAGCAACTATAGATGATCATACCACTCTGTGGCATAGGAGACTAGGTCATGCCAATATGCGTCTTATACAATCATTGGCATCTAAGGAACTAGTTAGAAACCTACCTAAGATTAAGTTCGACACACACTTTTGTGAAGCTTGTAAAGTTGGAAAACAAGCTCATTCTAGTCACAAAGCTAAGAATATGGTCTCAACCTCTAGATGCCTAGAACTACTTCACATGGACTTATTCGATCCATCCGCCGTACGGAGCTACGGAGGAAATCTCTACACGTTAGTAATAGTTGATGACTACTCTAGGTATACTTGGACTAGATTTCTTAAGAACAAGACTCAAGCCTTTGAGGAATTTGAAATCTTTAGTAAGAAAGTCCAAAATCAACTAGGATGTACAATAGTTTCTATTAGGACGGATCATGGTCGGGAATTTGATAATGAAGTGCAATTTGGAGTATATTGTGATGCTAATGGTATTACTCACAATTTCTCAGCTCCACGCACTCCTCAATCAAATGGGGTAGTTGAGCGGAAAAATTTTACTCTACAAGAAATGAGTAGAACGATGTTGAATGAACAATCAATTCCGCAAAAGTTTTGGTGTAATGCGGTGGACACCTCAACTTACATTCTAAATAGGATTCTAATTAGACCTATCCTAGGAAAAACCCCATATGAAATCATGAAAAGAAGAAAACCTTCTCTTGATTACTTTAGAGTGTTTGGAAGCAAATGCTTCTTACTAAACACTAAAGATTACCTCACCAAGTTTGACCCAAAGTCTTACGAAGGTGTATTCCTAGGTTACTCCCAAAATAGTAAAGCCTACGTTGTCCTAAATAGAGAAACCTCGAAAGTCGAAGAATCACTCAACGTGACATTTGATGAAAGTCCTTCACAATCTAAGACATCACCATTGGTTGATGATGACTTAGATGAGGATGAAGCCATTAAGGTTAATGGCAAGAAAACCCTAGAAGATGACATTGAGGATGAAATAGTTGAAGTTGACGAAATTGTCAACATTAAGGAATCCAAAAACCATCCTATTGAAAATGTCATAGGTAACCTAAACCAAAGAGCCCTTAGGTCACAAGCACAAAACAAAAGTAACTTCTTTTGTTTCATATCTACCGTAGAACCTAAGAATGTAGGTGAAGCAATTAAGGATGAAAGTTGGATAGCTGCCATGCAGGAGGAACTAAATCAATTCACCGCAAACCAAGTTTGGGATTTAGTACCTCTTCCTAGAAATCAAACAATCATAGGAACTAAATTGGTTTTTAGAAACAAACTCGACGAAAATGGCGTCGTAGTTAGGAATAAGGCAAGGTTGGTAGCACAAGGCTACAACCAACAAGAGGGAATAGATTATAATGAAACCTATGCCCCCGTAGCTAGATTAGAATCAATTAGAATACTCCTTGCCTATGCATGTGCCTTAGACTTTAAGCTATACCAAATGGACGTGAAGAGTGCGTTCCTTAATGGTTATATCAACGAGGAGGTGTATGTTGCGCAACCTCCGGGATTCGTTGATTTTGAATGTCCGAATCATGTTTATAAACTCAAGAAAGCACTCTATGGTCTTAAACAAGCTCCTAAAGCTTGGTATGATAGACTAAAAGCCTTCTTGATTGAACATGAATATACCATGGGAAAGGTTGATAACACACTCTTCACAAAGAAAAGAAATTCACATCTCATCATTGTTTAAATATATGTCGACGATATTATATTCGGATCAACTTGTCAAGAAATGTGCGATGATTTCTCAAAAATCATGCACGACGAGTTTGAGATGAGCATGATGGGTGAATTAAATTTCTTCCTTGGTTTACAAATTAAACAAATGGAAGATGTCATCTTCTTTAATCAAGCTAACTATAGTAAAGAGATGCTTAAGAAGTTTAGTTTAGAAGAGTCTAAGCCCATGAAAACTCCCATGTCCACGGAAATAAAACTCACGAAAGATGAAGATGGTGAGTCCGTGGATAGTACTAAGTATAGAGGTATGATAGGAAGTTTACTATACCTCACGGCAAGTAGGCCCGACATCATGTTTAGTGTCTGCCTTTGTGCTCGCTTCCAAGAGGATCCCAAAACCTCTCACCTTGAAGCGGTTAAGCGTATCTTCCGATACATTAAAGGCACTATACACTTGGATTATTTTATCCCAAGGGGACCGGTGTAGAAACTGTTTTCTATGCCGACTCTGATCATGCGGGAGATTATGTGGATCGAAAGAGTACGAGTGGCGTTTGTACCTTCATAGGTTGTTGCTTAACTTCTTGGTTCTCCAAGAAACAAACGGCTCTTGCTATCTCCACAACCGAAGCCGAGTACGCAAGCGCCGGAAAGGCATGTCAACAAGCACTATGGATGAAACAAGCCCTTATAGACTATGACATTCATTTAGATGACGTTCCCATTATGTGTGATAATAAAGGTGCTATTGACTTGAGCAAAAACCCCGTTCAACACTCCCGTACCAAACACATCGAAATTCGCCACCACTTCCTTCGTGATAATGTTCAGAAAGGAAACATTTCCATTGAGAAAGTTCCTTCTCAGGACAATATCGCTGACATCCTTACCAAACCTCTCAAACGAGAATACTTTAACTACCTTCGTCTAGGTCTAGGAATGATGGAACATATTCCATAAGTCTCATGACTCTTGAAGTCATCTCGTGAGTCTCGTGTAGTTTAGTTTAGGTCTCCCTAGTCAAAAGAATTTGTTAGGTACAAATCCTTTCCTCGTGACAATAGGTCTCACTAAAACAGCGAGACTTGTTCGTCAAAAATCAAAATGGGACAGAAAACAGTCCCAGCAGATCACGGATCCACTAAATGTGGCACGGCACCGTTAAATTTAACGGTACCGTGGAACCGTGCATCTGGAACATTCCGTATTTCAGTTCCCCTTTTCCACACTACTCATTCCAAACCCTCATAACCTCAGCAACTGCTGTCATAACTTAACCTCACACCCAACACTTAATTACACCTCTTCAAGATCATATTCAAGACATTGAGTTTCAAGATCCTCTATCATTCTCACCCTTTTTCAACAAAAATTGTAAGTCATTTTACTCCACTTTTTTTTTTTTTTTTTTTTTTTTTTTTTTTTTTTTTTTTTTTTTTAATTTTGGATCTAGGGTTTATGCATTGATGAAAATTGAATTGGAGTTTTTCAATTTTTTCTGGGAAATTTTCAATTAGAAGTCATCAACACCAAAACATTTCAAAATCTTTGGTACCAAAAACATTGAGGTTACCAAAACACCCCAATTCCATCATTTTCAAAATCTCACGAAACTAGGACCATGAAATTGTTCTTTTCATGCATTGTTGATGCAAACTAAAAACTTCTTTTCATGCATACATGATCTCAGGAATATTGATCGAATTACATAATCAATATGTATTTTTCGACATATTTGTTTGAGCAAAAGTAAAATTAGGAGTGTTAGGGTCATCTCATTATTTTCTTTTGAGTCGAGATTACCGCACCTCCACATAGTTTGCATATAGGCACATACACTAGGCATGTGCATAATGCAACTATTCTTCACTCTAATTTTTCCTTAAAATTTTTTTAGGAAACAAAAATGTCTCATGAATATGATTTTGATCATCTCTTAACCGATACCTACACACCCGAAATTTCACAAGAACCCACAACTCCCGGTAACCACATTCGTGCCTATGTCAATCTTGAAACCCGTCGGTTTCATGAAGGTCGTGTCGTTGATCCATCCCTTGTTTACCATCGGGACATCAACACTTCTTTTAGAGCTATAGGATTCGATTGCTTACTCCACATAAACGAGCACATTTGTCCTCGCTTTATGTTGGAATTCTTTCGACAAGTTGAACTCGTACGTAACGAGGATCAATCCTTGTCACTTTGGTTTTGGGTTCAAAACTTCAAATTCGTTCTAAATCTTGAGCAATTTGCTCAAATCCTTCGAATACCAAATCATGGGCAATGTGCCTATACTGAAGATTGGTGTCTTGAGTCTCTCTTTCACTATCGTGAGGAGAATAGTCCGTACTGTTCGTACATACCCTCTCCAACCGAACTAACCAAACTCATCCGTACTAATAAGTACCCCTCTTACTTTAATCCAACGAAAATTCGTTTGGAAGAGGTTCGTCATGAACTACTTTCTTGGGCAGTCATCCTGCGAGAAAATGTTCTAAGTCTCACAGGAAATCGTGAGCAACTCCCGGCGTGTTGTGCTCATATGATTTACTGTCTCCTAACCCAACAACCATACAACCTCGCCTACTTCTTCGCTAAGCGAATTGTCCATCTCAAGGGTAACAAGAATAAATTGATACCCTATGGGATGTTCCTAACCCGTCTCTATCACCATTTCATAAACCTACACCCTTACCTTAACGGTCCTCAATACTCCCTTGTCAAACCCATCATGCAACCCATAAACGTGTCACATGTCTCATCAATCCTCATTTCCGAATCCTCCACCCATTATGCACCCTTTGATGATCCAAATCATGAAAATGAGACTCATGCTCAAGACAAGAGTATGCCAAGAATGGGGGAATGCTCAAGTCATAATTCTTGAAGAAATCTATGTTTCTTATTAGGATTTATCTATGAATAAATACTAATGGATTTATTGCATGCTTAACTATCTCTTTGCCTAATCATTCTATGTGATATTTGGATGATAGCCTATTTTGTCCCTTCTTATTGCATGCTTATAACTATCCTAGGAAACTACATGATAGTCTTTATGTGCTAGTTGTAGCTTAAATGGGATACTTTAGGAAAACAAGTACCTAGTGAGTTAAGGCACTATCATTTCCAGGAATTAGTTCCCCTAGAAAACATCCCCTTAGCTGCCCAGAACTAGCCTGCACAGAAATCCTCTTGCAAACAGTGGCACGGTACCATTAAATATGGACGGTACCGTTAAATTTAACTGTACCGTAGGTCATTTAAAGGAACCGTACCCCTGTTTCACGGATTTATGTTGTTCCTACCAAAAACCCTACACCCCTAACCTCAAACCTGCAAATTTTTGCAAACCTAACACACCCTAGGATTCCCTTCCTACACTATAGGACACCCCCATCAACTTTAATTCAAATTTCACCCAACTTGCCTATTTAAGGCCTCACCCTTGCAAACTTATCTTGCACTTCACCTTCAACCTCCCATCACACAAACACCATGTCCTCCACACATGGTTCAACCTCTCACATCTCCAAGAAACCTAGGATAACCGTGAAACCACCCTCAAAACCACTCTTTGTGGATCTCACTAAAGATGATGAAGCTATGACACCACCTTCCCAAGCCACTCCATACTCACCATCACCATCTTATGCACCCTCTAAAACATCATCTACCTACACAACATCTTCATCATCCTTCTACACTACATCATCAATGGAGTACACACCATCCCCTTTAACTCCATTGGACAATGTCATTCCAATTTCACCTCCAACAAACCTACCACAATCACCATCTCCTATCATGGCACAACCCAATCAACCACATACCTTTGATTTACATAGTGCTAATTGCCTATGTTGTCTTCATAATCGTAACCTCATCTACTTCTTAAGAGATGAGATTCATTTCATGTTCTACTTTATAGAACATCTCTTGACACCACCACCACCCCAAACGGGGCCCCAATCTCCAGCACCTCCTAACCCACAATAGGTCTTTAGGAGCCCTCTTGGAAATGAAACATGCCTCTAGTCATTAGGGATTTATGCTTATCATTGTCTCTTTTATGTTTCCATGAAGTCATATTCATGTATGACATTTATTTTCTTTTAATGAATGAATGGGCTCTTATGAGGGTTGTTACTTATCATTTTTAGCTCCTAGCTACTTTTCTTCTTGTGTGGTTGGATATTTGTCATAATATACTACTTGTTAGATATTGTATATGTATCTTCTAACTTTGTTTTGTAGCAAGAACCATTGCTCGATTCCTTTGTGTTCTCCAAATGAGGGGGAGTACACATTAAGGGGGAGCCTTCGTCACCTTTTTGATTAGACAAAAAGGGGTAGAAATGGGAGTAAACTCATTAAAAACTTGTTAAAACTAATTTTAACATAACATGAGTTTATATTTTGTCATCAACAAAAAGGGGGAGATTGTTGATGCAAATAATGTTCTAAAAAAAGTTATTTATATCTTTCGATTACTTCACGTTTTGAGGATGACAAAATGTGAAATCACGATACGTTAAAATCAACGTAAACAAGTCTTTAATTGGAAGATCCCGTTTCTACGCAAATCACTCTAGAACAAAGTTACAACTTGAACTAGTGATCAAAGAAGTGAATTTATGTTTTAAGAATTCACATTTTAAATGGGACAAAACATTTTTTTAAAAATACACATGACAAATTATTTTTGAAATATTAAGAAATGTTTTAATGGAAAAATAAGTTTGAAAATCACAACAGCTATTTTTCCCCTCAAAATCAGCTCCAACCTTCCCCAAATAAGTTTTCACCAGAAAAGACAAAATTTGGAGCGTCCTAGTCTAGGACGGCTCCACGGTTCCGTTAAATTTAACGGAGCCGTGGGGTATTTAACGGAGCCGTCCGTACAAAATTTTCTGTAACGTTCAGATTTTCTTTGCCTATAAATACCCACCCCTTTCACAGTTTTTAGGCATCCTTACACACACAAAACTTTCTGAGTTGAATACTCTCTTCACACTTTCTTTCTTAGATCAATTAGGTTAGTTTTTCTTTTGTTCAAGAGTGATCCAATCATCCTTCAAGTGATCCTTTTCATTCCTCTTCATTAGCAAGAGAAGAACACAAGTATCCAAGTAGATACAAGGTGTTGTCATCCCTCTTTATTAGCAAGAGAAGAACACAAGTATCCAAGTAGATACAAGGTGTTGTCATCCCTCTTCATTAGCAAGAGAAGAACACAAGTATCCAAGTAGATACAAGGTGTTGTCATCCCTCTTCATTAGCAAGAGAAGAACTCAAGATCTTCAAGAAGACAAGAGTTGTAGTGGTTAGGTTTTGTAACACTTGTTACATCCTTGTTGTATTTTAGCATACATCAAGATTATCTTTTTTTTGTGAGAGTGTGAGTGAAGATCATTGTGATCTTAAGAGATAGTGAAGATCTCTTGAAGCCATTGGGCTTGTGTGTGAGTAGTCAAAGGATCTAGAGTAGTTAGATTAAGTAGAGTGAAGTGAGAGTTGATCTTTGTGATCGTGTCGAGATCTTGGTGATCTCTTGAAGCCACTGGGCTTGAGTGTTTGGTCACGTGGACCTTGGTAGATTGGTGCTAGCTAAGATTAGCACTCGACATTTAGCTTTGTGTCGGTAATAGGATAAGCGACGTGTACGGTTTTCTTCGCCTGAAGGGAGGTTGTTGACATAGTGCTTGAAACTCTCGAGTGTGGTACTCGGGGAGTGGAGTAGGGCGAAGAAGAGCTTCGTAGCCGAACCACTATAAATCCTTTGTCTCGGTTTGATCTTTCCAACTCTACTCTTTACTTTCATTAGTTTATATTAGTTAGTTTAGTGTGTAGTTCATATTGGTGTTGATTGGTTACACATAGAGTTCGAATCAAAGTTTCCAATAGCCAACTTTTAAAACAAGATTTTTAAAAGAATTTTAAACCGGTAAACTATTCAACCCCCCTTCTAGTTTCCCACAAAAACATCAACTAATTATTAAATGAATAAAACGAAATTGTATTTCAAATAAGCAATTTTCATAACAAAAGCACTAAACATAAATAAGGTATAGACATTATCCAACATAAAGTCTTGTAACATTAAACAAGAAATTAAAGCAACAAGAAGCTTAGTCCGGGGTCATCATGCATCCTTTCTCAATCCTCACAGACCACCTACAAATAAACATCCATGTATAAGCATTAAGTTCCATGTTATTAAAATTATTGGTATCACAAGTTTAACAAAGACATACCGAGATAAAGGGACAAGGCCATGCTATGGTTGCACCAACACAGTCTGCAATTGTGGCAAATAACCCATATGGTCTCACCAACATTTCATCTCTTTTTGTTGGTACTTGAACGTTTACCTCACACCATCCTCGTCCAATCTCTATACCACCAACTAGATCATTTGGGTCCAAGCTCCTTACCCATCCTTTTGCTACAGTCTCGGTTGAGTTTAGAATGCTTTTAAGGAAAACTTCATCCCCGACCTAGATTTCAGTTTTCAACAAATATTTATCAATTTATAGTCAGACACATGTATTAGCTTAAACAAATGTAATATGCAGGTAATGATATGAATTTAAATGGTGCCTCAACCTCTAATACAAATGCTACTGCAGGTATGGAGGCTGGTGTATCCAAAGGAGGTCAAAAAATTTTTCAGGTCGGGTTAGGGTTAGAAAAATTTTGTTGTCGGGTTATCGGGTCAACCCGACAAGACCGGATAATCATTATTTAGTTCTATTTTTTTTATTGATCAGTGTATGCTTAATTTATGAAAATATGTATCTGACGTTATGAAAATGCAACAATACTATATTGGAGATGCAACAACTAATGAGATATGTAACGTCCCCTATTCTGCAATTTCTTCATGCAACAATTTGCTTATTTCTCAATTGTCATCCAGAGAATTTCGCTGTCTAGTCATAATTAAATGGTATTCTAGAATCTAGACATTTGAAATTGCTAGGGAGAACTACTAAACTGAAGCCTAAACTTCCACAACATAGAATATCCAGTTAGCATAATGCAAATCATATCTATATGAGGTCTCAAATGTCACGCAATCACCAAAGTGGCATAATGGTGGGTCAAACCAATATCAGGCTATCAGCATCCCAAAATTGCACATTGCATATCTGCAACTACTTTACTTAGTTCAGAAAGGTAATTTTCCATTCAACTAGCTTGTTACGCCATGCAAATCTATATATTTGGTAATAATTATGAGTCATCTTCCTAGCATGTGACAATAGAGGGTCACCCTACTCAAGACAATCTTATTTCACATAGGCCATGTGGTCATTCCTCATTTCCCTCTTTGGCATTCCTACAGTCCTACGAAATCTCAAGAAATGCATACTTATTGCATCTGCTTAAAGTAGCAAGAATCTAAAACAACCCATGCATTCTGCATCACTGTTACTTAATCGGGTCACCTGATAACCCGAATCACCCGACCCGACATAACCCGACCCGACTACCACCCGAATCACTGTTATATTATTTATAATATAATTTCTGATGAAGAACAGTACATTTTGGTTGTTAATGTTATTCATGATTAAAAACTAATACGAAAAAAGAACAGTGTTGTGGTCATTTAAAGGGTGGAAAAGCAACGATTTATAATAGAAACATACCCGTAAACGTGGAGGTTCATTGGTTACAACGGGAGAATGTGGTGATGTATGAGGTGGAAAACAGGACACCTAGACCATACATGACTGCATCACCATTTTGATCTTTACCCATAACTTTAGAAAAAATATCATCTGGTCCAGGCTTATCAATCGAACCCTCGGGCAGATTATCACTAAGTTGTTTCATTTTTTCCTGCATTTATATCAACATGAAGAACATATAGGAAAGGCATGTATTACGAAAAAAAGCATATTGTGTTTAACTTATGCTATTAATACACTTTTCCAAACATAAAAGCATATTACTTACAATTGCATTTGCAGCGTCAACATTTTTGGTATTTCCATCTTTGGAGAAGCATGCATTAAACATTTCCAATCGACTTGGATCTTGTCCCAAAGATGACTGTATGAATAAAAAGAAAATGAATATTAACAGTGGATATCGACAGGATACATTAACAATCCCACTGTCTCCATACAGTTACCTTTAACTCTTCACGGACGCGAGCATAACTTTTTTTACCGGTTACTTGGAGCATCTTCTTTTTTTCCCGATTCGCCTTGTTTTTTTCACTTAAACTCTGCAGTAGTAAAGTAAAATATCAGAATGGGAAATTAAGTAATGTTATTTAAAGTGGAAGAGTATTTCACACCTTAGACTTTTCTTTATTCCAATACTTCACAAGTCTCTTCCATTGTTTTTTTTGCACTTGTTTTGGCCTAGAACTTATTTGTTGCTTAACTGACAAAGACGGATCATGGTAGAGTTCCTTAACTCTTGCCCTCCAGTTCTTCACCTTCCGCCCAAATGATTGCAATAAACATTTTTCTCCAAATTCCGGAATATCAAATTTTGTCTAAAAAATAATGTAATAGCTCACATTAGAAAAAAATACTTTATTCATTAACATACACATTTAACATTGTGTACCTTTAAGAGTTCAAGCAAAGCTTGTTTTTTGGCGGCCTCAACTTTATTCCATGGTTTATAAATCGGACAATACTTTCCACTCCTTGAAAGGGTTCCCATGAAATGGGTCAGCTGACTACTTTGTCGTTAATAGGTTGTCCGAGTTCATTAACTAAAATAGGAATTCTATCCCCTTTTTCTTGGGCCCAAACTTTTGCCATACGTGTTGGTCCTCTCTTTCTTTTGCTTACAATCCGAACTACAAAAAGTGAACATATTTTACAATAGATATGTATACATTTAAAATACTAAATAAATTGAAATGGAGGCAATATGTTAGCGTTGTATGTTTTCTTGTTTTAATTTAAGTTTATTATATATTCTTCTTATATCACACAATATATGATTTTTTTTAAACGATGCAATCAAGTAGATCAGATTAACCTGTTTCATTTACTGCTTGTGTAACTTCATGGTCTTCTTCATTTTCAAGTTGCCGAGCTTCATTCTCATTCTCCAAATCATCCTCATTCTCCAAATCATCCATGTCTTTATCTACATCATCTTCAGAAGTATCTTGTTCTTCACCATCTTCATTCATATGTATGTCTTCAATATCATCATTTTCAGCATCATATTGTTCTTCATTGTTATCTATAGTTAAAAAAAAAGGCAAGCATCGAAAACAGTTAACTGAATATACACTTAATAGTAATTTAATATCATATATATAATATTTGAAATTTATTTATAGGTACCATCAGATCTCAAGTCACGCTCCCCGTGGTCATCATCGTTGTCAATTGCAAATGACTTTCTCTTAGCTACAGTTAATCTCCCTCTCTTGACAGAATTAGCATTTTGAAAATCTTGTTCCTTCAACTGACCCTTTTGTTTTGTATGATTTGTATCAGCTAGTTGATCATTTCTCGTTTGGCCTTGGTCGGACTCCTGTACCCTACTATGTATTGCCCTCCTTGTATCAATCAGTTATCCCTTTTGCGAATGAGATTCTGAAGATGTTAGCACACGGGAGACATTCGGAGCAGTCAATCATTTTTGTGCTAAATTAGCATATCTAGTCATGGACATTGGAGCAATGTATTTTCGATGCTGTTTCATGCAACTAGAATTGTTAGAAAACAAACAGAAAGAAATTATTTTAGCCAAATTTATTATTAGTACCTTTTTATTTGTTTGTGTAGCCGCTTCTTCTTGGTTATCTTGCTCAGCATTAAGATCAAAGTCTGAACCAGACATATCCTCTACATCTTTCTCACTGGTATCCATTGGTTTCTTTTTCTTTTTCTTTGTTTTGTCACTCTCTACTAGACTTGTCAAAGACTTAGCAATATTTTTCACTCCCACAGCTTGTAATCTCTGTTGGTTTTCTTGAATCCTTGACCTTCTGCTCATTTCATAATCATTCGTATTTCTCGTGGAGATTTGGCGTTGCATCCTTTTATTTTCCATTACTGGTGCACAAAACAAAGAAAATTATGATGAGATTGCAAAGAACAATAGTCATTTGAGAACAACAAAACGGAAATCAAATCACTATCTGTTACATGTTACAGAATGAAATACATTATCTACAAACAAAAATAGACTCAAGACAGCAACAAGTAATGGAACAAGAATGTTTACATGTTACAATGTATTAGTACAATAACTGAAAAATTGGTAGAAGATAGATATATATTCGGTTTAAATGCCTTTTGTTTTCTAGCATACATACATATGATATATGAACCAACAAAAAAACTTAAACAGCACTAAAGCCAATGGTGCTTCATTTAGTGTTGGTGGTGGTGTTGGAGTTGGAGTTGGTGTTTGAGTTGGTGGTAGTGGTGGTGATGGATGGGTTGGTGCTGGTGTTAGCTACCCAAATCCTTCAGTTGCACCACCATCTAGTCTTGCAAATGCTTATTTTGCATTGCAAGCATGGAAGTCAGCTATCAAAAGTGACCCAAATGGGTTACTAAGATCATGGGTTGGGTCAAACATATGTGCTTACAAAGGTGTGTTTTGTGCAGATCCATCTAATGAAATGGGTGATCTTTCTGGGCCAGTAGTAGCAGGTATAGATCTTAACCATGGTAACCTTAAGGGTGTTTTAGTACAAGAGCTGTCTTTGCTTACTGACATGTCTTTACTTCATCTCAATAGTAATAGATTCACGGGTACAATTCCATCTAGTTTTAAAGACCTTTATGCCCTCAGTGAGCTTGATCTCAGTAATAACCAGTTTACTGGACCATTTCCACTAGCAGCCTTAATTATATGCACACACACACACACACACACACACACACACACACACACACACATATATATATATATATATATATATATATATATATATATATATATATATATATATATATATATTTGTCAAACTAGTAATCAAACACCTTTATTATAGATTATTAGTCTGTCAAACTTGTAATCAAACACATATATTGGAACCATTAGTTTCAAACAAATAAATTGAAACCAAAACTGATATCAAATGCATTAGTGAATAAACATATATACGGAGAAATAAATTCTAATATTACATTGAATAAACAATAACAATATATAACAATAACAATAACAATAATAATAACAATAACAATAACAATAATAATAATAATAATAACAGAGGTTTCCATTACCTGTTGAGTCAGATCTTCACTCAAAAGTGAAAACCCACAATCGTTGTTTTGTTTCCCACGTACAACCCTAAACCAAAATTGAGATTTTAACCGTATGTGAAAAATGATTTCCATTAATAAAACCGTATCAAATACTTGATTTACGAACTAGAATGCTTGATTTTCGCAGAGCCAAAACTTATTTATTAATCTGAAATTTTCCCCAAAATTTTAAGCGGTACAATGTGAACGTGGGGGCATGGGTATTACTCATGAAATTTTCCCCAAATTTTTAGGGTAGATTTTGTTTTATAATTAAATTAATTAATAATATATAGTATATGAAATGTATTATATATTGTATATATAATATATATGTATTTTATTGTATTTGAAACTAAAAAAGAACTTGAGTATTACCCGGTCGTGCTCGGGTTATCAACTAAATTAATTTAAAAGCTTTTTACCCAATAATAAAATTTATTATGAAATTAAGTATAATGTTAAAATAAAATCTTAAATCTTGATTCGGTATCTCGCCAAATTGATTTTTTTAGGTCGTGGTCGGGTTGACCTTTTCGGGTTGACATCTTATAACCCATTTGACTTGAAATCAACCCATTTGACTGATTCAACACATTGATATCGTTGTTTTTGAAGATTGTTGGTGACATTGAAGCTTCTTTCCCGTATTCTCAAGAAAGGTTCGACGGGCGAGGTAAAAAAAGCTTCACGGCAATACGAAAATGCACTTCGGCAATTTAACAACTCTCAACGGGTGATTCCCCGGATAAGTTTGATGAATATTTAGGAATGGCCAATAGAACATCACGCGAGTGCCTTACATATTTTTGTGATGCGGTCATTCATTTATATCGTCGAGAGTTCTTATGTAAGCCGATTTCCCATGACGTCGCAATGATCGAAATGGCGCATGAAGAAAGACATCACATTCCGGGGATGCTTGGTAGCCTAGATTGTACACATATTCAATGGAGGAATTGTCCTAAGCATTTACGAGGCCAATATACGCGAGGTGATCATAAAGTGCCGACTATTATGATTGAATGTCGAACGAACTTTTGGTGTGCTTAAGGGAAAATGGAGGATTTTGGATCGTCCTCTCCGGTTTTTCGAGAAAGTAAAGATTGGAAACACTACAAGAAAAGTGGCTTTTTAGGACCCCCGTAAGCGTCCTAAAATGGTACTTTATAGGACCTTTCATTTGATAAGACCAAGGATGAAAGGGATGTATGTAAGGCGGTTGTAATAGGTCACAAGCGTCCTAATATCTCAAATACCTTATGAAACCAATTTTATGGTCGTATTATATGTCTATGAACAACCCAAATAGCGTCCTAATAAAACCATATTAGGACACTTTTACAATGTTTTGACATGTGCTTACCTACTTTTAATCTTTTGACACACATAAAATGGTCCTTAAAAGTTTGTTAGGACGCATATGATGCAACATCATAACTATTTTAGCAACCAAGAAAAGGGTCCTAATAACTCAAATAAGATTATGATACCAATTTTATGGTCGCATAATAGGTCTATAAACAACCCAAATAACGTCCTAATAAAAACATATTAGGACACTTTTACAATGTTCTAACATGTGGTAACCTACTTTCAATCTTTTGATACACATACAAGCGTCCTTAAATGTTAATTCTTAGGACGGTTATCATATAACATTATAGTTACTTTAAAACCAAGAAAAGGGTCCTAATATCCCAAATACGATTATGAAACCAAATTTATGGTCGCATAATATGTCTATGAACAACCAAATAACGTCCTAATAACAACATATTATGACACTTTTACAATGTTCTAACATGTGGTTACCTAATTTTAATCTTTTGATACACATACAAGCGTACTTAAAAGATAATTGTTAGGACGCTTATCATATAACATTATAGCTACTTTAGCACCAAGAAAAGGGTTCTAATATCTCAAAGAAGATTATGAAACCAATTTTTTGGTCGTATAAAATGTCTATTAACAACCTAAATAACGTCCTAATAACAACATATTAGGACACTTTTACAATGTTAAACGTCCTTAAAAGTTTATTGTTAGGACGCTTAATATGTTTAATAGGACAATTTCAAAGTCCTAACAAGTCATATGATAGGACGCTATTTTCAGCATGCACACTCTATTTTACGATATGAATAAAACATCAACTAATTATTAAATGAATAAAACAAAATTGTATTTCAAATAAGCAATTTTCATAACAAAAGCACTAAACATAAATAAGGTTTAGACATTATTCAACATAAAGTCTTGTAACATTAAACAAGAAATTAAATTAACAAGAAGCTTAGTCCGGGGTCATCATGCATCCTTTCTCAATCCTCACGGACCACCTACAAATACACATCCATGTGTAAGCATTAAGCTCCATGTTATCCGTGTGTAAACATTAAGCTCCATGTTATTAAAATTATTGGTATCACAAGTTTAACAAAGACATACCGAGATAAAGGGACAAGGCCATGCTATGGTTGCACCAACACAGTCTGCAATTGTGGCAAATAACTCATATGGTCTCACCAACATTTCATCTCTTTTTGTTGGTACTTGAACGTTTACCTCACACCATCCTCGTCCAATCTCTGTACCACCAACTACATCATTTGGGTTCAAGCTCCTCACCCATCCTTTTGCTACCGTCTCGATTGAGTTTAGAATGCTTTTAAGGAAAACTTCATCCCCGACCTAGATTTCAGTTTTCAACAAATATTTATCAATTTATAGTCAGACACATGTATTAAATTAAACAAATGTAATACTGCAGGTAGGGAGAACTACTAGTAAACTGAAGCCTAAACTTGCACAACATAGAATATCCAGTTAGCATAATCCAAAAATATATACATATGATGTCTCAAATGTCACGCAATCACCGAAGTGGCACAATGGTGGCTCAAACCAATATCAGGATATCAGCATCCCAAAATTGCACATTACATATCTGCAACTACTTTACTTGGTTCAGAAATGTAATTTTCCATTTAACTACTATACTGCAGCAGTACATTTTGGTTGTTAATGTTATTCATGATTAAAAACTAATACAAAAAAAGAACAGTGTCGTGGTCATTTAAAGGGTGGAAAAGCAACGATTTATATTAGAAACATACCCGTAAATGTGGAGGTTCATTGGTTACGAGGGGAGAATGCGGTGATGTAGGAGGTGGAACACTGGAACTATCTGGTGACCCTTTCATCTCTGATATGTGGGCTCGTAACAGTTCATTTTCACTAGTAAGTTCTCCACATCTAGACTTCAATTCGTTGTTTTCTCTATGACATGCTAAACGACTTGGTATTACACCCCAAACATCAGAAGCACGAACACCTAGACCATACATAACTGCATCACCATTTTGATCTTTACCCATAACTTTAGAAAAAATATCATCTGGTCCAGGCTTATCAATTGAACCCTCGGGCAGATTATCACTAAGTCGTTTCATTTTTTCCTGCATTTTATATCAACATGAACAACATATAGGAAAGGCATGTATTACTAAAAAAAGCATATTGTGTTTAACTTCTGCTATTAATACACTTTTCCAAACATAAAAGCCTATTACTTACTATCGCATTTGCAGCCTCAACATTTTTGGTATTTCCATCTTTGGAGAAGCATGCACTAAAAATTTCCAATCGACTTGGATCTTGTCCCAAAGATGACTGTATGAATAAAAAGAAAATGAATATTAACAGTGGATATCGACAGGATACATTAACAATCCCACTGTCTCCATACAGTTACCTTTAACTCTTCATGGACGCGAGCATAACTTTTTTTACCGGTTCTTTGGATCATCTTCTTTTTTTCCCGATTCGCCTTGTTTTTTTCACTTAAACTCTGCAGTATGAAATTAAAATATCAGAATGGGAAATTAAGTAATGCTATTTAAAGTTGAAGAGTATTTCACACCTTAGTATTTTCTTTATTCCAATACTTCACAAGTCTCTTCCATTGTTTTTTTTGCACTTGCTTTGGCCTATAACTTATCTGTTGCTTAACTGAAAAAGACGGATCATGGAAGATTTCCTTAAGTCTTGCCCTCCAGTTCTTCACCTTCCGGCCAAATGATTGCAATATCCATTTTTCTCCAGCTTCCGGATTATCAAATTTTGTCTAAAAAATGTAATAGCTCAAATTAGAAAACAAATACTTTATTCATTAACATACACATTTAACATTGTTTACCTTTACAAGTTCAAGCAAAGCTTTTTTTTTTTTGCGGCGTCAACTTTATTCCATGGTTTATAAATCGGACAATACTTTCCACTCCTTGAAATGGTGCCCATGAAATGGGTCAGCTGACTACTTTTGTCGTTAACAGGTTGTCCGAGTTCATTAACTAAAATAGGAATTCTATACCCTTTATCTTGGGCCCAAACTTTTGCCATACGTGTTGGTCCTCTCGTTCTTTTGCTTACAATCCGAACTACAAAAAGTGAACATGATTTACAATAGATACGTATACATTTAAAATACTAAATAAATTGAAATGGAGGCAATATGTTAGCGTTGTATGTTTTCTTGTTTTAATTTAAGTTTTTTATATATTCTTCTTATGTCACACAATATATGATTTTTAAAATGATGCAATCAAGTAGATCAGGTTAACCTGTTTCATTTACTGCTTGTGTAACTTCATGGTCTTCTTCATTTTCAATTCGCAAACTCTTCTTCAACTATATCATCGCCGTCATTTGCTAAATCGTTCTCATTCTCCAAAGCATCCTCATTCTCCAAATCATCCATGTCTTTATCTACATCATCTTCAGAAGTAGCTTGTTCTTCAATATCTTCATTCAAATGTATGTCTTCAATATCATCATTTTCAGCATCATATTGTTCTTCATTGTTATCTATAGTAAAAAAAAAAAAAAAAAAAAAAAAAAAAAAAAAAAAAAAAAAAAAAAAAAGTATGCATCGAAAACAGTTAACTAAATATACAGGTAATAGTAATTTAATATCATATATACAATATTTGAAATTTATTTATAGGTACCATCATCAGATCTCAAGTCACGCTCCCCGTGGTCATCATCGTTGTATATTGCAAGTAAGTTTCTCTCAGCTACAGTTGATCTCCCTCTCTTGACAGAATTAGAATTTTGTGAATCTTTTTCCTTCAACTGACCCTTTTGTGTTGATGAACTTTAAACTACAAATAAGCTTGCTTGTACGTTTATGAGCTCTAGGCTGTTAAGCCTTTGATCTAGGAATTCTACGTTTAAAGAACAATGATAATATTGGCGGAATATTCAAACAAAGAATACAATACTATCATGACAAGGTTTTGTGTAATTCACCGTTTGTTATTTCATTAGCCCCAATACTACTTGATCATTGGTAGTACGATTACACTCCTATCAGGGATCAAAGATCCTTGAGGCTAAACAAACCTAAACAACATTAGACCCCATGTCTAACGTTTATCAGACCCCATGTCTGATGTTCATCACACACACTCTTTAAGTGCTCTTACATTTTAACACAACTTTGTGTTGTTGTAATTTGAGAGTACGAAGCACTTTGGTTGATCACTAATCTCACAGTGACACACTCACTGTCCACAGTGACCCACACTTTTATCTAAGGGGTATGATCTTCCTGTTATAACATAAGGAGATCATTTACAAATTGATAAGCTTTTAGTCATCCACTTGTTTTTACATGTGTCAAGTCAATAAGATACAACTTGTATCTTGAGTGTTCAACTTGATGACTTGATAAATATCTAGATATTATATTTGTATAAACATGACTCATACAAAATAATATCTTCTTCGTTCTTATCTTTGTAGCAGCAGAGTGACTCATTGATTCAGCAGTTACTTCATTTGAACTATCAGCAGGATTGTAATACTATCAGCAGGAACACTAATCAGCAGAAACAATACACTATCAGCAGGAATGAGGTTTTTGCACTATCAGCAGAGTGTTCTGGTTTATCAGCAGAGTGCTCTGGCTAATCAGCAGAGTTCTCAGCAGGAACAGAACTTTGCTCTTGAATCAGCAGTACCTTCATGGTCTAGCAGTACCTTGTTCTTGAACTAGCAGTACCTTGCTCTTTGGACCATCAGTACCATAAAATACACTAGCAGTACCTTCACTTTAGCGTATTTTGCTTATCATTTCAGTATACAATATGTTTCATTCTTCTTGTTTGTGATCATCAAATCTATGGAATATTTAATTCCTTACAATCTTCCCCTATTTGATGATTACAAAACAAACACTTTCTTGTACGAATTTCCCTAGACGAAGTAGAGAAATTGAGATAACTAAATCTCACCATGAATGAAAACTATACTGACTTCCCCTTAATTTATGCTATCCACCACATCTCTTCCCCTCTTTGTTATCAACAAATAGAGAATATTACAAATATAATTTTTACAACTATAAACTAATACTAATCAATAGTAGTAAGAATCAATAACTTTCCCTTGTGGTGTTGCACAAATACAATAAATGGTTATACATCTAAACATTTAAGCTTCCCCTGAAACCCATATGTTAACCATTTTGAATCTTCAATTATGTAGGCTTTTATGACTGATGAAGAAAAACCAATCATTACCAACTTGTTGATGAAGCTGAATAAAACAATCTTGTGTCCTATATCTTGTACTAAAACTGACTTTGAACTTATACTAACACCATATAAGTAGATCGAAATCTCTTGATAAAATCCTCATCTTCAATGAGACACTGAGCACTACAAAGTAACTCCTTTAAGTGATAGTTAACTAGGTCTTCGTCCATCCTCCCCTTGACCTTATGAAAACTAGATTTAACAAGTCATCACCATAATTATTTAAGCACAAACAAGTTATCTTTTCTTCCAAAGATATGACAAAACACAATCTTGAAAAACTCAACCTCAACTTCAAATAAGCAACAAATGACCTTTTTCATCAATAGTAAATTGATAAACAAGCCTTTTTATCTTTTAAGAATCAACTCTTCTTCTGTGTTTGATTCTTCCCCTATGTGTGTGTAAACCAAGAAAGAAAAACCAAAAATTCGACAATACCTCAACTGTTTCTGCAGCAGTTTTCATCGATGCATATCTTGCAACCTAAGGCTCAGATTGAAGATCCCTCCGGTGAGAATCTACCTTGATATACCAAGAACCTTCAACAAAAATTTCAGCCCAATCCAACGGTTAACGAAGGAGTTATAGCTTTTTGAAAATAGCTCTGCAACAGTTTTGTAAAATATAAGCAACACGAATTTTTCTTCTTTCTCTTGCTAAAACCTTTTCTTTTCCTAAATCCAGAGCTCCCCGCTCTGATACCACTTGTTGATGAACTTTAAACTACAAATAAGCTTGCTTGTACGTTTATGAGCTCTAGGCTGTTAAGCCTTTGATCTAGGAATTCTACGTTTAAAGAACAATGATAATATTGGCGGAATATTCAAACAAAGAATACAATACTATCATGACAAGGTTTTGTGGAATTCACCGTTTGTTATTTCATTAGCCCCAATACTACTTGATCATTGGTAGTACGATTACACTCTAATCAGGGATCAAAGATTTCATACCCAGATACCCATTGGTTGCAGAAAGCTGTAAGATGGTCAAAACTACCACATGTATAACAAGCTTTGTTGTAAAAAGCAAAGTCATCACCTAATTGGTTAGACTTGAGGTTGTTCCAATTCCTTTGGTTACCTCTGGGCTTGTTGGTGGTTCTGTATTGTTCAAAATATCTAACTGGTTGCCTAACATGCTTAATGTTTGATTTAGGCCTATCAGTATTATGTTTGACTACCTTAGAAACACTTGTTTCTACTTTCTTAACCACTTCAGGTTTAGACATAACCTGTTCTTCTTCATCATCACTATCAGTTGTACAATCTTCAACAACTATAGCATCTCCTTTCTTAGCAAAGGACACCTTGTCCTGATAATGTAAAGTTTTATCTAAACTTTTACTTATCTTTGCTACCTTAAGACTCTTACTAGTCTTAGAACCATATTCCATGATTGGTTCTTGGAACTCAGCTAAGCCTGTATGTGCTAGGTCAACACCTGGAGGTGAAGGAACACCTCTATATGGTGGAGGAACAGTTTTGTAACCTACACATGAATTAGCTTTATCAATTACCTGAGCTTCCCAAATCTTGTTCATTCCTTCTGAGGAATGTGCTAGAGTATCTATAGTTACCTTAACATTTTCTTTTTCAGTTTTGATTTCAGATAACTGTCTACTTTGATCATTAAGTAGTTCATCTCTAAATGCTATTCCTCTTTTTAAAGCATTTAAGTCATCAGTAAACGTAGATTCATTCTTTTTATAATGTAGAATCTGTTTTTCTAGAACTCCTACACACCTCTTGTGATTAGCTAAATTATGAAGGGCATCAATTAACTCTTCTCTAAAAGCATCAAACCTTTTTTTAATGTCTTCATAATTTTTAAGATTAGGACATGAATTAGTACAAGTAGGAATAGTATCTACCTCTGAATCAGAAGAAGCCATTAGAGCAATCTCATCGACAACAAGAGCAGCATTTGGTGGTGCATCCTCTTCAGTAGCCATAGAGCTCCAATCATATCCAATACCATCAATGGCCAGCATAGCCTTTGGCTCTTCCACCAGTACTTCCTTATTCCTTTCTTGTTTATACCAAGTGTTCATATTATCCTGCTTCCTTGGGATTCTACATTCTTTAGCAAAATGTCCCAACCTATGACAGTTAAAACATTCCACTTTCTTCTTATCGAACCCAGCAGTATCATTACCATTTATGGTAATTTGCTTTCCAGTTTTCTGCCAAAACTTCTTAGCCCTCATGCTAAGTAAAGCAACTTGCCACTTAATATCCATCTCTTCCAAATCATCACCATCAATCTGCTCAAGGTCTTCATGATTTAAAGGAGAACCACTAGCTTGACTGGTTATAAAGGCATAAAATGTTGGATCTCCAAGTCCAGCAATATCCTTTTGTAAACTAGCAGAAGGACCACCATAAGTAACATTAGAAACACTTTCAACTTCATCTACCTCTTCTGTATGACTAACACTAGGAACTGATAGGAGTGCAGCATTCCCAGAACTAGTACCATAATTTCCACCTCTCTTTAGACTTTGTTCAACAATTTTGAAGTTGTTGAACAAATCATTGAGCTTCATTGTTTCAATTTCTGGCTTGTTCATCCAGACAATAACATGAGTATGGAATTCACTAGGTAGACTTTTCAAGAACTTCATGTTGAGATCTTCCCTCTCAGTCTCAACACCCAACACAGCTAACTGACTTACAAGCTTGTGTAGTCTTGAAAATAGTTTGTCAAGAGACTCATTACTAAAAGCAGTAAAGTTTTCAAATTGGTGCTTTAGTAAAGTCTTCTGTGTCTTTTTGGTAGTTTCATTACCACCAAACCATGCACAAATCTCTTCAAAAAGAGTTTTTGCATCAAGATATTTGTTAAAAGATAGCATTTGCTCACCAGGAATGGTCATAAGCAACAGGTTTCGTGCTTTCTGATCATTTCTCTTCTGTATCTTTTCATCATTGGAGACTGGTCCAGTATTTCTTTTTCTTACTGTCTTCCCTTCAACAAGAACATCTGAATAGCCTAAAGTGAAGGAATCACCATACTGAATTATGTCCCAAAGAGCATAATCTTGAACCATGAAATATTGCTCAACTCTCATCCTCCATAACTCAAACTCATTGGGTTTGATCATGGGCAACTTTGCAGCAACATTTGTTTGAACATCTTGTACATCCATTTCTTGTTTCTTCTAAAAACAACAATATCAACCTGAGGCTCTGATACCACTTGCTAGGATCCTTGACACACGATTAAGGTGGTTAAACCCTCTAACTTTGTGTGTATGATATGTTGTGTTAAAATGATTAAGTGCGCGGAATTCACTCAACCAAACTTAGAAGGTTGTGTATGTTGTGGAAATGGAATTGTTATGTTTGTTAGTTAGCAATGAAACACATAAAGATTATCACTAAACGATTCAATATTATTAAAGATAATAATTCGAGTGATCTTGAAATATCACTAGGGTTACAACCTTGAATCTTTTGTTTCTATCACTTGTGATATATTTGTGTTTGTTCTAATAGTTATACATGTTCTAACGTATGTATGGACTAACTCTTAACACTTCTATATTTTTCACACACACTTAAATATCACTAGTCTAAGATCTCTTTTATAGTCAAAAGATCTTTACAAATTGCTTAAATTCTTGACCGACTTACTTGGTTAACTTATGCTTATTGAGTGTCAGTACATCAGATACAACATGTATCTATGTATACAACTTTTTAACTAAGCACATGGAGTAAGATATTATCTACCGTATATTGTTGACCAAAATACAATAAATGTCTTTTCGATCTTATCCTTCCATCAGCAGAGTTGTTCATTATCAGCAGGAACAATCTATCGCTATTAGCAGAATCATCAGCAGAGTTGTTAAGCCTATCAGCAGAGTAAAATGCTCTATCAGCAGAATCAACATCATCAGCAGAAACCACTTTGCACTATCAGCAGAATTATACTTAGAGTAGAATTCGATATTTAAACATCTTGAATATTTAATTCCCAACATTTTGTTTTGTATTATTTGTATCAGCTGGTTGATCATTTATCGTTTGGTCTTGGTCGGACTCCTGTACCCTACTACGTATTGCCCTCCCTGTATGAATCAGTTGTCCCTTTTGCGAACGAGATTCTGAAGATGTTAGCACACGGGAGACATTCGGAGCAGTCATTCTTTTTAGTGTTAAATTTTTATATCTAGTCATAGACTGTGGAGCAATGTATTTTCGATGCTGTTTCATGCAACTAGAATTGTTAGAAAACAAACATAAAGAAATTATATTAGCCAAATTTATTATTAGTACCTTTTTATTTGTTTCTGTAGCCGCTTCTTCTGCGTTATCTTGCTCAGCATTAAGATCAAAGTCTGAACCAGCCATATAATCTGTATCTTTCTCACTGGTATCCGTTGGTTTCATTTTCTTTTTCTTTGTTTTGTCACTCTGTACTAGACTTGTCAAAGACTTAGCAATATTTTTCACTCCTAAAGCTTGTAATCTCTGTTGGTTTTCTTGAATCCTTGACCTTCTGGACATTTCATAATCATTCATGTTTCTCGTGGAGACTTGGCGTTGCATCCTATTATATTCCATTACTAGTGCACAAAACAAATTAAATAATTATGAGATTGCAAAGAACAATATCCATTTAAATTAAACAGTTTGTAGCAAGCATTAAACCAACATCCATGGCCACAACCTATATACAGCCTTAAAAGCTACAACTTAGAACCGAATAGCCGACTCTAAACAAGATTAGGAAAAAAAACGCTCGTGACCACAAATCTAAGACAATTCAATTTCACACTCAACCACCCTACCATCACATATGAAATCAGTCATATAAAATCAACACCCTACCATTACATATGAAATCAGTCATATAAAATCAACACCCACAACAAAACACAAACTTTAAATGACATTACAAAGTACCTTCGACCAGAGATTATACAACATGTGTAAAATCAGTACTGATGATCACACACGACAGCCTAAAAGACATCACAAAGAATTGTGGTTATCCACTAATAGCATCCAAATAATAAAAAGGTTTTGGAAAATGGTCATCCGCAACTAAAATACAACTTGTAGCACATCACAAATAAACAGCACTTATGATCACATATGAGACTCATCACAATAGGTCAACCAAACACAAACCCGAACCCACCATTTCTCACACTTAAGATTCTCACACTTAAGACTCATCACAAAGATTAAACAAACACTAACAATATATAACAATAACAATATATAACAATGATAATGACAATAATAATAACAATAACAATAACAATAATAATAATTATAACAACAATAATAATAACAATAACAGAGGTTTCGATTACCTATTGAGTCAGACCTTGACTCAAAAGTGAAAACCAACAATCGTTGTTTTGCTGCCCACGTACAACCCTAAACCGAAATTGAGATTTTAACCGTATGTGAAAAATGATTTCCATTATTAAAATTGTATCAAATACTTGATTTCCTAAAATATATGCTTGATTTTCGCAGCGCCAAAACTTATTTACTAATCTGAATTTTTCCCCAAAAAATTTAAACGGGTTCATACTGAATAGAAGGTGAACGTGGGAGGGTAAATTTTCCCCAAAATTTTAGGGTATAATTTGATGTATAATTAAAATAATTAATACTAGTATATAGTATATGAAATGTATTACTAGTAGTATATTATTGTATATAATACATATTGGTATTTTATTTATTGTATTTGAAACTAAAAAAGAAATAGAGTACCCGGTCGGTGGTCGGGTTATTAACTAAATTAATTTAAATGCTTTTTACCCAATAATAAAATTTATTATGAAATTAAGTGTAATGTTAAAATAAAATCTTAAATCTTGACTCGGTATCCCGCCAAATTGGTTTTTTTTTTTGGGTCGTGGTCGGGTTGAGCTATTTCGGGTTGACATCTTATAACCCATTTGACTTGAAATCAACCCATTTGACTGATTCAACACATTGATATCGTTGTTTTTTGAAGATTGTTGGTGACATTGAAGCGTCTTTCCCGTATTCTCAAGAAAGCTTCGACATGCGGGGTAAAAAAAGCTTCACGGCGATACAAAAATGCATTTTGGAAATTAAACAACTCTCAACGGGTGATCCTCATTGATGAAAATTTAGGATTGGACGATAGAACATCACGCGAGTGGCTTACATATTTTTGTGATGCGGTCATTCATTTATATCGTCGAGAGTTCTTACGTAAGTTGACTTCCCATGACGTCACATTCCGGACTTATAAGAACATTTTAGAAAAAAGATGTCATATCATAATCAGAGTGTCATATCAAAAGGTTCATATCCCATAGGTTCATAACCAATGTTGCAAAAATCGCGAATCATTAGTCGGGCGGTCGACCACCTTGTAGCTTGTAATCGGTGATTAATCGGATTGGCATTAATTACTGACAAATTTTAGTTATTTTCGGCAAGTTTTGTGTATTTACGGTGAGTTTTAGGTATTTACGGCAATGTATTTTCTAAAAAACAACTTGTAATAGACTTAAACAGTTACTATAAGTGATCAAAATAAGTTTACAGTGAGTGTTGGGTACTTCTGGCATGATTTATAGGTTTCCGGCAAGTTTGACCAACATTGACCGCCATTGATAGTCATTGACAACAGTTGACCTATTTGTTTGACCCAGTTACATAAATTGGCAAGGTCGGTGGCCTTGTAGCACCTAATCGGCGATTAATCGGGTAGATGTTCATAACAAATGGTTCATATCAAATGGTTTAGAAAAGCATATCAAAGGTTCATAATGAAAGTTTCATAGCAAATATTCGTCATTAAGGTTCATAGCAAAAGGAATCATATCAAAAGGAATCATATCAAAGATTCGTTATTAAGGTTCATAAAGGACCACAACAGGGCAATATCACCGGTTCATATGACCCAAGTGTACTACCGGAGTTACATAGGTTTGCTGGGAAGGAATATGTGGATAATAGACCATAGGTTGTGATTCGTTAAAATCAACACGTATTCCCCTACCGAATACAGGTCGTGTGTGATTTTGGATCGTGAAACGTGTCGTGAATAGTGAGAACAAAGAGATATTTGATTATTTGGTGTTTGTTAATTCTAATGAGATAAGGAAAGGTAATTTACAAAGAAAAATAAAGCTAGGATCAAGTTATACTAAAAAACGCAAAGCGGGAATCCTAAAAACGAGTTTTAAAAGTGAAATCTATAAAAATAAAACCTACAAGTGTAAATTTATTTTCCTAAGTCCTAAATGATAAAAGAAAATTTTAGAAAATAAAACCATTTATAAAGATGGGCGGGATCTTTTTGAAATTCAAATTTTTAAACATGGGCGGGATTTTTTTTAACGTATTCAAATTCAAAAAGGAAGTATTAAAAACGTGTGGTTTGTACCCTATAAATACCCAGCCTTCTGATGAAAATTGTCACACACAATTTTCATAGTCAAACCTAAACTATCCAAACTTATGTAACTCAAAATGTCTTCCAAAAGAGATTTCGGGCAACAATTTCCAAGCCCACCTCGCAAAAAGGATTTTGGCCAACAATTTCCAAGCCCACCTCGACACAATGAAGAAGTCCATACTCCACCAGCACAAATCTATCCCGTTTTCAACCCACCACAAAAACAGGTGAACAATTCGCCGGAAAATGAAAAGTGGCAGAATACACCGGTTTCAAACCAAGACCCAAATCCACATGGGTTAACAGACGAACAACTTCGCATAATGGATCAAGACATGCAGGTCTTGGTGGAAATGGAATATAATGAAAGACAAGAGGAAAGGGCTCGTTTGGAGTGAGAAGCAAAAGAGGCTGAAGAACGCAGAGAAATGTGGGAGTGTGGTATTTTCACACCTCCCAATCATCTGAAGATGGGTACCCAGATTCAGATGATACTTTTCATTAATCGTTCGCTGATTACGTTAATCATTTGTTAGTTTTTCAAGTCGTTGTTTGATGTAGGTTCAATTTTATGTTTAATATATTCTAGTCGTTGTTTAATGTAGCTTCAATTTCATGTTTAATATATTCTAGTTAATCGTTTAGGCCATCGTTTTTCCTGCCTTTTAAGTCGTTTTTAATTTATGTTCACGTAAGTGATATAGTGTTGAACTTGAGGGGGTATTTTTGCAAAGCAAAAATATTTTTGTTACTTATTAAGATGAGCATCATACTATCAGAAGGAGGAAATGCAGAACAAAGAACATTAAAGAAGCAATGACTTGTTACAACCGGATTGAATCAATGTAAGGTAAAATGATTGCTTTTTCTTTTAATTTTCTAACTATAACTGTAAACATATCAAAAATATATTTTACAAATTTTATGGAGATTAGTGATTTATATCTAATACCATTCATTTGCTGCAACCCTTTCATATCCTATCTAATCAATAGTAAATCGGTACCTAATCTTCTTTATATATATACACTCATTTGTTGTTTTCATCTAATCATTCTAAAAAAAAATAACAACTTTTAATCTGTCTTTCTCAATAATCTCTAAAATAATGGCTGGTACTCCACATCTGAATGAGCTAAAGGAGATTTCTGGATCGGATAATTTGCATGAGTGCTTTACTTTTTTGATGGGTCAAGAAATACCGGAGAACGAATCTACGATAATGTGGTTGGGACAACAGAGGGATCTCCTGCGCATATGCATTGAACGCCGTAGCGAAAGGATTGTCGAGGTTTTGGGCTTGGATTTTGATGAGGAAGAGGCGGGAGATGTTGTTTATGAACGCCTTCGTGAAATGCAGGTGATAGAAAGAAGCCTCCTGGAGTCTGTGTCTGCTATGTTGGTTCAGTTAAGGGCTTTGGTAACCAAGAAAGAAGAAACAGTTGAGGAGTTGATGGACTTCGATTAGGATTTCAAGTGTATGGGTGTGGGTCTTCTTTTGGGTTGTTGATGAACTCAAATAAGTACATTTTATTACTATCATTTATCCTATTAATTTGACTTGTTTTATTATATTATGTTTGAGGATTGATACTTAATCGTTTACTTTTGTAATTCTCAGGTAAAAACAAGCATTTGGTGAAACTTGGCGATTTTAGACTAATTATGGAGCAAAACATGCAAGAAGTTAAGAGTCTACTGAAATGTACAAGATCAAGACAAATCTGCTCCAGATGCGCCGCATCTCACTTATTACATACGGCGCATCACTATCAAGATTTCACCAGATACGATCCAAGATACAAGAGGACATGCGCTGCATCTATTTATGGAGTTACGCCGCATCTTCTGGCGGTGTACGAATATTCCTGAATATATTAATCTTGGACCCCACGCGAAGTTAAGTCAATGCGCCGCATCTACTTACTACATGCGCCGCATCTTACCCTCAGACGAAAACTATAAATACCCCAAGACCAGACGAATTTCGGAGCGCATAATATATACAAAGTACGAAGACCAGAGAATCCTAAAGCCGAATTCAGACGAATAGGCAGCACAAGGCACACCCGAACGAAGATACAAGAGCTGTAAGAAGGTGCTGCATGTGTTTAATTCATTAAGTAGTTTTGTTTTATTGTGTTAGTAAACTTTAATTCATCAGGATTGATGGCTTGTGTAATGTGACAACGAAAAGATTGCACTCCCTTAAAACTGCTTTCCCATCAATTAAAGTTTATATGTTGATGTCTTTGGTTACTACTTATTAGTGCATTGATAACCTCTGTGTTTATTAGTGGCCTACGAATTTGACTACGGAAGAGAATGTGGCTCCCACGGTTGTTACTAAATTGATCACTTAGGAATAACTTTTAGACATAAGTAATCATTAAGGGTTTACTCGCCGATAAGAATAGGACCAACGAGAAAAGATTAACTACATATACTTCATATAAAACTATCAATAAAACAAGTGACAATCTACTTAATCATCAGGACGGATCTTCTTATTGTCTCAAGTATTTATCTGTGTACGTGTGTGCTATTCGCTGATTCGTGCCTATTGGTTTAGTTTATTATTTAATTGCAACCAAATCGTGCCAGTCTCTCAGGCTGACCCCCCTTGCGTTAGATTAGGTTGTATAGCTAACTTAGTATATTAAAATACTGATTGGAATAACTAGATAATACGTTCCACTCTTAGTGATCGACACTCTACTTACCATTATATTCATACTGACCAGGTACACTGCTCGTTAAGTGTGTGTGTTATTGATAAGTCGGCTAAATATAAATTTAAAACTTGAGTAGGCATTAATACTGCTAAACCGCAACGACACATCGCACGCATCAAGTTTTTGGCGCCGTTGCCGGGGAGTGAATTGTTATTATCTGTTAATTTGATTAGTATTTTAATTAGGTTTTTAATTTTTTTAATCTAACCGCTAATTCTGTTGTGTATTTAGTTAATTTGCATTCATTGTACTATTTTGCATATTTTCTGTTTTGTGTGTTATTTGTTTTCTTTGTGTTTATTTTCGTTTGTGTTTTTATTTGTTTTTATTTTTCGTATCTTTTGTGTTCTGCTATCGTTGTACTGAACTTAATCAAACGATACCGCGCATCTGATTTCTCAGATACGGCGTATTGCGTTTAATTTTTATAAAATACAATGCGTTTAATTAATTCGATACGACGCATCTTTTCCCCAAGATACGGCGTATCTGTTTTTAATCAGAGATTTTTTTCAAAACCCTAACGAGATACGCCGCATCTGTTTTTACAGATACGGGGCATTAATTATTAAAAACAGTTTTCGAATTCATTAAATAACGAGAAGCGACGCATCGATTTTGTCGATACGGCGCATCTTTACTGATAATCAAAAATCTTATATTTTGAAACGTAACGAAGTAACGGCGTATTAGTTTTTGCTGATACGGCGCATTAAAATTTTTATAAGTATTACTAATTTTTGATTATTTAAACATACGGCGCATTTGATTTATCTAGCGCGGCGTATTGCTTTTCTGAATAAAAGTTTGACTTATTTTTAACGAATTAAGATACGCCGTATCCCATTTATAGGATACGGCGCATCAACAGCAGATATCAGAAGCTTTTATTTTACTTTGATCGTTTCACCCTTCTTTTGCACGAGTAAGTTTTATTTCAGGAAGATGGACGATCCGGATATTACAATGGAAGAATATATCAAGCTTATAAAGGAAAGAGCCTTGAGCAATAATCAGGTGTATGATTGGAAAAGAGCAAGATATGGTGCACAAGTCATTGAGACGAAAGAAATCACTATGGAAGAATACTTGATTTTAGGGCATGAAAAGTCAAGTAAAGAAAGAAACAAATTGCCATTTCAACACACTTGGTGTATGTCAAATGATGATGAAGAAGATTCATATACCGTGAAACCAATTCCGGCAATTGTTCTTGATAGTACTTTTTCTCCGGAGATTGCACAAGATGATGTGTATACGGAACCCTACGTTGAAGAATATTCTGCAATCGTATTACCACCATTAGACAATCCAATGGATGAAGATGAAAAGTATTCTAATTTTGATTTCGAACCATTTGACGCCATAGTTTATGATGACATACCTCAACCAGATTTTGACCCAACGAGGGGTTTTGAAGAAATCTGGGATTACTTATTTAAGAATGAAATTCGGGAAGATGCTGAAATTGCAAGACCACTAGTTGAAGATGGAGATTCACAAGATGAATTGGAGTCACTTACAACACAAAGTGGTACAAATTTATTTAATATTATTAATCCCGTTACTAATAATCTTGCTAGTTTTCCTAAACAGGTTGCAAAACAAAAGAATGATGAGGTCAAATTTATTACACTACCTATTGAAGCACCTGTGATCAACCAGTATTTGGTGGAGCTCGAAGAAGAATTTGGTGATGAGCTCTTGAACATTGCTATGATTGATGAAGATGATGATTTCGACCCTATGAAGGTTGTTGAGGAACTCGAACTTTTACTTGCTAAAGATCCTTTCTCATTTTCTGAGGAATTCAAGGGACGCCTTACTACCAAAGAAACTTACCAAGAAGAAGGGAGACTCATTTTTCCTCAACACACTACTCTTTCTGATGGAATGGTCAAGTCATTCAATTTATCAACCAAACCGGGTAAGAATTGGGAAGATGTACATATATTGCCAAGGTATGATCTTTATTTATTTCTTCCATCTTTACTTGCAAATTTACACTCTTTTCGTGTTTATTGCTTCTATCACCCGCACTTGATTCCAAGTGGGGGGAACAACACACTATCGCACAGTAAATAAGGGTGGAGTCAGGCTCGTGACTCGAACAAAAACAAGCGCTTCGTGGGACGCAACCCATGCATTTCTTTTATTTTATTTTTTGATTCTGTGTCGAGTCAGTCAGGCCGCAGAGGATACGGCGCATCTCAATCCTGAGATGCGACGCATCTCCTGCAATGGTCATATCTTTATTTTTCCGCATATTTATATTTTAACTTTAAAACTTTTTATCAGTTTATTTTAATGCGGCGCATCCCTGGTTAAGGATGCGACGCATCTTTTATTCTGATTCGTATTTATTCCAGGCTCGATACGGCGTATCTTCTTCCATAAGATACGGCGCATTGACGACCTGATGATTTTCATTTTTAATTTTTAAGTTTTATTTTTTCTAACTACTAATGTATTATGCAAGTTTGAACCTTTCTTAACTTAGGTGTGTTTTAAAGCCTTGGTGGTATTATAGATTCCTACATTTCCTGTGGATACATCTATTATGAAGCTTAAATGTTCTCATCCACAAGAAAGATGATTTTTGCTCTATACAAATGGAGGATCATACCGAGCAAATCTCAGGGGAGTTTTTCTGTTCTAATTCTTTTACTTTCCAGTTTTTAACCTTTTATACAAACAACGAGGACGTTGTTTAACTTAAGTGGGGGGATTGGAGAATTAGAACACTTAACACTTACTTGTCCTAAACTTTTCAAAATATGCTTAAAATGTGCTTAATATATCAAAATTAAAAATTTTTAGCATGTTTTTGTTTAAATTCTAAGTTGCATAGCTGCACACATGACGTTATTTTCAAAAATTGTGATTTTTCAAAATTCAAAAATCTATGAGTGTGCCGGTGACTTGTAAACTTTAGAACTTGGCTTGTATACTATTCGAGACCACCATAATAAGTATTATTTATATAATTGGAATGACTTGTCTAAATTGGTAAATTTCTAGGATTACACCCAAAAAGCCTATTATATGTTATGTGTTATTAGCTAACTACACTGGTTAGTTAACCCCCGTATAAACCCTTTTGTTACTCTCACTTTTAGAGTAAGATACCCCTAGAAAAACATTCAGAGCCATTCCTTTCGTTTCTTACACCTTTGTTAAAATGTTTCGTTACACCCTTACACCTTAGCCTACCCTGTAGATTAAAATCCGTGGTTGGTTAATTGCTTTAGGCAAAGTGTATTTCCTTACATTACCTGTGTTCGCGTGCGTAATTCATTATCTATAGTTAGGTCAGGAAATTGCACAATGCAATTGGAGTGAAAGTAAATATTGTATATCTTTGAGTTTATTTTTCGTGTGTTTACTACTTTCACTATTACCGTTATTTCTGAAGTTATGAAAAATATGGAAAAATTATCCAGAGTTATCGTTTTAGTGATGTGGTGAAATTTTACACATCTATGTTTATGTTAGTAGTTGAAAAAAAAAATCAAAAAAAAAAATAGAAAAGAAAAAGAAAAAAGAAGAGTTGGATGTTTGTTTTAACCAACTTATGTAAAGTTTTGTATTAAGTGGTCGATAACACCACTAGTTGTTGTATATTATATTTATGGATTGAATGGGAGTTGGCAGTTATGGGAACGCAAACTAAAGGTTTATTCTTTGATTGAGATCTTGTTGAGTATAATTCGTGTCTACCTAAAGCGTGTGTTTCAAGTGTTAAAGCGTGATTTATTCTATGATATGAGTCTTATTCATGGGATGGTTGGGATAGTGATTAACCACACTTAGGATTTTAATTTATTTGTTTTGTTTATTTTTCATTTTACACCAATTTATATCCCAAATATTATCCATACCCTTTATTATTCTTTATCCAACCAAACCTTTGATTTATTGAGATTAGGGATTTGAGCAATCTTAAGTATCGTAGTCGTGGATTCGGCTATGTATTTATGATTTTGTCGCCCTTTTTAATATAATATTATTGGTAAAGTTTGGACCTATCTTTAGCCTATTCGAGTTAAGGATTTGAGCAATTGCAAGTATCGTGTTCGTGGATTCGATCATGTATTTGTGATTTTGTCGCCTTTTCTGGAATTTGAGATCAATAGAGATTAAGGAGAATAATTAACCCTTAAACCTCAAAACCCTTTTTACCGCTTTAGACTTGTTATTCCTTGGCTTTAGTGGGGGAGATGTGTATACTTGCCAAGCTTATGATAGAATATTCGTCACGACTGGACAGTTAAACGATTAGATTTGCTTTTATCAAATTATTTTATTTTACTTCTAATTCGTTAAGTGTTTAGTTGTGTGATTATGACAAAACGAATACATGCTTAAATATAAAAATAAATCCTAATATCTTTTAGGATACATTTTCATAAGATTCATTCTAAGGTTTACTTGGGGACAAGTAAAGTTCAAGTGGGGGGATATTTGATGAACTCAAATAAGTACATTTTATTACTATCATTTATCCTATTAATTTGACTTGTTTTATTATATTATGTATGAGGATTGATACTTAATCGTTTACTTTTGTAATTCTCAGGTAAAAACAAGCATTTGGTGAAACTTGGCGATTTTAGACTAATTATGGAGCAAAACATGCAAGAAGTTAAGAGTCTACTGAAATGTACAAGATCAAGACAAATCTGCTCCAGATGCGCCGCATCTCACTTATTACATACGGCGCATCACTATCAAGATTTCACCAGATACGGTCCAAGATACAAGAGGACATGCGCCGCATCTATTTATGGAGTTACGCCGCATCTTCTGGCGGTGTACGAATATTCCTGAATATATTAATCTTGGACCCCACGTGAAGTTAAGTCAATGCGCCGCATCTACTTACTACATGCGCCGCATCTTACCCTCAGACGGAAACTATAAATACCCCAAGACCAGACGAATTTCGGAGCGCATAATATATACAAAGTACGAAGAGCAGAGAATCCTAAGGCCAAATTCAGACGAATAGGCAGCACAAGACACACCCGAACGAAGATACAAGAGTTGTAAGAAGGTGCTGCATGTGTTTAATTCATTAAGTAGTTTTGTTTTATTGTGTTAGTAAACTTTAATTCATCAGGATTGATGGCTTGTGTAATGTGACAACGGAAAGATTGCACTCCCTTAAAACTGCTTTCCCATCAATTAAAGTTTATATGTTGATGTCTTTGGTTACTACTTATTAGTGCATTGATAACCTCTGTGTTTATTAGTGGCCTACGCATTTGACTACGGAAGAGAATGTGGCTCCCACGGTTGTTACTAAATTGATCACTTAGGAATAACTTTTAGACATAAGTAATCATTAAGGGTTTACTCGCCGATAAGAATAGGACCAACGAGAAAAGATTAACTACATACACTTCATATAAAACTATCAATAAAACAAGTGACAATCTACTTAATCATCAGGACGGATCTTCTTATTGTCTCAAGTATTTACTTGTGTACGTGTGTGCTATTCGCTGATTCGTGCCTATTGGTTTAGTTTATTATTTAATTGCAACCAAATCGTGCCAGTCTCTCAGGCTGACCCCCCTTGCGTTAGATTAGGTTGTATAGCTAACTTAGTATATTAAAATACTGATTGGAATAACTAGATAATACGTTCCACTCTTAGTGATCGACACTCTACTTACCATTATATTCATACTGACCGGGTACACTGCTCGTTAAGTGTGTGTGTTATTGATAAGTCGGCTAAATATAAATTTAAAACTTGAGTAGGCATTAATACTGCTAAACCGCAACGACACATCGCACGCATCAGTTGTTTAATAGTATGTTTTTAAGTTTTATGAACTTTATGTTTGGATGGTATCAGAAGCTATTGGCTTTTGTGTTTTGAGGTAGGGTTATGCCTGCCTGGGTCACTGTCTGTAAGATCTATGTACAAACTTTATGGTCTTTTTATGTTAATTATGCATATTATTAATGTGAATCTAGTAATTTGGGTACCAGTTTCAAC
This sequence comes from Artemisia tridentata subsp. tridentata, assembly GCA_021014915.2. Classification (NCBI taxonomy): domain Eukaryota; kingdom Viridiplantae; phylum Streptophyta; class Magnoliopsida; order Asterales; family Asteraceae; genus Artemisia; species Artemisia tridentata. Next base: position 369,394,039 of record CP139508.1, read on the forward strand.
TCTTATTTTATTTTCATTATGCCTATTTTTAATTATAATCTTTTGTTTGATTATATGTTTCTGAAAAAATAAAGCTTTGATGTGTTGGTAGAATATAATTAAGGCTGCAGGTATGTGGTAGTGGGGTGTTTTTTGGAATTACTTCATGTGTTTTGAACCTGTATGTATTTTAGATCTACATGACAGTGAAAATATTTATCTTGTTTATGCTGCGTACTTTTGCGTTTTGTATTGAGGTTATGCCTAGATATGTTAACGTATGCAATCCTGTGGTAAATCAATCACTAAAGCGATTAAAACTTATCATGGTTAATGATGGGTCAGGATGTACAGAGTAGTGACTAAATTGAGGAATTTTTCTTTTTTTTTCTGCGTTTTATTGTTAGTTATGATTGCTTGTGTCATTGTGCTGCTGAATTGCCTAACAAGGTTCGGTCGAATAGCATTATCATAAGTCAATAGTTTGACCAACCCTTGTAAGTTGTCTACTGATATAGCCATAGTGATGGTATTGGAGTTTATGGAGTTGGTTACTGGCAGCGATACGTTTGCAGTTTATGTATGCGATAGTTCTTATGATGAGTGGTATGTTAGGATCTAGAAAGTTAATTGTTGTGCTAAAGTTTTTTTAGCAACCAAATCGTTGGCTGCTGAATCTCCCCTGCACCAAGGGAATATCAGCAGACCCTATCCATCACCCCTTTTTATCAGCTTATTTATAAGCTGATATTAAGTTTATAAGCCCTGATTTTTGGTTTATGATAAGTTCATAGTGTGAACTTCATCTGTTTTTACTTTCTAGACCATAGCTTATAGCTTATGATAGCTTTTTGAAAGCTTAAAATACCTCAGACCACCATAGCAGCCTGCAAACATCAGACCACCTTTTTGGTTTTAGTCAACACCTAGACATCTTCAAGAACATGGCAAAAAGCTTCAACTAACAGCTCATACATGCTTAACTAATCAAGATCAAAATGAGACCCATGGCATATGAACAGTACTGACCCAGTTTAAACCATTTGACTTTTAAAGCCAAACACCACTTTAAATACTGATTTTGAACTTTTACTCTAGAAACCAACAAACTAAGCTATGATTTAACTTTTTAATGATTAAATAACTTAATTAACCCCTAATAAGTAATTTCTAAATGATACATTATACCAGCGCAAATTTCACCTTAAACACCACAACCAATTCCTAAATGCAAAACGACATTCAAAAAAGATGAAACGAACTAGCGAAAGCATTACTTTTAATAACAACCATACTTGGCATTCATATGGATAAACCATCAAAAGATTTACATATTCCATTGTTAATTTACATACAAACCATAGACATTAAACATTAAACATAAACAGATGACACTAGAGCAAAAGAAACCATCCAATTCCATATCGAGCAACCCTTCAACCATTCATCGCCTGAATCTGTTCTTCCTTGGTCCTGATGTCCTCCTCAGCTTGATTAATGAGATCATTCAACCCTTCCAGCTTGGTCCGTGCAGCCTTCGTATCTTCCCTAAGATCAACCAAAGTGTCATAAACCTCTTCCCTATCTTCAAGAGCTTCTATCTCAGCAAATAAAGCATTAAACTACCCAATCTCATTGTTCACTGTGGTGGCCTCTTCGCGCATCCGGTTTACAAAGCCACGGAGACTGGAAACTTGCTGAGCCTTGAAGAAATTCATGTAACCATCAACAGAGGTCTCGCCGCTATACTCAATTAGGTCGTCAATAACACGCCTAGCCACTTGGTTTGGTCCTTCTGGTGCTGCCATTGATAATGAAATTGGGTAAAATAGGATATTATTGATATATTTGTAAGAATGGTGGAAGAAGAGTTGTAGGGTTAGTGATAGAGGAAGGATGAAATGTTGATATATATATAGGGGATTTGTGTGGTGTAGAATTGGGATGTGAACCGTGTGGTTGAGAAATAGCGTTTCAACCATCACGACTCTTAAAGGTTCCGGCAGCTAACATGTAGAAACCGAGGACAATAGTTAGAGAAGATAACTAATAGTCCTCCTTTCTTTTAAACTTTAAGACATAATGTTTAAAAATGGCAAACTAAGTCCTCCTTATTTTAAACTATCACTATCTATAACTTAATTGGTTCGGTTATCTGGTTGTTCGGTTAGTTCGTTTTCGTTAAATCGGTTCTATTTTTATGTGGGTCAACACTAAAACCGAACCGAACCCAACTAGAATTCAACCGAAGTGAACCGAACACTGAATTTGAAAATAATATTCACTGAATATTTAAAAAATAATATTCAAATTACAACCATTTATAACCATTTATAAAGATGGGCGGAATCCTTTTTAAATTCAAATTTATAAAGATGGACGGGATCTTTTTGAAAATCAAATTGAAATTCAAATTTTTACACATGGGCTGGATCCTTTTTAACTTATTCAAATTCCAAAAGTAAGTATTAAAAACGTGGTGGATTGTCCCCTATAAATACCCAGCCTTCTGATTCCATTGTCACACACAATTTTCATAGTCAAACCTAAACTTCTGTAACTCAAAATGTCTTCCAAAAGAGATTTCGGTCAACAATTTCCAAGCCCGCCTCGCAAAAAAGATTTTGGCCAACAATTTCCAAGCCCACCTCGACACAATGAAGAAGACCATACTCCACCTGGACAAATCTTTCCCGTTTTCTACCCACCACAAGAACAGGTGAACAATTCACCGGAAAATGAACCGGTGCAGAATACACCTGTTTCAAACCAACCCAAACCCACACGGGTTAACAGACGAACAACTCCGCCTAATGGATCAAGACATGCAGGTCTTGGTGGAAATGGAATATAATGAAAGACAAGAGGAAAGGGCTCGTTTGGAGCGGTAAGCAAAAGAGGCTGAAGAACGCAGGGAAAGGTGGGAGTGTGGTTTTTTCACACCTTCCGAATCATCTGAAGATGGTTACCCAGATTCAGATGATACTTTTCATTAATCGTTCGCTGTTTACGTTAATCGTTTGTTTTTTCATGTTTAATATAGGTTCAATTTCATGTTTAATGTATTCTAGTTGATTTTAAAGTAGTTTCAGTTTGCTAAGATATTCGACGTTGCAAGTTTTATTAAAAGTTTACATTTCTAATTACAAACCATCCTGCTGCCCTTGGATCTTTTTCAGTTTATTTCAGCTTATTCCAATAAGCTGGGATACTTCTTTTATTTTTCCTAGGAGTAGTATCACATTTAGCACTTTCCAGTTTTTTTTTTTTTGGTAATTTCCATTTTCATTTAGTATTTTTAATTCATTTTTATTGTAAATTCAGTCTTTAAATGATAATAAATTAAATAAAAGTCAGAAAAATATAATTATTTTTTCTAAAATTTTCTTTTATTAATTAGAATTTAGGAAAATTAGTTTGGCACCCATAGAGTTAGTATTTCACCATTTCGACGTTTAGGCTCGGGTTTTACCGGTATAAAACCGTTTTCAGTTTTTCTATACGTTTTTAGCCACGCGTACTTTAGGGCATCGTTTTTGCTGCCTTTTAAGTCATTTTTAATTTACGTTCACGTAAGATGAGAGGGCACACCACGTAAAATATTTTTGTTACTCACCTCATCCGGTCACAAACGAAATTCATCATTCCATTCACACTTCATTCGAAACATCACGACTAGGGACTGACCTTAATAATAAGATAATGTTGAAACAATATTATGAAATAAAAATTTGTAAAACTAAATAAATCACTTAAATGGTAAAAGATATGATACATTAGTATTTTTAAGATTCAAATAAAAACAAACACACAAAAACACTTAAATATGTAAAAGATTTTAGTAGTGTTATATAGAGTACGTGTTATATTCAAAAGTAATGATAGCCTTGCCATAATTAAGCAACTTGCCAGTATACAATCCTCTATTACTACGGTTATCACATTGATTATCTTCCATCATCAACTGTCAAACAAACAGAGCGAAGAAACAGGTAATGATGTCGCACCAATTATTTTTTTGATTGCTCATCTCATTTTCATATGCATGTAAGTAATAATCAAAGGAATAATTTGCACTTCATTATAGTAATAAAGTTTTATGTTAGTTAGATCCAACGGTAGTACGATTCTTGATGTAGAGTATTATTCAATAATAGTTACACATGATTAAGAAATATAACTTGTGGTTAAAGTTAATGTTATGGTGTGTGTTTGGATTCGGTTACTTGTGATCTTCTGTAGTTGTATATGGTACATTTAAGTAAATTTCGAAACTTGTTGAGAATATTTAAAGAACTTATTTGTGCTGAACAATATTTTTGTTCTTTGAGATAGTTTGAACAAAGGTTGTTTGTTGTTTTTAGTATTAATACTTTAAGGCACACCTAATTGGTGTAGAAAATCTGTTTATTGTAATTGTTCATAGGTGGTTTTAAGCAAATACTCTGTTTTGTTTTGTGTGAGGTTATATACAATCTTTTAATAGATTTACATTTACGTGTAGGCGAACATGGGTATCGAATTCGTTATACTTCAAGAAAAGCAAGAATTTGCGGTATCTCAGGTAGTTGAAAAACAAAATGCCAGAATAGTGTAACGTTTTTGTGTAGTGATGTTGTAATTTAAAACTGAAGTATATGTGAACTTTATATTGTAGGTGTTACCGGAAGTGTACTCTACTGAATCTTACAACGATAAATCTGTGATATACATAATATCAGTAGATGGATATCGTTTTAGGGTTGACTTAGTCAAGCCTACGTTCGGTCTTTGGTTTATAACCAGAGCAAAATGGACGGCTTTTTGCAATAGGTACTTGCACGAAGATGTAGAGTTGTTGCATTTTGTTGAAGAAGGGGATGACTGTTTTTATGTGACTGGATACTTTCCAAACGGGCATGAAGTAGGTGGGTATGATGTAAACAGAGCAACATATTCAAGATTCAAGACATTTGTGTTGCCCGACCCTGGTTTGACTCAGGTACTAAAAATTAATATAACGTACATTAGCTTACACATTCAATTATAAAAATTAATATACTAAAAAATTGCATATCATAAAGTACATCAATCTCAGTTAGCATATGTTTTGCATACAAAATTTTAAAATTTTCGATTATATACTTTAATGCAGTCAATTACAGCTCAACTACTTACGGGATTTGAGGAGGTTGATCATCTGACTATCGAAGTGAACGGGCAGAAGTTCAAATGCCATGTGCGCCGTGTGGAAGTTTTATCGAAACCGGGCACTTATGTGTACAATTTGTTGGGTGATGTTTGGAGTTTGTTGGTGAACGTTGCCGGTCTGGAGCCTGGAAGCACATGTGTCTTAACAAAAAACAGGGGACATAGTGTGTGGCTAGATGCCTTTGATGATGATGGGGGCATCCTAACGCAAAGCGTGTTCAAGGGAGCCTGTACTCTTAGGAAGACTCAACTGCCGTTGGAGTGGAATGAACAGAGTAAGATATGTTTTATTTGCTTTGATTAACATTTATTTGTCTGCATTTACCTATTACCATAAATTATTATGTTTGTATGTTTAAATAGATGACGATAGAATGAAACATATTTGCTACTGGCCATTCCACACCGACCATTATGGAGAGTACAACAGAACCTTCTACAAAAGCTACGCCCAAATCCAATGCCGAAACAGATTGCTACATGAATTAAATATATATATATATATATATATATATATATATATATATATATATATATATATATATATATATATATATATATAGCCATTTTGAGGGTTTAACAGTTGGTTAATAGTAAGTGCAAATTACAATCCTACAGGCAATCCCTGCTCATTTCCTGAAGAAGCCTCCGATGCACCACTACAACAAGGCCATGGTAGTTCACTAGAATTATAGAGATGTCATGAGGGTGCAAATGGAGCCGCACAAAGAGAAACCAGAAAGAACCAATCATGTAAACATGTTCGGACAGTGGAAGCTGTTAGCAGAAGCATGTCAGTTCACGTATGTGAAGGTGATACGGTTCAAGTATGTGTCTAATGGGGTAGATTTGGATGTGGCAGCAGGTGAAAACCCGCATTACCCGATATTCCACATATGTTAAACTGGTGAATGGTAAATCCTTCTGGTAGTTGGTGGGTATGGTATTTGATCATGAACATTTGGTTGTCTTGTGTCTGCTTTATTTTGTGTTGTGGCTCCTTCAAGAACATTGTTTTTGGTAACGGTAGTTGTGAACATATGGTTATGAAAATATTTAGGTAAGGTTTCTGGTTGTGTTGTGGAGTTGATTCCACTTGAACATTGTCGTTGAAAGGTCAGCTTTGTGGTACTGATTCCACATGACATTTGGTACTTGTTAACTTCATGATGGTAGAATGAATCAAAACTGTTAGTTATCTTAGATTTCATATGGCTTTCTTTTTTTATGCGTGTGTGTGTAAGTATCATTGGCACTCACAATTTGTCATCAAATGGATATATGGAATAGTTAATCAGTTTACCTTTTTTCCGGTATATGTAATGTTGAAATAGGTAGTACACCTGCTATAGTTGCACTTACTAGAAATGTCGATTGAAATCTAAAACCTTCTTCATTACAAAACATAATGTCCTGCAGTATGTCCAGTTTAAGAATAGCAAGCATCAACCAGTTGGATCATTCTAACAATTTATTCCAATGTGAACGATGTGCCACATTAAAGTTTCAGTAAGACATGATATTATAATTTTTAGAAAGTAACTCATGTGTGCATATCAGAAGTCAATTGTTTAAACCTTACTATAACAGACACATACAGATTATACAACATTTTGATGAGCTTACTTCAATTGGATGCTTTAGATGCCTTGACTCTCCTGTTACGTTCAGCACTTTCAAAGCTTTAGATGCACATTAACTCACGGTAACTTGCATACTGGTAATTTGAATGGTCTGTCAATAACCACTAACATCAGATTCAGCGATGATGAATGTGAGGACAATAAAAGTCCACATCAAAGCTTTAGATGCACATTAACTCACGGTAACTTGCATACTGGTAATTTGAATGCTCTGTCCAAACTGATAACTTTAACATAACAAATTAGTGCAGATCAAAGTTTACCACTTGACAAATGAACAGTGGAAAGAGTTTTTACCCGTTTTAACCCACTAAACCAAACAGTCCTTTATAGGGGCTGTTTGGTTCTAAAAGCTAATGCAGTCTATATTAAGCTTGATTTTTGGAAGACACATGTAAAACTAACTACATTAAGCATAAACAAGTGTCAATAAGCTGAAAAGAAACATGAGAATAAGCAATAAGCAATTTTTACCTACGTTGACTATTTTGACTATTATTGACTGCTTGAAATTGAAACTGAATTTAAGGACATTAACTGTAACCTGATATGATCCATAATCTTTACTAAAATTGTAGGAGACAGTTAATTTTTTCAAAAAAAATAATAAGGACTAAAATTTATTAAAAATCATTATTTTGGTACCAAATTATCAAATAAAAATCACTTTCTCCATCTCCAAATACACATCATTCCACCAGCCAAAATTGGCAGCAGGACTCACCACCATCACCTCTATATCAATTGATATCAGACAACCGGAAATCATAACCAACATCAAGACAAAGTCTGTGGTTAATTGAATTAGTCTCCCTTTCGTTTTGTTGAAATTATATGTGGTTATTTGTGGTTAATTGAATTCCTTTTTTTTATTGTTGGTTTGTTTAACGCAGGTTTAAGATGGAGACGAGTTGGATGTCTTTACCAAGATTTACCATTGAATATAAAAACGGTCTTGACGACTTTCTTGATTATATATTTTATATTGAGGGTAAAAATGGACAGATTTCTTGTCCATGCATTGATTGTGGTAATACGATATGGGTAGATCAGCCGGAGGCTAGAACACATCTGCTATGTGTCGGGTTTATGAAAGGTTATACAATTCCACCTTTCAGTTCTAAATCATGTGATGCTCCAATGTTGGATGCTGAAGATGACATGCAAGGGTTGGTGAACGATGCTTTCCATCGTTTTGGTGATAACACACAAGAAAATGAAATGGGAACACAAAGTGAAAGTAGGAGTATGCCAAACCTAAAGGCGAAAATTTTTTACAAAGTGTTGGGAGAGGCAAAGAAAGAACTATATCCTGGGTGTAAGTTTTCAGTTCTTTCTTTTATCATTAGACTATTTCATGGTAAGTGTGTTGGGAACTGTAGCGATAATGGTTTCAGCATGATTCTGGATACAGTGAGGGAAGCCTTCCCCGATGCTTCCATACCGAAGTCATTGTATGAACTAAGGAAGATAATTCGAGAGTTGGGACTTAGTTATGATAAAATTGATGCATGTCCTAATGATTGTATGCTGTACCAGAAAAAAAACATTAATAAAACAGAATGTGATATATGCCATACGTCAAGGTATAAATCAAGTGAAGATGATTCTGAAGATGAGTCAACTACAGCTGATACAGGTAAGAAGATTGGAGCAAAGATTCTGCGTTATTTTCCGCTCATACCACGATTGCAAATGTTATTTATGTCATCTAAAACAGCCGCCTCCATGAGATGGCATGAAGAGAGTCGCACAAAAGATGGTTACTTGAGACATCCTGCAGATTCCCCAGCATGGAAAGCATTTGATTTTAAGTATCGTAAGTTTGCCAATGAATCTCGTAATGTCAGGCTTGGTTTAGCGAGTGATGGGTTTAACCCTTTTGGAACAATGAGTGTTTCTCATAGTACATGGCCTGTTGTTTTGACGCCATATAATCTACCTCCCTAGATGTGCATGCAGAAACCTTATTTCTTTCTAACTTTACTTATACCTGGCCCATCTGCTCCTGGGAATAATATAGATGTCTATATGGAACCGTTAGTGGCTGAGCTAAAGGAGTTGTGGGATGTTAACGGAGTAGACACTTATGATGCATCAACGAATAGTAACTTTCGGATGCGTGCTTGTTTGTTATGGACGATCAGTAACTTTCCTGCTTATGCAAATTTATCCGGATGGAGCACCAAAGGTAAACTTTCATGTCCTAACTGCCATAAACATACAAAATCAACACGCTTGACTCATGGCAAAAAACAATGTTTTATGGGACATTGTCGATATTTGCCTGCTGATCATGCTTTTAGAAGAGATAAAAACTCTTTTGAAGGCACAGAAGAACAAGACAGGCAACCCCGTGGCTTAACAGGACAAGAAGTACTTGATGAGTTAAATGGTTTTGAAATTAAATTTGGAAAACTTGTGAAGAGCAACCCAAATTTACCTTTTAATTGGAAAAGAAAAGTATTTTTTTTGAGTTACCGTACTGGAAAGATAACTTGCTACGCCATAATCTAGATGTAATGCATATTGAGAAGAATGTTTGTGACAGTGTCCTTGGAACGCTAATGAATCTAGATGGGAAGACCAAGGATCCTATAAAAGCACGCCTTGATTTACAAGAAATGGGCATTAGACGTGAACTTCATCCTATAGTTCAAGATAACAACAAAGTTTATTTGCCACCTGCTTGTTTCTCAATGGATAAAAATGAGAAAGATATTTTTTGTCGTGTGCTTAAGAAGGTGAAAGTTCCAGATGGTTATGCAGCCAATATATCAAGATGCGTAGAGTTAAAACCTCCAAAACTGTTTGGACTTAAAAGTCATGATAGCCATATTTTGATGCAGCAGTTGCTTCCCCTTGCCTTGCGAAATGTGTTGCCTAAGCACGTGCGCTATCCTGTGATGAAGCTATGTCGCTACTATAAACAATTATGCTCAAAGGTTCTTAATCCAAATGATTTGGTTCAAATGGAAACCGAGATTGGAAAAATACTGTGTGATTTAGAAAGGATTTTTCCGCCATCATTCTTTGATGTCATGGTTCATCTTTCGGTTCATCTTGCTTCAGAGGCCAGATTAGGAGGGACGGTTCATTACCGTTGGATGTATCCAATCGAGAGGTGCACATTACTCTTTTAGTAAATACCTTTATTAAAAAATATTATTGAATCTGAAATTCTTGGTTTTGATATCTCAGGTATTTATCTATATTAAAATCTTACGTGCGAAACAGGAGTAGCCCGGAGGGTTCCATTGCAGAAGGATATCTAGCTGAAGAGTGTGTGTCGTTTTGTTCATTGTACTTATCCTGTGATGTTGAGACCGTACATAATAAGACAAGTCGAAATTATGATGACGATGGTTATGAGGATGTTTTACCTATCTTTTCTATGTCGGGTCGACCGATTGGTGCTAAAAAGGTAGAATTAATGGACCTTGACATTTTGGCTAAAGCACATTCATATGTGTTGTTCAATTGTAGTGAAGTTGATGAATTTTGAACGTAAGTAATTATATTAGTTGTGAGTTTCATAAATTATATTATATGATTAATAGTTGTCGTTGTTATCATCATTATCATCTTTTAACACTGCAGTGAACATCTGGTGATGGTTCATTCATGAAAATCGGAGAAAACGTAAGCGTGACATTCAACGTTTACATAGTGAGACTTTTGAGTCGTGGTTTCAAGATCATGTAAGGAATATACACAGGTTTATTACTTTTGGAAAATAATTATAATGACATAGCATTTTCGACCTACTAATACCCGGGTGTATAACAAAACAATTAACACATCTTGCCTTAATTCAGGTTGAGGAGCTACATACTAGAGGGGATCACAGAATCACAGAAAGTCTAAGGAACTTGGCAAGTGGTCCATCTGAGTATGTTAAAAAATATAGGGGATTTATCATAAATGGTTTCGATTTCACACAAAAGATGTAGAACATAATAGGAAAACACAGAATAGTGGGGTTATGCTTCAGGCCATGACAAACAGCTTCTCGAGTGCTACAGATAACAATCCTATCGTGGGAGATGTAACTTACTACGGGGTTTTGAATGATATCATTGAGTTGGAGTATGCTATTGACAAGAAAGTAGTTTTGTTCCATTGTGATTGGATTTCGAATGGTTCAAGGAAAAAAGAAGATGACAACGGGTTTACTCTATTGAATTTTGAAGGATTGAAGCCTCATAACGAGCCTTTTATACTAGCTTCTCAAGCACAGCAAGTATTTTACATTGCAGATATTGTTGACAACGGTTGTGATGCGTATGCGTGTCGTAGTATAGTTTTAGCAGTTTTAATGCCTACTCAAGTTTTAAATTTATATTTAGCCGACTTATCAATAACACACACACTTAACGAGCAGTGTACCCGGTCAGTATGAATATAATGGTAAGTAGAGTGTCGATCACTAGGAGTGGAACGTATTATCTCGTTATTCTAATCAGTATTTTAATATCCTAACGCAAGGGGGTTTCAGCCTGAGAGACTGACACGATTTGTTTGCAATTAAATAATAAAATAAACCAATAGGCACGAATCAGCAAGTAGTACACACGTACACAGATAGATACTCGAGACAATAAGAGGGCTGTCCTTATGATTAAGTAGATTGTCACTTGTTTTATTGATAGCTTTATATGAAGTGTATGTAGTTAACCCTTTCTCGTTGGTCCTAATCTTATCGGCGAGTAAACCCTTAATGATTACTTATGTCTAAAAGTTATTCCTAAGTGATCAATTTAGTAATAACCGTGGGAGCCACATTATGTCCCGCAGTCAAATGCCCGCAAGCCACTAATAAACACATAGGTTATCAATGCACTAATAAGTAGTAACCAAAGACATCAACATATAAACTTTAATTGATGGGAAAGCAAGTATTAAAGGGAGTGCAATCTTTCGTTGTCACATTACACAAGCCACCAATCCTGATGAATTAAAGTTTGCTAACACAATAAAACAAAACTACTTAATGAATTAAACACATGCAGCACCTTCTTACAGCTCTTGTATCTTTGATTTAGGTGTGTCTTGTGCTGCCTCCTTGACTGAATTCGTCCTTCGGTTCTTCTGTTCGGACTTAGGTTATAATGTTCGGAACTTAAAAAGCTCTTTGAATTCGTCTGGTCTTCGGGGTATTTATAGTTTCTGTCTGAGGGAAGATGCGGCGCATCTAGTAAGTAGATACGGCGCATTGACTTAACTTCGCGTGGGGTCCAAGATTATAATATTCAGGAATATTCGTACACCGCCAGAAGATGCGGCATAACTCCATGATTAGATGCGGCGCATGTCCTCTTGTATCTTGGATCGTATCTGGTGATATCTTGATAGAGATGCGGCGCATGTCATGAGTGAGATGCGGCGCATCTGGAGCAGATTAGTCTTGATCTTCTTCATTTCAGTAGACTCTTAACTTTATGCATGTTTTGCTCCATAATCAGTCCAAAATCGCTAAGTTTCACCAAATGCTTGTTTTTACCTGAGAATTACAAAAGTAAACGATTAAGTATCAATCCTCATACATAATATAGTAAAACAAGTCAAATAAATAGGATAAATGATAGTAATAAAATGTACTTATTTGAGTTCATCAAATATCCCCCCACTTGAACTTTACTTGTCCCCAAGTAAACCTTAGAATTTCTTTTATGAAAATGTATCCTAAAAGATGTTAGGATTTATTTTTATATTTAAGCATGTATTCGTTTAATTCATAATCACACAACCAAACACTTAACGAATTAGAAGTAAAAGAAAATAAGCCGATAAAAGCAAATCTAATCGTTTAACTGTCCAGTCGTGACGAATATTCTATCATAAGCTTGGCAAGTATACACATCTCCTCCACTAAAGCTAAGGAATAACAAGTCTAAGGCGGTAAAAAAGGGTTTTTAGGCTTAAGGGTTAATTATTCTTGATCACTATCGATCTCAAATTCCAGAAAAGGCGACAAAATCACAAATACATGATCGAATCCACGAACACGATACTTGCAATTGCTCAAATCCTTAACTCGAATAGGCTAAAGATAAGCCCAAACTTCACCAATAATAATATATCAAAAAGGGCGACAAAATCATAAATACATAGCCGAATCCACGACTACGATACTTAAGATTGCTCAAATCCCTAATCTCAATAAATCAAAGGTTCGGTTGGGAAAAGAATAATACAGGGTATGGATAATATTTGGGATATAAATTGGTGTAAAATGAAAAATAAACAAAACAAATAAATTAAAATCCTAAGTGTGGTTAATCACTATCCCAACCATCCCATGAATAAGACTCATATCATAGAACAACTCACGCTTTAATACTTGAAACACACGCTTTAGGTAGACACGAATCATACTCAACAAGATCTTAATCAAAGAATAAACCTTAATTGGCGTTCCCATAACTGCCAATTCCCATTCAATCCATAGATATAGTACAACAAATAGTGGTGATATCGACCACTTACATAACTTTACATCGTTGGTTTAAAACAAACATCCAACATTTCTTTCTTTCTTTTCTTTTCTTATTTTTTTGATTTTTTTTTTTTTTTTTTTTTTTTTTTTTATTATTATAACAAAAGATGTGTAAAATTTCACCACATCACTATAATGATAATTCTGGATAATTTTTCCATACTTTTCATACTTCAGAAATAACGGTAATAGTGAAAGTAGTAAACACACGAAAAATAAACTCAAAGATATACAATATTTACTTTCACTCCAATTGCATTGTGCAATTTCCCGACCTAACCAAAGGTAATGAATTACGCACACGAACACAGGTAATGTAAGGAAACACACTTTGCCTATAGCAATTAACCAAACCAACAGATTTTAATCTACAGGGTAGGCTAAGGTGTAAGGGTGTAACGAAACATTTTAAACATAGGTGTAAGAAACGAAAGGAATGGCTCTGAGGGTTTTTCTAGGGGTATCTTACTCTAAAAATGAGAGTAACAAAAGGGTTTATACGGGGGTTAACTAACCAGTGTAGTTAGTTAATAACACATAACATATAAAGGCTATTTGGGTGTAATCCTAGAATTTTACCAATTTAGACAAGTCATTCCAATTATATAAATAATACTCATTATGGTGGTCTCGAATAGTATACAAGCCAAGTTCTAAAGTTTACAAGTCACCGGCACACTCATAGATTTGTGAATTTTGAAAAATCACAATTTTTGAAAATAACGTCATGTGTGCAGCTATGCAACTTAGATCTTAAACAAAAACATGCTAAAAAAATTTTAAGTTTGATATATTAAGCACATTTTAAGCATAATTTTTGAAAAAGTTTAGGACAAGTAATTGTTAAGTGTTCTAATTCAAATATCCCCCCACTTGAACTTTACTTGTCCCCAAGTAAACCTTAGAATTTCTCTTATGAAAATGTATCCTAAAAGATGTTAGGATTTATTTTTATATTTAAGCATGTATTCGTTTAATTCATAATCACACAACCAAACACTTAACGAATTAGAAGTAAAAGAAAATAAGTCGATAAAAGCAAATCTAATCGTTTAACTGTCCAGTCGTGACGAATATTCTATCATAAGCTTGGCAAGTATACACATCTCCTCCACTAAAGCTAAGGAATAACAAGTCTAAAGCGGTAAAAAGGGTTTTTAGGCTTAAGGGTTAATTATTCTTGATCACTATCGATCTCAAATTCCAGAAAAGGCGACAAAATCACAAATACATGATCGAATCCACGAACACGATACTTGCAATTGCTCAAATCCTTAACTCGAATAGGCTAAAGATAGGTCCAAACTTCACCAATAATAATATATCAAAAAGGGCGACAAAATCATAAATACATAGCCGAATCCACGACTACGATACTTAAGATTGCTCAAATCCCTAATCTCAATAAATCAAAGGTTCGGTTGGGAAAAGAATAATAAAGGGTATGGATAACATTTGGGATATAAATTGGTGTAAAATGAAAAATGAACAAAACAAATAAATTAAAATCCTAAGTGTGGTTAATCACTATCCCAACCATCCCAGAATAAGACTCATATCATAGAATAACTCATGCTTTAATACTTGAAACACACGCTTTAGGTAGACACGAATTATACTCAACAAGATCTTAATCAAAGAATAAACCTTAATTGGCGTTCCCATAACTGCCAATTCCCATTCAATCCATAGATATAGTACAACAAATAGTGGTGATATCGACCACTTACATAACTTTACATCGTTGGTTTAAAACAAACATCCAACTTTTCTTTCTTTCTTTTTCTTTTCTTATTTTTTCGATTTTTTTTTTTTTTATTAACAAAAGATGTGTAAAATTTCACCACATCACTATAATGATAATTCTGGATAATTTTTCCATACTTTTCATACTTCAGAAATAACGGTAATAGTGAAAGTAGTAAACACACGAAAAATAAACTCAAAGATATACAATATTTACTTTCACTCCAATTGCATTGTGCAATTTCCCGACCTAACCAAAGATAATGAATTACGCACACGAACACAGGTAATGTAAGGAAACACACTTTGCCTATAGCAATTAACCAAACCACGGATTTTAATCTACAGGGTAGGCTAAGGTGTAAGGGTGTAACGAAACATTTTAAACATAGGTGTAAGAAACGAAAGGAATGGCTCTGAGGGTTTTTCTAGGGGTATCTTACTCTAAAAATGAGAGTAACAAAAGGGTTTATACGGGGGTTAACTAACCAGTGTAGTTAGTTAATAACACATAACATATAAAGGCTATTTGGGTGTAATCCTAGAATTTTACCAATTTAGACAAGTCATTCCAATTATATAAATAATACTCATTATGGTGGTCTCGAATAGTATACAAGCCAAGTTCTAAAGTTTACAAGTCACCGGCACACTCATAGATTTGTGAATTTTGAAAAATCACAATTTTTGAAAATAACGTCATGTGTGCAGCTATGCAACTTAGATCTTAAACAAAAACATGCTAAAAAATTTTTAAGTTTGATATATTAAGCACATTTTAAGCATAATTTTTGAAAAAGTTTAGGACAAGTAATTGTTAAGTGTTCTAATTCTCCAATCCCCCCACTTAAGTTAAACAACGTCCTCGTTGTTTGTATAAAAGGTTAAAAACTGGAAAATAAAAGAATTAGAACAGGAAAACTCCCCTGAAATTTGCTCGGTATGATCCTCCATTAGTATAAGAGCAAAAATCATCTTTCTTGTGGATTAGAGCGTTAAAGCTTCATACTTGATGTATCCACAGGAAATCCAGGAAACTATAATACCACCAACACTTTAAAACACACCTAAGATAAGAGAGGTTCAAGCTTGCATAATGCATTAGTAGTTAGGAAAAATAAAACTTAAAAATTAAAACTGAAAATCATCAGGTCAGTCGATGCGCCGTATCTTATTGAAGAAGATACGCCGTATCGAGCCTGGAATAAATACGGATCAGAATAAAGATGCGCCGCATCCTTAACCAGGGATGCGCTGCATTAAAAATAAACTGATAAATAGTTTTAAATTCGAAAATAAAAATGCAGAAAAATAAAATAAGATATGACCATTGCAGGAGATGCGTCGCATCTCAGAATTGAGATGCGCCGTATCTTCATGCGGGCCTGACTGAATCGACACAGAAAACAGAATAATAAAAATTCTCCGGGTTGTCTCCCGGCCAGCACTTGTCTTTATTCCAGAGTCTTCAAGTTAGACTCACGTTCAGCTCAGCAATAAGTCCTTGTCACGGTCCATCCTTCTTCCTTCATCCGAAAGATTTTCCCGTATATCTCTGCGACGTTTTCTTCCGTTCGACTTAATCTAGTATAACTCTTTGTCTTCACCGCAGTGTATTCTTCATCAGGACCCAAAGAATATTTGATGATTTTAAATTTTTCAGAAATAATCATGGGTGGCTCATTGTAAGGAATCCCAAGTAGTTGACACTTTCTTTTGGTGAACTCTTCCTCGTCTTTATCAACAAACTTAAAATAAGGATCCTTAATCAAATAATCATCTAGTTCTTCAATTAACGACTCATTATTATAATCATCTTGAATCGCCTCCCATTCTCTTTCCAAATCATATTGTAACCGTCGACTAAGCTTTGTGAAATCATCAAACTGTTTATGCACCCATTCCCAGAAAGTAGTATCCGATGTCCCCTTCAGTCCTTTCAAGCGTTCAATTCTGCCCTTTTCTTGTAAAGCCTCCGCCTTTTGTGGGCAGTCTTCAACATTATCATACCACTCATAATCTTCAAAGGTTACATCGTTTCCAACCCGTTTCATCCCAATTATACTTCCCCCATTACAGGTTCCGTCACTTTTATAATCACAGGTCGGCCAAACACTACTCCCGTCCTTGAAAACGAAGGGTGTACAAGTGTGATTAATGTGCGCAAATTCCCATGGTTTATCCCAAACCCATGGTACTTGGTCATTCCATTCATAGTACCAGGTGTTTTTGAAATCATCATAAGTCTTAAATCCTGGTAGATCTCCGGTAAGCACATCATCGTCGACTTGAAGAAGGTAGTTAAATTCCTTGAACTGCTTGCACAAGGGTGTCTCATAATCGAACACATCAATGTCAATCCTGAAAAGTTCTTCAATGCCCTCATTGATTGTTGAATCATGAAGTGACGACCCATAATCGCTTTCTACTTCTTCGTCTTCTCCTCTCATCCAATATACCCATAATGCATCCTTAGTAGCACGATCCATGCTCTTATGGTTATTAAACTTACTAGCTAACCATTCTGAAAAATCAACATCGTTAGGATCGTGGTTAACGTCAAAGCAAACCTTTCCAATCATATTCTTTTTTATCTCCATGAACTCGTTAAATTGCTTCTTAAAACTTCGAGTCAACCATGAAGTCATAATCTCCTTGACTTCCTTTGTAGGGGCAAATTCCGGGCTACCATATTTGAGTTCTAACCAATCATTGAGGGAGAGGTCTATCAATCTTACCAATCTGCCATGAAATAGTAACTCCGCCAAAGCATAATTCATGTCATTATCCAGATAGTTCTCATTTAATTCCCAGTACTGTTCGGAATAAGGCATGTAAGAGATTTGGGCATTGCCTCCACCACAGCTGTTGTTGTTCGAGTCCATGTATGCAAGATAGAATTTCCCATCATCTTCTTCGATAGTAGTCCAGTTCAATCCTTCGGCTTCAATGATAGGCCATAAGAGCGACAATTCTTCTCCAGTGTACCTCACAAATACATCATAAGAGAACACCTCTTTGCCAATGTTGCATAAACGCATGAATTCTTTAAAAGCAGCTTCAAGAGGAGTCTCCCAAGAGAATAAATCTGCATCGATCATGAGTACATTGAATGAATCTGAAATCAAGCATTCCTTAGCAAGATATCCGTTAACTGACATGTCTTCCATAGCAAAATCTGTCATCCAAGGTAAAATCATCAGTAGGATTTGTTCGCTAGAAGAGAAATTAATGAATATAGAAACGGATATATGAATACAAATAGCTGATATCTGCAGACGATGCGCCGTATCCAAAAAGTTGGATACGCCGTATCTTATAATCGTTAAAATTTAATCAGACTTTATTCAGAAAATAGATACGCCGCTTTAGAATTTATGAATGCGCCGTATCGAATTTAATTAATCAAAAATCAACTTATCTAATTAAAATTAAATGCGTCGTATTAATGAAAGTTAATGCGCCGTATTTTCGTTACGTTTAAAAATAAATATCGATTTTCGATTCAGAAAGATGCGCCGTATCGATATAGATCGATGCGTCGTATCTGTTTAATAATTCGCAAACTGTTTTTAATTAAAAGAATAGATACGCCGTATCTACGAAAGCAGATGCGTCGTATGGCGTTAACGTTTAGAAATTTTTTTTATCAAAAACAGATACGCCGTATCCGCTAAAGCAGATGCGTCGTATTACTTTATCGCTTAGAAAAATTTTCTTATTAAAAACAGATACGCCGTATCTTGGGGAAAAGATGCGTCGTATCGAATTAATTAAACGCGTTGTTGATGAACTCAAATAAGTACATTTTATTACTATCATTTATCCTATTAATTTGACTTGTTTTACTATATTATGTATGAGGATTGATACTTAATTGTTTACTTTTGTAATTCTCAGGTAAAAACAAGCATTTGGTGAAACTTAGCTATTTTGGACTAATAATGGAGCAAAACGTGCATAAAGTGAAAGTCTACTGACATGGACAAGATCAAGTCAATTCTGCTCCAGATGCGCCGCATCTCACTCTCAACATGCGCCGCATCTCTATCAAGATATCACCAGATACGATCCAAGATACAAGAGGACATGCGCCGCATCTAATAAAGAGTTACGCCGCATCTTCTGGCGGTGTACGAATATTCCTGAATATTATAATCTTGGACCCCACGCGAAGTTAAGTACATGCGCCGCATCTACTTAGTAGATGCGCCGCATCTTCCCTCAGACAGAAACTATAAATACCCCGTAGACCAGACGAATTAAAGAGTTCCAAAACCCTAACACCGAAGACCGAACAGTAGGAACAAAGGACGAATTCAGTCAAGGAGGCAGTACAAGACACACCCAAATCAAAGATACAAGAGCTGTAAGAAGGTGCTGCATATGTTTAATTCATTAAGTAGTTTTGTTTTATTGTGTTAGTAAACTTTAATTCATCAAGATTGGTGGCTTGTGTAATGTGGCAACGGAAAGATTGCACTCCCTTAAAACTGCTTTCTCATTAATTAAAGTTTATATGTTGATGTCTTTGGTTACTACTTATTAGTGCATTGATAACCTCTGTGTTTATTAGTGGCTTGCGGGCATTTGACTGCGGGACATAATGTGGCTCCCACGGTTGTTTTCTAAATTGATCACTTAGGAATAACTTTTAGACATAAGTAATCATTAAGGGTTTACTCGCCGATAAGAATAGGACCAACGAGAAAGGATTAACTACATACACTTCATATAAAGCTATCAATAAAACAAGTGACAATCTACTTAATTATAAGGACAGCCCTCTTATTGTCTCGAGTATCTATCTGTGTACGTGTGTGCTACTTGCTGATTCGTGCCTATTGGTTTATTTTATTATTTTAATTGCAACAAATCGTGCCAGTCTCTCAGGCTGAAACCCCCTTGCGTTAGGATATTAAAATACTGATTAGAATAACGAGATAATACGTTCCACTCTTAGTGATCGACACTCTACTTACCATTATCTTCATACTGACCGGGTACACTGCTCGTTAAGTGTGTGTGTTATTGATAAGTCGGCTAAATATAAATTTAAAACTTGAGTAGGCATTAAAACTGCTAAACCGCAACGACACATCACGCGCATCAAGTTTTTGGCGCCGTTGCCGGGGAGTGAATTGTTATTATCTGGTAATTTGATTAGTATTTTAATTAGGATTTTCTTTTTATTAGATTAATTGCATCATTGTACTATTTTGCATATTTGTTGTATTGTGTGTTAATTGTTTTCTTTTATTTTTGTGTGTTTATTTTTGTTCGTGTGTTTAATTTTTGTTTTTATTTTTCGTATTTTTCTGTTCTGCTATCGTTGTACTGTGCTAAATCAAACGATACGGCGCATCTGATCTCTCAGATACGGCGTATTGCGTTTAATTTTTTTTTTAATACAACGCGTTTAATTAATTCGATACGACGCATCTTTTCCCCAAGATACGGCGTATCTGTTTTTAACAAGAAAATTTTTCTAAGCGATAAAGTAATACGACGCATCTGCTTTTGCAGATACGGCGTATCTGTTTTTGATAAAAAATTTTCTAAACATTCACGCCATACGACGCATCTGCTTTAGCAGATACGGCGTATCTATTATTTTGATTAAAAACAGTTTGCGAATTATTAAACAGATACGGCGTATCGATCTCTGTCGATACGGCGCATCTTACTGAATCAAAAATCTTTTATTTTTAAACGTAACGAAAATACGGCGCATTAACTTTCGTTAATACGACGCATTTAATTTTAATTAGATAAGCTGATTTTTGATTGATTAATTCGATACGGCGCATTCTTAAATTCTAAAGCGGCGTATCTATTTTCTGAATAAGTCTGATTAAATTTTAACGATTATAAGATACGGCGTATCCAACTTTTTGGATACGGCGCATCGTCTGCAGATATCAGCTATTTTTATTCTTATATCCGTTTCTATACTCATTAATTTCTCTTCTAGCGAACAAATCCTACTGATGATTTTACTTTGGATGACAGATTTTGCTATGGAAGACATGTCAGTTAACGGATATCTTGCTAAGGAAAGCATGTTTTCAGATTCATTCAATGTACTCATGATCAATGCAGATTTATTCTCTTGGGAGACTCCTCTTGAAGCTGCTTTTAAGGAATTCATGCGTTTATGCAACATTGACAAAGAGGTATTCTCTTATGATGTATTTGTGAGGTATACTGGAGAAGAATTGTCGCTCTTATGGCCTAGCATTGAAGCCGAAGGATTGAACTGGACTACTATCGAAGAAGATGATGGGAAATTCTATCTTGCATACATGGACTCAAGCAACAACAGCTGTGGTGGAGGCAACGCCCAAATCTCTTACATGCCTTATTCCGAACAGTACTGGGGATTGAATGAGAACTATCAGGATAATGATATGAATTATGCTTTGGCGGAGTTACTATTTCATGGCAAGTTGGTAAGATTGATAGACCTCTCCCTCAATGATTGGTTAGAACTCAAATATGGTAGTCCAGAATTTGCCCCTACAAACGAAGTCAAGGAGATTATGACTTCATGGTTGACTCGGAGTTTTAAGAAGCAATTTAACGAGTTCATGGAGATAAAAAAGAATATGATTGGAAAGGTTTGCTTTGACGTTAACCATGACCCTAACGATGTTGATTTTTCAGAATGGTTGGCTAGTAAGTTTAATAACCATAAGAGCATGGATCGAGCTACTAAGGATGCATTATGGGTATATTGGATGAGAGGAGAAGATGAAGAAGTAGAAAGCGATTATGGGTCGTCACTTCATGATTCAACAATCAATGAGGGGATTGAAGAACTTTTCAGAATTGACATTGATGTGTTCGATTATGAGACACCCCTGTGCAAGCAGTTCAAGGAATTTAACTACCTTCTTCAAGTCGATGATGATGTGCTTACTGGAGATCTACCAGGATTTAAAACTTATGACGATTTCAAAAACACCTGGTACTATGAATGGAATGACCAAGTACCATAGGTTTGGGATAAACCATGGGAATTTGAGCACATTAGTCACACCTGTACACCCTTCGTTTTCAAGGACGGGAGTAGTGTTTGGCCGACCTGCGATTATAAAAGTGACGGAACCTGTAATGGGGGAAGTATAATTGGGATGAAACGGGTTGGCAACGATGTAACCTTTGAAGATTATGAATGGTACGATAATATTGAAGACTGCCCACAAAAGGCGGAGGCTTTACAAGAAAAGGGCAGAATTGAACGCTTGAAGGGACTTAAGGGGACATCGGATACTACTTTCTGGGAATGGGTGCATAAACAGTTTGATGATTTCACAAAGCTTAGTCGACGGTTACAATATGATTTGGAAAGAGAATGGGAGGCGATTCAAGACGATAAGTCACTAATTGATGAACTAGATGATTATTTGATTAAGGATCCTTATTTTAAGTTTGTTGATAAAGACGAGGAAGAATTCACCAAAAGAAAGTGTCGACTACTTGGGATTCCTTACAATGAGCCACCCATGATTATTTCTGAAAAATTTAAAATCATCAAATATTCTTTGAGTCCTAATGAAGAATATACTGCGGTGAAGACAAAGAGTTATGCTAGACTAAGTCGAACGGAAGAAAACGTCGCAGAGATATACGGGAAAATCTTTCGGATGAAGGACGAAGGATGGACCGTGACAAGGACTTATTGCTGAGCTGAACGTGAGTCTAACTTGAAGACTCTGGAATAAAGACAAGTGCTCACCGGGAGACAACCCGGATTTATCTTTTATTATTCTGTTTTCTGTGTCGAGTCAGTCCAGGCCGCACGAAGATACGGCGCATCTCAATTCTGAGATGCGACGCATCCTCTGCAATGGTCATATCTTATTTTATTTTTCTGCATTTTTATTTTCGACTTTAAAACTATTTATCAGTTTATTTTAATGCGGCGCATCCCTGGTTAAGGATGCGGCGCATCTTTATTCTGATCCGTATTATTCCAGGCTCGATACGGCGTATCTTCTTCAATAAGATACGGCGCATCGACTGACCTGATGATTTTCAGTTTTAATTCTTAAGTTTTATTTTTCCTAACTACTAATGTATTATGCAAGTTTGAACCTTTCTTATCTTAGGTGTGTTTTAAAGTGTTGGTGGTATTATAGTTTCCTGGATTTCCTGTGGATACATCAAGTATGAAGCTTTAACGTTCTAATCCACAAGAAAGATGATTTTTGCTCTTATACTAATGGAGGATCATACCGAGCAAATCTCAGGGGAGTTTTCTGTTCTAATTCTTTTATTTTCCAGTTTTTAACCTTTTATACAAACAACGAGGACGTTGTTTAACTTAAGTGGGGGGATTGGAGAATTAGAACACTTAACACTTACTTGTCCTAAACTTTTTCAAAAATTATGCTTAAAATGTGCTTAATATATCAAACTTAAAAATTTTTTAGCATGTTTTTGTTTAAGATCTAAGTTACATAACTGCACACATGACGTTATTTTCAAAAATTGTGATTTTTCAAAATTCACAAATCTATGAGTGTGCCGGTGACTTGTAAACTTTAGAACTTGGCTTGTATACTATTCGAGACCACCATAATGAGTATTATTTATATAATTGGAATGACTTGTCTAAATTGGTAAAATTCTAGGATTACACCAAATAGCCTTTATATGTTATGTGTTATTAGCTAACTACACTGGTTAGTTAACCCCCGTATAAACCCTTTTGTTACTCTCATTTTTAGAGTAAGATACCCCTAGAAAAACACTCAGAGCCATTCCTTTCGTTTCTTACACCTATGTTTAAAATGTTTCGTTACACCCTTACACCTTAGCCTACCCTGTAGATTAGAATCCGTGGTTGGTTAATTGCTATAGGCAGAGTGTGTTTCCTTACATTACCTGTGTTCGCGTGCGTAATTCATTATCTATGGTTAGGTCGGGAAATTGCACAATGCAAATTGGAGTGAAAGTAAATATTGTATATCTTTGAGTTTATTTTTCGTGTGTTTACTACTTTCACTATTACCATTATTTCTGAAGTATGAAAAGTATGAATAAAAATTATCCGGAAAGAAAGTTGTAGTGATGTGGTGAAATTTTACACATCTATGTTTATGTTTAAAGTAAAAAAAAAAAAAAAAAAAAAAAAAAAAAAAAAAAAAAAGTTGGATGTTTATTTTAACCAACTTATGTAAAGTTATGTAAGTGGTCGATATCACCACTATTTGTTGTATTATATCTATGGATTGAATGGGAATTGGCAGTTATGGGAACGCCAGTTAAGGTTTATTCTTTGATTAAGATTTTGTTGAGTATAATTCGTGTCTACCTAAAGCGTGTGTTTCAAGTGTTAAAGCGTGAGTTATTCAATGATATGAGTCTTATTCATGGGATGGTTGGGATAGTGATTAACCACACTTAGGATTTTAATTTATTTGTTTTGTTTATTTTTATTTTTACACCAATTTATATCCCAAATGTTATCCATACCCTATATTATTCGTTATCCAACCGAACCTTTGATTTATTGAGATTAGGGATTTGAGCAATCTTAAGTATCGTAGTCGTGGATTCGGCTATGTATTTATGATTTTGTCGCCCTTTTTGATATATTATTATTGGTGAAGTTTGGACCTATCTTTAGCCTATTCGAGTTAAGGATTTGAGCAATTGCAAGTATCGTGTTTGTGGATTCGATCATGTATTTGTGATTTTGTCGCCTTTTCTGGAATTTGAGATCGATAGTGAAAAGAGAATAATTAACCCTTAAGCCTAAAAACCTTTTTACCGCTTTAGACTTGTTATTCCTTAGCTTTAGTGGTGGAGATGTGTATACTTGCCAAGCTTATGATAGAATATTCGTCGCGACTGGACAGTTAAACGATTAGATTTGATTTTATCGATTTATTTTATTTTACTTCTAATTCGTTAAGTGTTTAGTTGTGTGATTATGAATTAAACGAATACATGCTTAAATATAAAAATAAATCCTAACATCTTTTAGGATACATTTTCATAAATGAAATTCTAAGGTTTACTTGGGGACAAGTAAAGTTCAAGTGGGGGGATATTTGATGAACTCAAATAAGTACATTTTATTACTATCATTTATCCTATTAATTTGACTTGTTTTACTATATTATGTATGAGGATTGATACTTAATTGTTTACTTTTGTAATTCTCAGGTAAAAACAAGCATTTGGTGAAACTTAGCTATTTTGGACTAATAATGGAGCAAAACGTGCATAAAGTGAAAGTCTACTGACTTGGACAAGATCAAGTCAATTCTGCTCCAGATGCGCCGCATCTCACTCTCAACATGCGCCGCATCTCTATCAAGATATCACCAGATACGATCCAAGATACAAGAGGACATGCGCCGCATCTAATAAAGAGTTACGCCGCATCTTCTCGGCGGTGTACGAATATTCCTGAATATTATAATCTTGGACCCCACGCGAAGTTAAGTACATGCGCCGCATCTACTTAGTAGATGCGCCGCATCTTCCCTCAGACAGAAACTATAAATACCCCGTAGACCAGACGAATTAAAGAGTTCCAAAACCCTAACACCGAAGACCGAACAGTAGGAACAAAGGACGAATTCAGTCAAGGAGGCAGCACAAGACACACCCAAATCAAAGATACAAGAGCTGTAAGAAGGTGCTGCATATGTTTAATTCATTAAGTAGTTTTGTTTTATTGTGTTAGTAAACTTTAATTCATCAAGATTGGTGGCTTGTGTAATGTGGCAACGGAAAGATTGCACTCCCTTAAAACTGCTTTCTCATTAATTAAAGTTTATATGTTGATGTCTTTGGTTACTACTTATTAGTGCATTGATAACCTCTGTGTTTATTAGTGGCTTGCGGGCATTTGACTGCGGGACATAATGTGGCTCCCACGGTTGTTTCTAAATTGATCACTTAGGAATAACTTTTAGACATAAGTAATCATTAAGGGTTTACTCGCCGATAAGAATAGGACCAACGAGAAAGGATTAACTACATACACTTCATATAAAGCTATCAATAAAACAAGTGACAATCTACTTAATTATAAGGACAGCCCTCTTATTGTCTCGAGTATCTATCTGTGTACGTGTGTGCTACTTGCTGATTCGTGCCTATTGGTTTATTTTATTATTTTAATTGCAACAAATCGTGCCAGTCTCTCAGGCTGAAACCCCCTTGCGTTAGGATATTAAAATACTGATTAGAATAACGAGATAATACGTTCCACTCTTAGTGATCGACACTCTACTTACCATTATCTTCATACTGACCGGGTACACTGCTCGTTAAGTGTGTGTGTTATTGATAAGTCGGCTAAATATAAATTTAAAACTTGAGTAGGCATTAAAACTGCTAAACCGCAACGACACATCACGCGCATCAGTTGTATTTTAAAAATTAAACGCAATACGCCGTATCTGAGAGATCAGATGCGCCGTATCGTTTGATTTAGCACAGTACAACGATAGCAGAACAGAAAAATACGAAAAATAAAAACAAAAATTAAACACACAAACAAAAATAAACACACAAAAATAAAAGAAAACAATTAACACACAATACAACAAATATGCAAAATAATACAATGATGCAATTAATCTAATAA
Organism: Artemisia tridentata subsp. tridentata; assembly: GCA_021014915.2. Taxonomy (NCBI): domain Eukaryota; kingdom Viridiplantae; phylum Streptophyta; class Magnoliopsida; order Asterales; family Asteraceae; genus Artemisia; species Artemisia tridentata. The sequence continues at coordinate 369,420,710 of CP139508.1, forward strand.
AAAGAAAAACCTAATTAAAATACTAATCAAATTAACAGATAATAACAATTCACTCCCCGGCAGCGGCGCCAAAAACTTGATGCGTATGCGTGTCGTAGTATAGTTTTAGCAGTTTTAATGCCTACTCAAGTTTTAAATTTATATTTAGCCGACTTATCAATAACACACACACTTAACGAGCAGTGTACCCGGTCAGTATGAATATAATGGTAAGTAGAGTGTCGATCACTAGGAGTGGAACGTATTATCTCGTTATTCTAATCAGTATTTTAATATCCTAACGCAAGGGGGTTTCAGCCTGAGAGACTGGCACGATTTGTTTGCAACTAAATAATAAAATAAACCAATAGGCACGAATCAGCAAGTAGCACACACGTACACAGATAGATACTCGAGACAATAAGAGGGCTGTCCTTATGATTAAGTAGATTGTCACTTGTTTTATTGATAGCTTTATATGAAGTGTATGTAGTTAACCCTTTCTCGTTGGTCCTAATCTTATCGGCGAGTAAACCCTTAATGATTACTTATGTCTAAAAGTTATTCCTAAGTGATCAATTTAGTAATAACCGTGGGAGCCACATTATGTCCCGCAGTCAAATGCCCGCAAGCCACTAATAAACACAGAGGTTATCAATGCACTAATAAGTAGTAACCAAAGACATCAACATATAAACTTTAATTGATGGGAAAGCAAGTATTAAAGGGAGTGCCATCTTTCGTTGTCACATTACACAAGCCACCAATCCTGATGAATTAAAGTTTGCTAACACAATAAAACAAAACTACTTAATGAATTAAACACATGCAGCACCTTCTTACAGCTCTTGTATCTTTGATTTAGGTGTGTCTTGTGCTGCCTCCTTGACTGAATTCGTCCTTCGGTTCTTCTGTTCGGACTTAGGTTATAATGTTCGAACTTAAAAACTCTTTGAATTCGTCTGGTCTTGGGGTATTTATAGTTTCTGTCTGAGGGAAGATGCGGCGCATCTACTAAGTAGATGCGGCGCATTGACTTAACTTCGCGTGGGGTCCAAATTATAATATTCAGGAATATTCGTACACCGCCAGAAGATGCGGCGTAACTCCATGATTAGATGCGGCGCATGTCCTCTTGTATCTTGGATCGTATCTGGTGATATCTTGATAGAGATGCGGCGCATGTCATGAGTGAGATGCGGCGCATCTGGAGCAGATTAGTCTTGATCTTCTTCATTTCAGTAGACTCTTAACTTTATGCATGTTTTGCTCCATAATCAGTCCAAAATCGCTAAGTTTCACCAAATGCTTGTTTTTACCTGAGAATTACAAAAGTAAACGATTAAGTATCAATCCTCATACATAATATAGTAAAACAAGTCAATAAATAGGATAAATGATAGTAATAAAATATACTTATTTGAGTTCATCGCATCTCACTCATGACATGCGCCGCATCTCTATCAAGATATCACAGATACGATCCAAGGTACAAGAGGACATGCGCCGCATCTAATCATGGAGTTACGCCGCATCTTCTGGCGGTGTACGAATATTCCTGAATATTATAATCTTGGACCCCACGCGAAGTTAAGTCAATGCGCCGTATCTACTTACTAGATGCGCCGCATCTTTCCCTCAGACAAAACTATAAATACCCCGAAGACCAGACGAATTCAAGAGCTTTTAAGTTCCGAACATTATAACCTAAGTCCGAACAGAAGAACCGAAGGACGAATTCAGTCAAGGAGGCAGCACAAGATACACCTAAATCAAAGATACAAGAGCTGTAAGAAGGTGCTGCATGTGTTTAATTCATTAAGTAGTTTTGTTTTATTGTGTTAGCAAACTTTAATTCATCAGGATTGGTGGCTTGTTTAATGTGACAACGAAAGATTGCACTCCCTTTAATACTTGCTTTCCCATCAATTAAAGTTTATATGTTGATGTCTTTGGTTACTACTTATTAGTGCATTGATAACCTCTATGTTTATTAGTGGCTTGCGGGCATTTGACTGCGGGACATAATGTGGCTCCCACGGTTATTACTAAATTGATCACTTAGGAATAACTTTTAGACATAAGTAATCATTAAGGGTTTACTCGCCGATAAGATTAGGACCAACGAGAAAGGGTTAACTACATACACTTCATATAAAGCTATCAATAAAACAAGTGACAATCTACTTAATCATAAGGACAGCCCTCTTATTGTCTCGAGTATCTATCTGTGTACGTGTGTGCTACTTGCTGAATCGTGCCTATTGGTTTATTTTATTATTTAATTGCAAACAAATCGTGCCAGTCTCTCAGGCTGAAACCCCCTTGCGTTAGGATATTAAAATACTGATTAGAATAACGAGATAATACGTTCCACTCCTAGTGATCGACACTCTACTTACCATTATATTCATACTGACCGGGTACACTGCTCGTTAAGTGTGTGTGTTATTGATAAGTCGGCTAAATATAAATTTAAAACTTGAGTAGGCATTAAAACTGCTAAAACTATACTACGACACGCATACGCATCAAGTTTTTGGCGCCGCTGCCGGGGAGTGAATTGTTATTATCTGTTAATTTGATTAGTATTTTAATTAGGTTTTTCTTTTTATTAGATTAATTGCATCATTGTATTATTTTGCATATTTGTTGTATTGTGTGTTAATTGTTTTCTTTTAGTTTTGTGTGTTTATTTTTGTTTGTGTGTTTTTATTTGTTTTTATTTTTCGTATTTTTCTGTTCTGCTATCGTTGTACTGTGCTAAATCAAACGATACGGCGCATCTGATCTCTCAGATACGGCGTATTGCGTTTAATTTTTAAAATACAACGCGTTTAATTAATTCGATACGACGCATCTTTTCCCCAAGATACGGCGTATCTGTTTTTAATACGAATTTTTTTTAAAAGCGATAAAGTAATACGACGCATCTGCTTTTGCAGATACGGCGTATCTGTTTTTGATAAAAAAAAAAATTTCTAAATGTTAACGCCATACGACGCATCTGCTTTCGTAGATACGGCGTATCTATTATTTTAATTAAAAACAGTTTGCGAATTATTAAACAGATACGACGCATCGATCTATATCGATACGGCGCATCTTTCTGAATCAAAAATCGATATTTATTTTTAAACGTAACGAAAATACGGCGCATTAACTTTCGTTAATACGACGCATTTAATTTTAATTAGATAAGTTGATTTTTGATTAATTAAATTCGATACGGCGCATTCATAAATTCTAAGCGGCGTATCTATTTTCTGAATAAAGTCTGATTAAATTTTAACGATTATTAGATACGGCGTATCCAACTTTTTGGATACGGCGCATCGTCTGCAGATATCAGCAACTTTTATTCTTTTCTAATTTCCGAACGGAAAATATTCTGACTTACCCTTATACTAGGAAACTTTTACTTTGAAATCTTCTTGTTCTTAATTTTCAGGAACAATGTTCGATATTTTCCCAAACTGGTTCGGAAGACCCCAAAGAAACCTTACTATGGAAGAGTTTTGCACTACTAATCGCTCAAGCCAATGAACAAGAACATCATGAAGCAAGGAACTTTATCACTGAATTCAAAGGCAGTCATGAGCTGTTACTAAAGGAACAAAACAATATGATCAATGGTTTGGCAATTGAAGTGCACCAATTGTCAACAGTGCTTAACAAGGTTCTTTTGGTAAGGCACGATCTGAAAGGAATTACAACCAGAGGCGGAAAGTCAACCTTTCAAATCGGAGAGACACCCGAGGATGACAGTACCAAAAAAAATTCCCCTGAATCTTTATCACCTGAGCAAGAGCAACCAAAAGAGACTGATCCAGAACCTGTAATTAGAAGAGAACCTTCTGTTGAACCTAAACGATCAACACCACCTTTCCCACATAGGGTAAGGAAAGAGAAAGAAGATGCCTATCAAAAGAAATTCCTGAAGAATCTCAAGCAGCTGCAGCTAAGCATACCATTTATGGAAGCCCTAGTGCAAATGCCGAAATATGCTAAATATCTGAAAAGCTTGCTTACAAACAAGTCTAAAATCGAAGAGGCTTGCACCATAACAATGGGGAAAAGAAGCTCAGCGGCATTGCTCAACAAACTTCCGTCTAAAGAAAAAGATCCAGGGAGTTTCACTATTCCTTGTCAAATTAAAAATTTGCATATTGAAAATGCTTTAGCCGACCTAGGAGCTAGTATAAGTCTTATGCCCTCTTCTATGTATGATAAATTAGGTCTTGGTGAACCAAAACCTACTAGGATGTGCTTAGAACTAGCTGATAGGTCCATACAATACCCGTTAGGAATAGCGGAAAATATATTAATAAAAGTTGATAAATTTGAATTACCTATCGATTTCGTTATCCTTGATATGCCTGAAAATTCTAGAACTCCTATAATATTAGGACGACCATTTTTAGCCACTGCTAGGGCCATGATTGATGTTTTTAATAAAAAAATAACTCTTACCATAGGAAAAGATGAGGTTGAGTTTAACATGGAACAATCTATGAGTAAAGATAATTCCGATGATGATGAATGCTATAACATCGATGTTTCTGATGACACGATTAATCAATTTACTCAGAGATTATTAAAAAATAATTTGCTTGATTCTTTTCTACTTAAAAATTTAGAAAACACAATTGCTATAGAAGATCAAGTTGATGAGAATACTATTGATTATAATTTAGCTGCTGATTCTGCTGTATGTAACGCGATACGGTGCATCGAAAACCTCGATGCGGCGCATCTATCTGATGACAGCAGCGATATAATTAAAGAACAGGTTTATTCCGCTAGTGCTACTAAAATTGATAATGTTAAACCTGTGCTTAAGGATCTTCCTTCTACTTTGGAATATGCATATTTAAACGGAAATACTAATTCACCCGTTATTATTGCATCTGACTTAACGCCAAAAGAAAAAGAGTCTCTTTTGCAGGTACTATATAAACGAAGAGGAGCATTAGCGTGGAGTATGTCTGATATTAAAGGAATTAGCCCGTCATTTTGTACACATAAAATCCTTATGGAGGATGAATTCAAACCAACTATCCAACCTCAAAGGCGTTTGAATCCAAAAGTCCAAGATGTGGTGAAAAATGAAATCGTAAAGTTACTTGACTCCGGACTTATCTACCCAATTTCCGACAGCTCGTGGGTCAGTCCTATCCACGTTGTACCAAAAAAGGGAGGAATGACGGTAGTACTCAATGACGAAAATGAGCTAATCCCTTCAAGAACTGTTACCGGATGGAGAGTTTGCATCGACTACCGCAAACTCAATGATGCTACGCGAAAAGATCACTTCCCTCTTCCATTTATTGATCAAATGTTAGAAAGACTATCAGGATATGATTATTATTGTTTTTTGGATGGTTTTTCAGGTTTCTTCCAAATACCCATTGCCCCCGAGGATCAAGAGAAGACGACTTTCACCTGCCCTTATGGAACCTTCGCCTATAGGAGAATGCCGTTCGGACTATGCAACGCCCCTGCTACTTTCCAACGTTGTATGACGGCTATCTTCCATGATATGGTAGAAGACTTTATGGAAGTCTTCATGGACGACTTTTCGGTGTTCGGTAACTCATTTAATGATTGTCTCTTTAAACTTGATAAAATGCTTGCTAGGTGTGAAGAAACTAACCTTGTTCTTAATTGGGAAAAATGTCATTTTATGGTTAGAGAGGGAATTGTGTTAGGACACAAAATTTCTGGGAAAGGTATAGAAGTCGATAAAGCTAAAATTGATGTAATTTCCAAACTACCTTACCCCACTAACGTAAAAGGCGTTAGAAGTTTTTTAGGGCACGCTGGATTTTATCGTAGGTTCATAAAGGATTTTTCAAAAATATCTAGGCCTATGACCCAATTGTTGCTAAAGGATGCAAAGTTTGATTTTTCTGAAGATTGCAAAAAGGCATTTAATATACTTAAAGAAAAACTAACTTCTGCACCCATTATAATTTCGCCGGATTGGAATCTGCCTTTTGAACTAATGTGTGATGCTAGTGATTATGCTGTTGGAGCCGTACTTGGCCAAAAGATAGATAAGAAATTTAAACCAATTTATTATGCTAGCAAAACATTGAATAACGCCCAAGAACACTACACCACCACGAAAAAAGAACTTTTAGCAGTAGTTTTTGCATTCGATAAATTTAGATCATATCTTATATTGTCAAAAACTATGGTTTACACTGACCATTCTGCTTTGAAGTATTTGTTCAATAAACAGGATGCCAAGCCAAGGCTTATTAGGTGGGTTTTATTGCTCCAAGGATTCGATATTGAAATTAAAGATAAAAAGGGTGCCGAGAATCTAGCTGCTGACCACTTATCTAGACTTGAAAACCCTGATATGGAGGTGCTTGACGAGAGGGAGATAGCTGATGACTTTCCTGATGAACACCTTATGATGGTAGGAATTAAGAGCAATAATAATGGACCATGGTATGCCGACTTTATAAACTTTATTGTTGCAAATGAAATTCCAAAAGGGCTAACATCCGACGAGAAAAGAAGGTTTATAACTCGCGCTAACGAGTATATTTGGGATGAACCTTATGCCTTTAAATTATGTCCTGACAATATTATACGAAGATGCGTAGACGGTAATGACATCGCAGCAATATTGGCACATTGCCATTCAGGGCCAACAGGGGGACATCACGGTCCAGTCATCACAAGAAGAAAGATCCTGGATGCGGGATTTTATTGGCCCACTATGTTGGAGGATGCGAAAGATTATATAAAAGGATGTGATGCGTGTCAACGATCCGGAAATATTACATCAAGAAACGAAATGCCGCAAAACTATATCCATGTATGTGAAGTTTTCGACATATGGGGATTAGACTTCATGGGACCATTTCCTGAATCTAAAGGTAATAAATATATTTTGGTTGCTGTTGATTACGTATCAAAATGGGTCGAAGCGCAAGCATCTCCAACAAACGACAGCAAGGTAGTACTTAAATTTTTGCAAAGTTTGTTCTCTAGGTTTGGAATTCCTAAAGCATTGATTAGTGATAGGGGAACACACTTTTGTAATCACCATCTGGGAAAAGCCTTGCAAAAATATGGAGTATATCATAGGGTTTCCACCGCATACCATCCTCAATCAAATGGTCAAACTGAAGTAACCAATAGAGCTATAAAACAAATTCTTGAAAAAACGACTGGGTATAATCCTAAAGGGTGGTCTGACAAGTTAAATGATGCTTTATGGGCATTCCGTACAGCCTATAAGACACCAACGGGATGCACTCCATTTCGTCTTGTATACGGAAAAGCATGCCACCTACCGGTCGAAATTGAACAAAGTGCATATTGGGCTTTGACGAATTGTAATATGGATATGGAAGCTGCAACGAAGAACCGTTTCATGGAACTTAATGAACTCTATGAACTAAGAGATGAGGCCTACAAAAATACTAAGATCTACAAAGAAAGAACTAAAAGATGGCATGACTCGAGGTTACGTGGGGATAAAACGTTTACTATTGGAGAGAAAGTGCTACTGTTTAATTCCAGATTAAAGATGTATCCTGGTAAACTTAAATCAAGATGGACGGGACCGTTCGTTGTCAAGAAAGTGTATCCATATGGAACTATTGAAATATGCGATAAAAATGGTTATATATTCAAGGTGAACGGGCAACGTGTGAAGAAATACTTTGATAATAAAATTGAGGATAATGAGAACGAGGTGGTGGAGTTTGAACCTGAAGTATTGGAATGAAGAGCTGAACGTGAGTCTAACTTGAAGACTCTGGAATAAAGACAAGTGCTTACCGGGAGACAACCCGGAAAATTTTTTATTATTCTGTTTTCTGTGTCGAGTCAGTCAGGCCCGCATGAGGATACGGCGCATCTCAATTCTGAGATGCGACGCATCTCCTGCAATGGTCATATCTTATTTTATTTTTCTGCATTTTTATTTTCGACTTTAAAACTATTTATCAGTTTATTTTAATGCGGCGCATCCCTGGTTAAGGATGCGGCGCATCTTTATTCTGATCCGTATTAATTCCAGGCTCGATACGGCGTATCTTCTTCCATAAGATACGGCGCATCGACTGACCTGATGATTTTCAGTTTTAATTTTTAAGTTTTATTTTTCCTAACTACTAATGCATTTTGCAAGCTTGAACCTTTCTTATCTTAGGTGTGTTTTAAAGTGTTGGTGGTATTATAGTTTCCTGGATTTCCTGTGGATACATCAAGTATGAAGCTTTAACGCTCTAATCCACAAGAAAGATGATTTTTGCTCTTATACTAATGGAGGATCATACCGAGCAAATCTCAGGGGAGTTTTCCTGTTCTAATTCTTTTATTTTCCAGTTTTTAACCTTTTATACAAACAACGAGGACGTTGTTTAACTTAAGTGGGGGGATTGGAGAATTAGAACACTTAACATTTACTTGTCCTAAACTTTTTCAAAAATTATGCTTAAAATGTGCTTAATATATCAAACTTAAAAATTTTTAGCATGTTTTTGTTTAAGATCTAAGTTGCATAGCTGCACACATGACGTTATTTTCAAAAATTGTGATTTTTCAAAATTTTACAAATCTATGAGTGTGCCGGTGACTTGTAAACTTTAGAACTTGGCTTGTATACTATTCGAGACCACCATAATGAGTATTATTTATATAATTGGAATGACTTGTCTAAATTGGTAAAATTCTAGGATTACACCCAAATAGCCTTTATATGTTATGTGTTATTAACTAACTACACTGGTTAGTTAACCCCCGTATAAACCCTTTTGTTACTCTCATTTTTAGAGTAAGATACCCCTAGAAAAACCCTCAGAGCCATTCCTTTCGTTTCTTACACCTATGTTTAAAATGTTTCGTTACACCCTTACACCTTAGCCTACCCTGTAGATTAGAATCCGTGGTTGGTTAATTGCTATAGGCAAAGTGTGTTTCCTTACATTACCTGTGTTCGCGTGCGTAATTCATTATCTTTGGTTAGGTCGGGAAATTGCACAATGCAATTGGAGTGAAAGTAAATATTGTATATCTTTGAGTTTATTTTTTCGTGTGTTTACTACTTTCACTATCACCGTTATTTCTGAAGTATGAAAAGTATGGAAAAATTATCCAGAATTATCATTATAGTGATGTGGTGAAATTTTACACATATTTTGTTAATAATAATAAAAAAAAAAAAAAATCGAAAAAATAAGAAAAGAAAAAGAAAGAAAGAAAAGTTGGAAGTTAGTTTTAACCAACTTATGTAAAGTTATGTAAGTGGTCGATATCACCACTATTTGTTGTACTATATCTATGGATTTGAATGGGAATTGGCAGTTATGGGAACGCCAATTAAGGTTTATTCTTTGATTAAGATCTTGTTGAGTATGATACGTGTCTACCTAAAGCGTGTGTTACAAGTGTTAAAGCGTGAGTTGTTCTATGATATGAGTCTTATTCATGGGATGGTTGGGATAGTGATTAACCACACTTAGGATTTTAATTTATTTGTTTTGTTCATTTTTCATTTTACACCAATTTATATCCCAAATATTATCCATACCCTGTATTATTCTTTTTCCCAACCGAACCTTTGATTTATTGAGATTAGGGATTTGAGCAATCTTAAGTATCGTAGTCGTGGATTCGGCTATGTATTTATGATTTTGTCGCCCTTTTTGATATATTATTATTGGTGAAGTTTGGACCTATCTTTAGCCTATTCGAGTTAAGGATTTGAGCAATTGCAAGTATCGTGTTCGTGGATTCGATCATGTATTTGTGATTTTGTCGCCTTTTCTGGAATTTGAGATCGATAGTGATCAAGAATAATTAACCCTTAAGCCTAAAAACCCTTTTTACCACCTTAGACTTGTTATTCCTTAGCTTTAGTGGAGGAGATGTGTATACTTGCCAAGCTTATGATAGAATATTCGTCACGACTGGACAGTTAAACGATTAGATTTGCTTTTATCGACTTATTTTCTTTTACTTCTAATTCGTTAAGTGTTTGGTTGTGTGATTATGAATTAAACGAATACATGCTTAAATATAAAAATAAATCCTAACATCTTTTAGGATACATTTTCATAAAAGAAATTCTAAGGTTTACTTGGGGACAAGTAAAGTTCAAGTGGGGGGATATTTGATGAACTCAAATAAGTACATTTTATTACTATCATTTATCCTATTTATTTGACTTGTTTTACTATATTATGTATGAGGATTGATACTTAATCGTTTACTTTTGTAATTCTCAGGTAAAAACAAGCATTTGGTGAAACTTAGCGATTTTGGACTGATTACGGAGCAAAACATGCATAAAGTTAAGAGTCTACTGAAATGAAGAAGATCAAGACTAATCTGCTCCAGATGCGCCGCATCTCACTCATGACATGCGCCGCATCTCTATCAAGATATCACCAGATACGATCCAAGATACAAGAGGACATGCGCCGCATCTAATCATGGAGTTGCGTATGCGTGTCGTAGTATAGTTTTAGCAGTTTTAATGCCTACTCAAGTTTTAAATTTATATTTAGCCGACTTATCAATAACACACACACTTAACGAGCAGTGTACCCGGTCAGTATGAATATAATGGTAAGTAGAGTGTCGATCACTAGGAGTGGAACGTATTATCTCGTTATTCTAATCAGTATTTTAATATCCTAACGCAAGGGGGTTTCAGCCTGAGAGACTGACACGATTTGTTTGCAATTAAATAATAAAATAAACCAATAGGCACGAATCAGCAAGTAGCACACACTTGAACAGATAGATACTCGAGACAATAAGACGGCTGTCCTTATGATTAAGTAGATTGTCACTTGTTTTATTGATAGCTTTATATGAAGTGTATGTAGTTAACCCTTTCTCGTTGGTCCTAATCTTATCGGCGAGTAAACCCTTAATGATTACTTATGTCTAAAAGTTATTCCTAAGTGATCAATTTAGTAATAACCGTGGGAGCCACATTATGTCCCGCAGTCAAATGCCCGCAAGCCACTAATAAACACAGAGGTTATCAATGCACTAATAAGTAGTAACCAAAGACATCAACATATAAACTTTAATTGATGGGAAAGCAAGTATTAAAGGGAGTGCAATCTTTCGTTGTCACATTACACAAGCCACCAATCCTGATGAATTAAAGTTTGCTAACACAATAAAACAAAACTACTTAATGAATTAAACACATGCAGCACCTTCTTACAGCTCTTGTATCTTTGATTTAGGTGTGTCTTGTGCTGCCTCCTTGACTGAATTCGTCCTTCGGTTCTTCTGTTCGGACTTAGGTTATAATGTTCGGAACTTAAAAAGCTCTTTGAATTCGTCTGGTCTTGGGGTATTTATAGTTTCTGTCTGAGGGAAGATGCGGCGCATCTACTAAGTAGATGCGGCGCATTGACTTAACTTCGCGTGGGGTCCAAGATTATAATATTCAGGAATATTCGTACACCGCCAGAAGATGCGGCGTAACTCCATGATTAGATGCGGCGCATGTCCTCTTGTATCTTGGATCGTATCTGGTGATATCTTGATAGAGATGCGGCGCATGTCATGAGTGAGATGCGGCGCATCTGGAGCAGATTAGTCTTGATCTTCTTCATTTCAGTAGACTCTTAACTTTATGCATGTTTTGCTCCATAATTAGTCCAAAATCGCTAAGTTTCACCAAATGCTTGTTTTTACCTGAGAATTACAAAAGTAAACGATTAAGTTCAATCCTCATACATAATATAGTAAAACAAGTCAAATAAATAGGATAAATGATAGTAATAAAATGTACTTATTTGATTTTCATCAAATATCCCCCACTTGAACTTTACTTGTCCCCAAGTAAACCTTAGAATTTCTTTTATGAAAATGTATCCTAAAAGATGTTAGGATTTATTTTTATATTTAAGCATGTATTCGTTTATTTCATAATCACACAACTAAACACTTAACGAATTAGAAGTAAAATAAAATAAGTCGATAAAAGCAAATCTAATCGTTTAACTGTCCAGTCGCGACGAATATTCTATCATAAGCTTGGCAAGTATACACATCTCCTCCACTAAAGCTAAGGAATAACAAGTCTAAAGCGGTAAAAAGGGTTTTTAGGCTTAAGGGTTAATTATTCTTGATCACTATCGATCTCAAATTCCAGAAAAGGCGACAAAATCACAAATACATGATCGAATCCACGAACACGATACTTGCAATTGCTCAAATCCTTAACTCGAATAGGCTAAAGATAGGTCCAAACTTCACCAATAATAATATATCAAAAAGGGCGACAAAATCATAAATACATAGCCGAATCCACGACTACGATACTTAAGATTGCTCAAATCCCTAATCTCAATAAATCAAAGGTTCGGTTGGATAAAGAATAATAAAGGGCATGGATAACATTTGGGATATAAATTGGTGTAAAATGAAAAATAAACAAAACAAATAAATTAAAATCCTAAGTGTGGTTAATCACTATCCCAACCATCCCATGAATAAGACTCATATCATAGAATAACTCACGCTTTAACACTTGAAACACACGCTTTAGGTAGACACGAATCATACTCAACAAGATCTTAATCAAAGAATAAACCTTAATTGGCGTTCCCATAACTGCCAATTCCCATTCAATCCATAGATATAGTACAAAAAATAGTGGTGATATCGACCACTTACATAACTTTACATCGTTGGTTTAAAACAAACATCCAACTTTTCTTTCTTTCTTTTTCTTTTCTTATTTTTTCGATTTTTTTTTTTTTTTTTTTTTTTTTTTTATTATTATTATTAACAAAAGATGTGTAAAATTTCACCACATCACTATAATGATAATTCTGGATAATTTTTCCATACTTTTCATACTTCAGAAATAACGGTAATAGTGAAAGTAGTAAACACACGAAAAATAAACTCAAAGATATACAATATTTACTTTCACTCCAATTGCATTGTGCAATTTCCCGACCTAACCAAAGGTAATGAATTACGCACACGAACACAGGTAATGTAAGGAAACACACTTTGCCTATAGCAATTAACCAAACCACGGATTTTAATCTACAGGGTAGGCTAAGGTGTAAGGGTGTAACGAAACATTTTAAACATAGGTGTAAGAAACGAAAGGAATGGCTCTGAGGGTTTTTCTAGGGGTATCTTACTCTAAAAATGAGAGTAACAAAAGGGTTTATACGGGGGTTAACTAACCAGTGTAGTTAGTTAATAACACATAACATATAAAGGCTATTTGGGTGTAATCCTAGAATTTTACCAATTTAGACAAGTCATTCCAATTATATAAATAATACTCATTATGGTGGTCTCGAATAGTATACAAGCCAAGTTCTAAAGTTTACAAGTCACCGGCACACTCATAGATTTGTGAATTTTGAAAAATCACAATTTTTGAAAATAACGTCATGTGTGCAGCTATGCAACTTAGATCTTAAACAAAAACATGCTAAAAAAATTTTAAGTTTGATATATTAAGCACATTTTAAGCATAATTTTTGAAAAAGTTTAGGACAAGTAATTGTTAAGTGTTTCTAATTCTCCAATCCCCCCACTTAAGTTAAACAACGTCCTCGTTGTTTGTATAAAAGGTTAAAAACTGGAAAATAAAAGAATTAGAACAGGAAAACTCCCCTGAGATTTGCTCGGTATGATCCTCCATTAGTATAAGAGCAAAAATCATCTTTCTTGTGGATGAGAACGTTAAAGCTTCATACTTGATGTATCCACAGGAAATCCAGGAAACTATAATACCACCAACACTTTAAAACACACCTAAGATAAGAAAGGTTCAAGCTTGCATAATACATTAGTAGTTAGGAAAAATAAAACTTAAAAATTAAAACTGAAAATCATCAGGTCAGTCGATGCGCCGTATCTTATGGAAGAAGATACGCCGTATCGAGCCTGGAATAAATACGGATCAGAATAAAGATGCGCCGCATCCTGAACCAGGGATGCGCCGCATTAAAATAAACTGATAAATAGTTTTAAAGTCGAAAATAAAAATGCAGAAAAATAAAATAAGATATGACCATTGCAGGAGATGCGTCGCATCTCAGAATTGAGATGCGCCGTATCCTCATGCGGGCCTGACTGACTCGACACATAAACAGAAAAAGATAAATCCGGGTTGTCTCCCGGTAAGCACTTGTCTTTATTCCAGAGTCTTCAAGTTAGACTCACGTTCAGCTCTTTATTCCAATACTTCAGGTTCAAACTCCACCACCTCGTTCTCATTATCCTCAATTTTATTATCAAAGTATTTCTTCACACGTTGCCCGTTCACTTTGAATATATAACCATTTTTATCGCATATTTCAATAGTTCCATATGGATACACTTTCTTGACAACGAACGGTCCCGTCCATCTTGATTTAAGTTTACCAGGATACATCTTTAATCAGGAATTAAACAGTAGCACTTTCTCTCCAATAGTAAACGTTTTATCCCCACGTAACCTCGAGTCATGCAATCTTTTAGTTCTTTCTTTGTAGATCTTAGTATTTTTGTAGGCCTCATCTCTTAGTTCATAGAGTTCATTAAGTTCCATGAAACGGTTCTTCGTTGCAGCTTCCATATCCATATTACAATTCGTCAAAGCCCAATATGCACTTTGTTCAATTTCGACCGGTAGGTGGCATGCTTTTCCGTATACAAGACGAAATGGAGTGCATCCCGTTGGTGTCTTATAGGCTTTACAGAATGCCCATAAAGCATCATTTAACTTGTCAGACCACCCTTTAGGATTATACCCAGTCATTTTTTCAAGAATTCGTTTTATAGCTCTATTGGTTACTTCAGTTTGACCATTTGATTGAGGATGGTATGCGGTGGAAACCCTATGATATACTCCATGTTTTTGCAAGGCTTTTCCCAGATGGTGATTACAAAAGTGTGTTCCCCTATCACTAATCAATGCTTTAGGAATTCCAAACCTAGAGAACAAACTTTGCAAAAATTTAAGTACTACCTTGCTGTCGTTTGTTGGAGATGCTTGCGCTTCGACCCATTTTGATACGTAATCAACAGCAACCAAAATATATTTATTACCTTTAGATTCAGGAAACGGTCCCATGAAGTCTAATCCCCATATGTCGAAAACTTCACATACATGGATATAGTTTTGCGGCATTTCGTTTCTTGATGTAATATTTCCGGATCGTTGACACGCATCACATCCTTTTATATAATCTTTCGCATCCTCCAACATAGTGGGCCAATAAAATCCCGCATCCAGGATCTTTCTTCTTGTGATGACTGGACCGTGATGTCCCCCTGTTGGCCCTGAATGGCAATGTGCCAATATTGCTGCGATGTCATTACCGTCTACGCATCTTCGTATAATATTGTCAGGACATAATTTAAAGGCATAAGGTTCATCCCAAATATACTCGTTAGCGCGAGTTATAAACCTTCTTTTCTCGTCGGATGTTAGCCCTTTTTTGAATTTCATTTGCAACAATAAAGTTTATAAAGTCGGCATACCATGGTCCATTATTATTGCTCTTAATTCCTACCATCATAAGGTGTTCATCCGGAAAGTCATCAGCTATCTCCCTCTCGTCAAGCACCTCCATATCAGGGTTTTCAAGTCTAGATAAGTGGTCAGCAGCTAGATTCTCGGCACCCTTTTTATCTTTAATTTCAATATCGAATCCTTGGAGCAATAAAACCCACCTAATAAGTCTTGGCTTGGCATCCTGTTTATTGAACAAATACTTCAAAGCAGAATGGTCAGTGTAAACCATAGTTTTTGACAATATAAGATATGATCTAAATTTATCGAATGCAAAAACTACTGCTAAAAGTTCTTTTTCCGTGGTGGTGTAGTGTTCTTGGGCGTTATTCAATGTTTTGCTAGCATAATAAATTGGTTTAAATTTCTTATCTATCTTTTGGCCAAGTACGGCTCCAACAGCATAATCACTAGCATCACACATTAGTTCAAAAGGCAGATTCCAATCCGGCGAAATTATAATGGGTGCAGAAGTTAGTTTTTCTTTAAGTATATTAAATGCCTTTTTGCAATCTTCAGAAAAATCAAACTTTGCATCCTTTAGCAACAATTGGGTCATAGGCCTAGATATTTTTGAAAAATCCTTTATGAACCTACGATAAAATCCAGCGTGCCCTAAAAAACTTCTAACGCCTTTTACGTTAGTGGGGTAAGGTAGTTTGGCAATTACATCAATTTTAGCTTTATCGACTTCTATACCTTTCCCAGAAATTTTGTGTCCTAACACAATTCCCTCTCTAACCATAAAATGACATTTTTCCCAATTAAGAACAAGGTTAGTTTCTTCACACCTAGCAAGCATTTTATCAAGTTTAAAGAGACAATCATTAAATGAGTTACCGAACACCGAAAAGTCGTCCATGAAGACTTCCATAAAGTCTTCTACCATATCATGGAAGATAGCCGTCATACAACGTTGGAAAGTAGCAGGGGCGTTGCATAGTCCGAACGGCATTCTCCTATAGGCGAAGGTTCCATAAGGGCAGGTGAAAGTCGTCTTCTCTTGATCCTCGGGGGCAATGGGTATTTGGAAGAAACCTGAAAAACCATCCAAAAAACAATAATAATCATATCCTGATAGTCTTTCTAACATTTGATCAATAAATGGAAGAGGGAAGTGATCTTTTCGCGTAGCATCATTGAGTTTGCGGTAGTCGATGCAAACTCTCCATCCGGTAACAGTTCTTGAAGGGATTAGCTCATTGTCGTCATTGAGTACTACCGTCATTCCTCCCTTTTTTGGTACAACGTGGATAGGACTGACCCACGAGCTGTCGGAAATTGGGTAGATAAGTCCGGAGTCAAGTAACTTTATGATTTCATTTTTCACCACATCTTGGACTTTTGGATTCAAACGCCTTTGAGGTTGGATAGTTGGTTTGAATTCATCCTCCATAAGGATTTTATGTGTACAAAATGACGGGCTAATTCCCTTAATATCAGACATACTCCACGCTAATGCTCCTCTTCGTTTATATAGTACCTGCAAAAGAGACTCTTTTTCTTTTGGCGTTAAGTCAGATGCAATAATAACGGGTGAATTAGTATTTCCGTTTAAATAAGCATATTCCAAAGTAGAAGGAAGATCCTTAAGCGCAGGTTTAACATTATCAATTTCAGTAGCACTAGCGGAATAAACCTGTTCTTTAATTATATCGCTGCTGTCATCAGATAGATGCGCCGCATCGAGGTTTTCGATGCGCCGTATCGCGTTACATACAGCAGAATCAGCAGCTAAATTAGAATCAATAGTATTCTCATCAACTTGATCTTCTATAGCAATTGTGTTTTCTAAATTTTTAAGTAGAAAAGAATCAAGCAAATTATTTTTTAATAATCTCTGAGTAAATTGATTAATCGTGTCATCAGAAACATCGATGTTATAGCATTCATCATCATCGGAATTATCTTTACTCATAGATTGTTCCATGTTAAACTCAACCTCATCTTTTCCTATGGTAAGAGTTATTTTTTTATTAAAAACATCAATCATGGCCCTTGCAGTGGCTAAAAATGGTCGTCCTAATATTATAGGAGTTCTAGAATTTTCAGGCATATCAAGGATAACGAAATCGATAGGTATTTCCGCCTGTCACGCGAGTCTAACTTGATGCGTATGCGTGTCGTACACCCTTATCGACTCCTTCAATGATCGATATTAAAGAGCTGAACGTGAGTCTAACTTGAAGACTCTGGAATAAAGACAAGTGCTTACCGGGAGACAACCCGGATTTATCTTTTTCTGTTTATGTGTCGAGTCAGTCAGGCCCGCATGAGGATACGGCGCATCTCCATCCTGAGATGCGACGCATCTCCTGCAATGGTCATATCTTATTTTATTTTTCTGCATTTTTATTTTCGACTTTAAAACTCTTTATCAGTTTATTTTAATGCGGCGCATCCCTGGTTAAGGATGCGGCGCATCTTTATTCTGATGCGTATTTATTCCAGGCTCGATACGGCGTATCTTCTTCAATAAGATACGGCGCATCGACTGACCTGATGATTTTCAGTTTTAATTTTTAAGTTTTATTTTTCCTAACTACTAATGCATTATGCAAGCTTGAACCTTTCTTATCTTAGGTGTGTTTTAAAGTGTTGGTGGTATTATAGTTTCCTGGATTTCCTGCGGATACATCAAGTATGAAGCTTTAACGCTCTAATCCACAAGAAAGATGATTTTTGCTCTTATACTAATGGAGGATCATACCGAGCAAATCTCAGGGGAGTTTTCCTGTTCTAATTCTTTTATTTTCCAGTTTTTAACCTTTTATACAAACAACGAGGACGTTGTTTAACTTAAGTGGGGGGATTGGAGAATTAGAACACTTAACAATTACATGTCCTAAACTTTTTCAAAAATTATGCTTAAAATGTGCTTAATATATCAAACTTAAAAATTTTTTAGCATGTTTTTGTTTAAGATCTAAGTTGCATAACTGCACACATGACGTTATTTTCAAAAATTGTGATTTTTCAAAATTCACAAATCTATGAGTGTGCCGGTGACTTGTAAACTTTAGAACTTGGCTTGTATACTATTCGAGACCACCATAATGAGTATTATTTATATAATTGGAATGACTTGTCTAAATTGGTAAAATTCTAGGATTACACCCAAATAGCCTTTATATGTTATGTGTTATTAACTAACTACACTGGTTAGTTAACCCCCGTATAAACCCTTTTGTTACTCTCATTTTTACAGTAAGATACCCCTAGAAAAACCCTCAGAGCAATTCCTTTCGTTTCTTACACCTATGTTTAAAATGTTTCGTTACACCCTTACACCTTAGCCTACCCTGTAGATTAGAATCCGTGGTTGGTTAATTGCTATAGGCAAAGTGTGTTTCCTTACATTACCTGTGTTCGTGTGCGTAATTCATTACCTTTGGTTAGGTCGGGAAATTGCACAATGCAATTGGAGTGAAAGTAAATATTGTATATCTTTGAGTTTATTTTTCGTGTGTTTACTACTTTCACTATTACCGTTATTTCTGAAGTATGAAAAGTATGGAAAAATTATCCAGAATTATCATTATAGTGATGTGGTGAAATTTTACACATCTTTTGTTAATAATAATAAAAAAAAAAAAAAAAAAAAAAAAAAAAAAAAAAAATCGAAAAAATAAGAAAAGAAAAAGAAAGAAAGAAAAGTTGGATGTTTGTTTTAAACCAACGATGTAAAGTTATGTAAGTGGTCGATATCACCACTATTTGTTGTACTATATCTATGGTTTGAATGGGAATTGGCAGTTATGGGAACGCCAATTAAGGTTTATTCTTTGATTAAGATCTTGTTGAGTATGATTCGTGTCTACCTAAAGCGTGTGTTTCAAGTATTAAAGCGTGAGTTGTTCTATGATATGAGTCTTATTCATGGGATGGTTGGGATAGTGATTAACCACACTTAGGATTTTAATTTATTTGTTTTGTTCATTTTTCATTTTACACCAATTTATATCCCAAATATTATCCATACCCTGTATTATTCTTTTTCCCAACCGAACCTTTGATTTATTGAGATTAGGGATTTGAGCAATCTTAAGTATCGTAGTCGTGGATTCGGCTATGTATTTATGATTTTGTCGCCCTTTTTGATATATTATTATTGGTGAAGTTTGGACCTATCTTTAGCCTATTCGAGTTAAGGATTTGAGCAATTGCAAGTATCGTGTTCGTGGATTCGATCATGTATTTGTGATTTTGTCGCCTTTTCTGGAATTTGAGATCGATAGTGATCAAGAATAATTAACCCTTAAGCCTAAAAACCCTTTTTACCGCTTTAGACTTGTTATTCCTTGGCTTTAGTGGAGGAGATGTGTATACTTGCCAAGCTTATGATAGAATATTCGTCACGACTGGACAGTTAAACGATTAGATTTGCTTTTATCGACTTATTTTCTTTTACTTCTAATTCGTTAAGTGTTTGGTTGTGTGATTATGAATTAAACGAATACATGCTTAAATATAAAAATAAATCCTAACATCTTTTAGGATACATTTTCATAAAAGAAATTCTAAGGTTTACTTGGGGACAAGTAAAGTTCAAGTGGGGGGATATTTGATGAACTTAAATGAGTACATTTTATTACTATCATTTATCCTATTTATTTGACTTGTTTTACTATATTATGTATGAGGATTGATACTTAATCGTTTACTTTTGTAATTCTCAGGTAAAAACAAGCATTTGGTGAAACTTAGCGATTTTGGACTAATTATGGAGCAAAACATGCATAAAGTTAAGAGTCTACTGAAATGAAGAAGATCAAGACTAATCTGCTCCAGATGCGCCGCATCTCACTCATGACATGCGCCGCATCTCTATCAAGATATCACCAGATACGATCCAAGATACAAGAGGACATGCGCCGCATCTAATCATGGAGTTACGCCGCATCTTCTGGCGGTGTACGAATATTCCTGAATATTATAATCTTGGACCCCACGCGAAGTTAAGTCAATGCTCCGTATCTACTTACTAGATGCGCCGCATCTTCCCTCAGACAGAAACTATAAATACCCCGAAGACCAGACGAATTCAAAGACCTTTTGAGTTCTGAACATTATAACCTAAGTCCGAACAGAAGAACCGAAGGACGAATTCAGTCAAGGAGGCAGCACAAGACACACCTAAATCAAAGATACAAGAGCTGTAAGAAGGTGCTGCATGTGTTTAATTCATTAAGTAGTTTTGTTTTATTGTGTTAGCAAACTTTAATTCATCAGGATTGGTGGCTTGTGTAATGTGACAACGAAAGATTGCACTCCCTTTAATACTTGCTTTCCCATCATTTAAAGTTTATATGTTGATGTCTTTGGTTACTACTTATTAGTGCATTGATAACCTCTGTGTTTATTAGTGGCTTGCGGGCATTTGACTGCGGGACATAATGTGGCTCCCACGGTTATTACTAAATTGATCACTTAGGAATAACTTTTAGACATAAGTAATCATTAAGGGTTTACTCGCCGATAAGATTAGGACCAACGAGAAAGGGTTAACTACATACACTTCATATAAAGCTATCAATAAAACAAGTGACAATCTACTTAAACATAAGGACAGCCCTCTTATTGTCTCGAGTATCTATCTGTGTACGTGTGTGCTACTTGCTGATTCGTGCCTATTGGTTTATTTTATTATTTAATTGCAAACAAATCGTGTCAGTCTCTCAGGCTGAAACCCCCTTGCATTAGGATATTAAAATACTGATTAGAATAACGAGATAATACGTTCCACTCCTAGTGATCGACACTCTACTTACCATTATATTCATACTGACCGGGTACACTGCTCGTTAAGTGTGTGTGTTATTGATAAGTCGGCTAAACATAAATTTAAAACTTGAGTAGGCATTAAAACTGCTAAAACTATACTACGACACGCATACGCATCAAGTTTTTTTAGGATCATACCGAGCAAATCTCAGGGGAGTTTTCCTTCATTGAAGGAGTCTTCAAGATAATTTTTGTAGTATAGTGGTAAGTATTCCCGCCTGTCACGCGGGTGACCCGGGTTCGATCCCCGGCAACGGCGCCAAAAACTTGATGCGTATGCGTGTCGTAGTATAGTTTTAGCAGTTTTAATGCCTACTCAAGTTTTAAATTTATATTTAGCCGACTTATCAATAACACACACACTTAACGAGCAGTGTACCCAGTCAGTATGAATATAATGGTAAGTAGAGTGTCGATCACTAGGAGTGGAACGTATTATCTCGTTATTCTAATCAGTATTTTAATATCCTAACGCAAGGGGGTTTCAGCCTGAGAGACTGACACGATTTGTTTGCAATTAAATAATAAAATAAACCAATAGGCACGAATCAGCAAGTAGCACACACGTACACAGATAGATACTCGAGACAATAAGAGGGCTGTCCTTATGATTAAGTAGATTGTCACTTGTTTTATTGATAGCTTTATATGAAGTGTATGTAGTTAACCCTTTCTCGTTGGTCCTAATCTTATCGGCGAGTAAACCCTTAATGATTACTTATGTCTAAAAGTTATTCCTAAGTGATCAATTTAGTAATAACCGTGGGAGCCACATTATGTCCCGCAGTCAAATGCCCGCAAGCCACTAATAAACACAGAGGTTATCAATGCACTAATAAGTAGTAACCAAAGACATCAACATATAAACTTTAATTGATGGGAAAGCAAGTATTAAAGGGAGTGCAATCTTTCGTTGTCACATTACACAAGCCACCAATCCTGATGAATTAAAGTTTGCTAACACAATAAAACAAAACTACTTAATGAATTAAACACATGCAGCACCTTCTTACAGCTCTTGTATCTTTGATTTAGGTGTGTCTTGTGCTGCCTCCTTGACTGAATTCGTCCTTCGGTTCTTCTGTTCGGACTTAGGTTATAATGTTCGGAACTTAAAAAGCTCTTTGAATTCGTCTGGTCTTCGGGGTATTTATAGTTTCTGTCTGAGGGAAGATGCGGCGCATCTAGTAAGTAGATACGGCGCATTGACTTAACTTCGCGTGGGGTCCAAGATTATAATATTCAGGAATATTCGTACACCGCCAGAAGATGCGGCGTAACTCCATGATTAGATGCGGCGCATGTCCTCTTGTATCTTGGATCGTATCTGGTGATATCTTGATAGAGATGCGGCGCATGTCATGAGTGAGATGCGGCGCATCTGGAGCAGATTAGTCTTGATCTTCTTCATTTCAGTAGACTCTTAACTTTATGCATGTTTTGCTCCATAATCAGTCCAAAATCGCTAAGTTTCACCAAATGCTTGTTTTTACCTGAGAATTACAAAAGTAAACGATTAAGTATCAATCCTCATACATAATATAGTAAAACAAGTCAAATAAATAGGATAAATGATAGTAATAAAATGTACTTATTTGAGTTCATATTGTTGACAGGTTGGCAAGTTGTGATCAAGACAGCGCCCAGACATGTTTATGACATGGATGAACAAACAAGTCTTGATGACGTGGAAACACATTTGCAAAGTGACTCATTTATGAGTCCTCAACATGACGAAACAATGGATATTGAGTTGGTTAGAGGTGGTTTCGATGGAACCGTTGTGGACAACAATGACTTAGTTATTGCCGAAGAAGAAGATCCAGTTGAAGCAGCTTCATGATTTCAATTAGCTAAATAGTATTGTAATTTAACTTTAGTTATTAGTCATCTAGTTTGCTGTAAATTTAGGTAATTTTAACTTTTTAGCTTCTTGTTATTTATATTTTCAAGCTTTTCAGTATTGTAATTTAACTTTAGTTAATGAAATTCAAGTTTTCTCAATTTTTCTTACTTGGTTAACAAAAGTCAACTGCTTATTAGCTTAATGTTGTGCTTATTTAGATAAATTCCTGCTTATTTGCTCATATTAATGCTATTAGATGTCTATTAAATTAGCCTTGTTTGCTTGTTCTTAACTTTGCCTTAAAATCCATAGAAAAGCCAAAAATAGCTTAGAGTAGCATAGCTTATGTTATAGCTTATTTTCTGTTGAAAGCTGCTTTTTAGGACTTATCATGGCTATTTAGTGTCTCCCTTTCCAAAAGATAGCTTAAAACAACCTTTTTCACTTTAAGATCTCAAAACAGCCCTGCTTAAGGGGTGTTTGGCTCAAATGGGTCAAACGGGTCAATATGGCTTATCACTGTTCATGTGCACATTAGGATAGTTCAATCTTGCCTTATATGATCTAGATAAGGTGTTTGTGGCTTATATTTATCTGTTTTAAGGATTTGTAAGATTTGAGTTCTTTAGTGCACAAGTAAGGTAGTTGCTGATCTATAATAAGCCCTTACAGCCATAAGCTCAATTGGTGCTTGTTTTTGTGTTCCTTATATTCACTTTAACCCACTTGGTTGAGTTTGAAAGGGCTGCAAATAGTTTGTTAAGTTTTTTCAGTCTGCAGCAGTCTAGGTGATAGTTATTTCTCTAAATGCCCATATTAAGAGCTTAATTTCTGCTTATTCACTGTTGTTTCTCTTCTGATTTTTGTTTCCTTTAGTAGCTTATACTACTGACTTGAGAATTCTGAGCTTAATTGGGATTCTAGATCTTATCTTGTTGCTTTAATTTGGTCTGCTAATCACCCCAGTAGGACTGAGATGCCCTGCACTCAGTCCTTTTTGCTTATTCATTGTAATCAGTGCTTATGGCTTAGTATAGTAGCTTATTCTGGTGTTTTTGAATCAAGCCTAGTTTATTTTAGCTTATTCCAGCGCCTCAGCTTATTAGTAGCTTATCAGTTTTTTTTCCCTTAAGCCTTAGTTTATTACTTGTTTTTGTCAACTGCTCACTACTTTGGGCTTATTTGTATGCTTATTTCAAGTTTCCAGCAATAGTTGTAGTTTTGAAAAATGCTTATTCATTAGTGCTTTTCATGTTTGTAAAATGAAAATTAAAAAGAAAAAAAAATCAAAAAGTCCAAGAGCAGGGATCGAACACTGGTCTCTGGACTCCCAGACACACACCAGCTTATTAGTGCTTTTCATGTTAATAATCCTTTTAACATTTATTCCCTCATTTGCTATTCGAATTACTTAGCTTATTCCCAGCTTATTTGAATAAGCGGGGACCTTTTTAGTATTTTTCCTAGGATTGTCGTATCATAAAGTACTTTCAGTAAAACCAATGAGACCCAAGTGACAAGGGTCCTACTAAATTTTTTTATAATAAAACTCTTGCGAATAACCCTTGTAAAAACCTGATGTTTTATTACTTAAATAGCTAGTGTCCTATTAAGTTTTGTTATCATAAAACTTTTGTGAATAAGCGTTCCATAAAACTGATCTTTTATGACTCAAATATCAAGTGGCCTATTATGGTGTATCAATTTTTGATACCCAAGTATCAAGTGTCATATTAACTAATGTTTAAATAAAACTTTTGTAAATAAGCGTTCTAAAAAACTGATGTTTTATGACTCAAATAAGGAGTGTTCTATTATGGCGTATGATAATAAAACCATAACAAATAAGCGTACTATAAAGGTTAATGTTAAAAGACACAGGTGTCAAGGGTCCTATTAATTTTTGTTAAAATAAAACTTTTGCAACTAAGCGTTCTATAAAACTGAAACTTTATGACTCAAATTTCAAGTGTCCTATTATGGTGGATGAATTTATGAGACCCAACTGTCAAGTGTCATGTAAAGTTATGTTTTAATAAAACTTAATTTGAATAAGCATTATAAAAAGCGGATGTTTTACGAATCTAAAAAGAAGTGCCATATTATGGTGTATCATAAAAAAACCATTATGAATAAGCGTTCTATAAAGGTTAACGTTATAAGACGCTATTGTCAAGGGTCCTATTAACTTTTCTTATAATATAAAACGTTTGCGAATAAGCGTTCCATAAAACTGATGTTTTATGACTCAAATATCAAGTGTCCTATAATGGTGTATCAATCTATGGGACCCAAGTGTCAAGTGTCATATTAAGTTATGTTTTAATAATACGTTTGCGAATAAGCGTTCTAAATAATTAATGTTTTATGACTTATGTATCAAGTGTCCTATTATGGTGTATTGTAATAAAACCATAATGAATATGCGTCCTTTAAGGGTCCTATTAAGTTTTGTTATAATAAAACTTTTGCGAATAAACGTTCTAAAATACTGATATTTTATGACTCAAAAATAAAATGTCCTATTATGATGTATGATACTAAAGCCATTATGCATAAGCGTCCTATAAAGGTTAACATTATAATACCCACGTTTTAAGGGTCCTATTAAGTTTTGTTATAATAAAACTTTTGCAATAACGTTTTAAAAAATGATGTTATATGACTCAAAAATGAAATGTCCTATTATGGTGTACGATAATAAAACCATTGTACATAAGCGTCCTATAAAGGTTAACGTTATAATACCCACGTGTCAAAGGTCCTATTAAATTTTGTTATAATAAAACTTTTGTGAATAAGCGTTTTAACTAACTGATGTCTTATGACTCAAAACTCAAGTGTCCTATTATGGTGTATTATAATAAAACCATAATGAATAAACGTCCTATAAAGGTTAAAGTTATAAGACCCAAGTGTCAAGGGTCTTATTAGGTTATGTCATAATAGGACATCTAGTGATCAAGTGTCGTATTACACTATCACATAATGGGACACCAACAACTAAATGTCTTATAAAGTAATTTATTAGGATCCATATTTTAAGTGTCCTATTAAGTTATATGATAATATGACCCCAAATAATCAACCATCCTATTATATAACCTTTTAGGACACCGCCTAAGTAGCAAATATTTAAAAAGGACCCTAAACGCTCATATGTCCTATTAAACAGTTTTTTAGGACTCCATTATCATACTGTCCCAGACAAAGGGTCCTAAAAAGCCACTTTTCTTGTAGTGAAAAGTCGTCGAAACGTGTTGTATATTGCACAACTTGATCATAAAGGACGACAACAGGGCAATATCATCGGTTCATATAATGGACCGACCGGTTCCGGTATCTTATGACCCAAGTGTACTACCGGAGTTACATGACGAAAACGTCCATCATCGTCTCCAATATGAACTTATGGAGCACGTACCGGGTCTAGACTTGGCATATCTCGATGTGTTTGAGATGACTATATTACCCCTCTTCTTTATTAACTAATTTAATCATCTCTACCTACATGATATGTGTTAAAATACACATATCTTTCGCCTTAGAAAACGAACCAAATAGAAACAACTAATTTAATAAATCAAATGCTAATCTAAAGTGCTTAAGGCCAAAAACGTAAAAGAAAACTAAACACGAATCTAACCGGGAAAACCCAAACCTAAAACGTAAAGTCTATGAAATAATAACTCTAGGGATGCAAAATTAATTTTTTTTTAAATTCTAATCAGTAAAAGAAAATTTTAGAAAAAAGAATTATATTTTTTTGATTTTTATTTAATTTTTTATGAAATAAAAGATAAATAAAAGAAATTAAATCTAGAAAAATAGCAAAACTATTTAGAAAATTGTGAAATATTTCTGGTAAAAACTTTAAACTATTTAGAAGATAAGAAAATTAGAAACTTTAAAAAAGCTAATATGAATAAGCTGTAACAAGCTGAAACAGTTTATAATCAAATAAGGAAAAGAAGGCTTAAAACAAAAATGGTGCAAGTGTGTAATGAAAAAGACCCAAGGGCATGATGGTAACGTGTGTGTGTGGTGAGTTGGGCGGCCAAAGGAATTGCAACAGAAATATGCAAGACCCGGTTCATTGTCCCGACGAAGGATGAATGGAATTTGTGAAATTGGGATCGTGAAACGTGTAGTGAATGTGTAAAAGAAGATTTTGGGATTTATAACACAAAATGAAAATTAAACAGAAAACGTTAATAACGCAAGGGAATACTATTCTAGGGCAAACGTAGCTAGAAACGCAAAGGAATCCTAAGAACGCGTATTCCCGGCTAATCCCGAGAATAAAACTGAGATTAGTGAAATAATAAATCAATTAACACATCTTGCCTTAATTCAGGTTGAGGAGCTACATACTAGAGGGGATCACAGAATCACAGAAAGTCTAAGGAACTTGGCAAGTGGTCCATCTGAGTTTGTGAAAAAATATAGGGGATTTATCATAAATGGTTTCCGATTTCACACAAAAGATGTAGAACAGAATAGGAAAACACAGAATAGTGGGGTTATGCTTCAGGCCATGACAAACAGCTTCTGAGTGCTACAGATAACAATCCTATCGTGGGAGATGTAACTTACTACGGGTTTTGAAGATATCATTGAGTTGGAGTATGCTATTGACAAGAAAGTAGTTTGTTCCATTGTGATGGATTCGAATGGTTCAAGGAAAAAAGAAGATGACAACGGGTTTACTCTATTGAATTTTAAAGGATTGAAGCCACATAACGAGCCTTTTATACTAGTTTCTCAAGCACAACAAGTATTTTACGTTGCAGATCGTGTTGACAAAGGATGGCAAGTTGTGATCAAGACTGCGCCCAGACATGTTTATGACATGGATGAAGAAACAAGTCTTGATGACGTGGAAACACATTTGCAGAGTGACTCATTTATGGGTCTCAACCTATGAAACCATGGATATTGAATTGGTTAGAGGTGGTTTCAATGGAACCGTTGTGGACAATAATGACTTAGTTTTTGCCAGAGATGAAGATCCAGTTGAAGCAGCTTCATGATTTCAATTAGCCAAATAGTAATACTCCCTATTTTTATCTAAAATGAGTTGTTAAGAATCAATTACAAGCCTCATTACTGTTTATATAACTCTTGCTTGTACTCATTTTCATTATTAATAAAAATTCATGTTTTTCATAATTCGAATTAAGCTAAAATTAGTTGTTAAGAATCAATTACAAGCCTCATTATGTTTATATAAGCTCATATAAGCTCATTATAGCTTCTTGTTAGCTTATAATAATCAATTCAGTCCCAATCCAAGAATTCCAAAAAAGTAAAAGAAAGTCAACCAAGGTACTATTCATCAGCTTATTAGAGCTTATTTGCTTTTTCTATGCTTATCTGATCTCAGTGATGTTGTTTGGAGTTAATTAGATAGGTGGTTATTGCTTAAGTTAGTTTAGGCCTTAATTAGCTCAAAAAGCCATAAAACAGTCACAACATAGCATCTAGCTTATAAGTGCTTATTCATATAGGTCGATAGAAAAAAGTGTGAAAGATAATCCAAAAGAGACTAGGAATGCTAATACAAATTCAAAGGACAACGAGATAAATCCTAATGTGTGTGCCTTACCTTCTACAGGAGTAGAAAGTACCTCAAGGAGCAGCAGACCAAAGCCTAGGAGCAATACAAGGAATAGAGTCTCGCCTGTCTCTGAGAGTGAAAACAAGAATAAAACGGAAGAAGTAGAAGAACACCCTAGGATTTTATCGCTTTCGAATAAGAAACATATGTCATCTGGATGTAATGTTGAGAATACTGTTTCGAGTGCATGTAATGACTCTGTTTGTTTAATGTGCAAGAAATCGTTATCTGAAAATGCTTGTGATGATATTGTTTCTAATTATGTAAATGTGAATGATATGCCTAAACAGAAAGATGTTCCTCCAGGAACTAGTGCTAGATCTAGATATATTAAAAGACTTATTAAACTAGCTAGGTCAACCACTAGTAGTATATTGCCTATGGACCATCTTAAGTTTTGTGCATAGAAACCAACGGGGAGAAAGTTTACACTTAAGAATGGCAAATTAAAAATTGTTCCAAAAGAACAAATAGAAACCTTCTCTAAGTGTGATTCATCTGTAACATCTAACCCCATGGAACCAAATGTTAAACGGTTTCCAAATGCAAAATCATCTGTTCTTGGCAGGTCATTGAAATCTGTCTTTGGATTGTCGACTCGGGTTGCTCCAAGCACATGACCGGGAATTTGAAGCTGCTGATCAACTTTGTATGGAAGTTCATGGGAACTGTTCGGTTTGGAAATGATCATGTAGCAGCTATTCGGGGTTATGGAGATCTTCAGTTCAGGAATTTTTTAATTACTCGGGTTTACTATGTCGAAAGGTTGGGACATAATCTGTTCTCAGTCGGACAGTTTTGTGATGCAAATTTAGAGGTTGCATTTAGGAGAAACACATGCTTCATTAGGAATTTGATTGGAGATGATCTCTTAACCGGAAATCGTGGAACCAATCTCTATGCTATCGAAATAAACCAAATGGCCTCTTCATCGCCAATCTGTCTCATGACAAGAGCTGACTAAACTAAGTCCTGGTTGTGGCACAGACGATTATCCCATCTCAACTTCGACACCTTAACAAAGCTTGCCAAAGATGAAATCGTCACCGGTCTCCCAAAGTTCAAATACACCAAAGATCACTTATGTCCATCCTATGTGCAAGGCAAAAGCAAACGGGCAACTTATAAACCCAAAACCGTACCCAGTTCGGTTGACAAGTTACATTTGTTGCATATGGACTTATGTGGCCCAATGAGAGTTGAAAGCATTAATGGAAAGAAGTATATTCTTGTTATTGTCGATGACTATTCAAGATATACATGGGTAAGGTTTTTGAGGTCAAAATACGAAGCACCAGGCATCATCATCACCTTTCGGAAGCGAATTCAAGTTTTACTTCAAGCTCCAGTAAGGATAGTAAGAACCGACAATGGCATTGAATTCACTAATCAGGAGTTAAGAACATATTTTGAAGAGACTGGAATTACTCACCAGACATCAGCTGTTAGAACTCCACAACATAATGGGGTAGTTGAAAAAAGAAATAGAACTCTTGTGGAAGCTGCTCGCACAATGCTGATTTATTCCAGTGCACCGTTATTCTTATGGGCTGATGCTGTTGCCACTGTTTGTTTCACTCAGAATCGATCCCTAATCCATCCAAGATTCAATAAAACCCCATATGAGCTAGTGAACAATAGAAAACCTGACATCTCTTACCTTCATGTATTTGGCGCTTTGTGCTATCCTACGAACGACAGAGAAGATCTGGGGAAACTGAAAGCTAAGGGTGATATTGGAATCTTCATTGGTTATTCAGACAACTCGAGGGCATTCAGGGTGTATAATAGAAGGACTAAAAGAGTAATGGAGATGATGAATATGAAGTTTGATGAGATTTCACAAATGGCTTCTGAGAGGCTCGCTCTAGAACCCGCGCTTAATCCGATGGCTTCTAATCATACCAGATTAGGACCTGCACCAAACAGTCAAACTCCTGGACATATCAGTTCAGGACTCGTACCCCAAGAAGCTCAGTCAACTAATACTGACACACCAACGAATCAAGAACTAGACACTTTCTTCGAGTAAATGTATGATGAGTACTATGGTGGAGCTTCGACAAATGCATCACAACAACGTTCTGCTGCACCCGCTCAACAACATCAACCACTACCACCACCGCAAGATGCATCAACAACATTCGAAGCAGACGCACCAACGCCCTCAACGTCATCAACATCTACTCCAACAACTCCAGTAATTGAGATTGTGTTACCAAGAGTTGATGAGCAAAACCAAACCACAACAATTCAAGAAGAACAACAAAACAATGTTGTGTTAGAAGACGAACCATTCGAAAACCTGTTTGCAACGAAATCTGCTAAATCTTATTCAAGATTACATGAACCATCTAACACGCATTCGTCAAATCCAAGGTACCCTTCTACGTTACAGTGGACTAAATACCATCCAATAGAACAAGTCATTGGTGAACCCTCACGGCCAGTTCAGACGAGGAAACAGCTCGCCACCGATTCTGATATGTGCATCTACGTCTGCACCGTCAGTTTAAAAGGCCCAAAGAACATTCGAGAAGCGATGGCAGATAATGCTTGGATTGAAGCAATACAGGAAGAACTTCTCCAATATCAATTACATGACACTTGGGATTTAGTGCCAAGACCAATCGACAAACTTGTCATTGATCTTAAGTGGTTATGGAAGAACAAAAAGGATAAAGAGATGATTGTAATTCGCAACAAAGCTCGTCTCGTGGCCAAGGGATTTAGACAAGAAGAAGGAATATATTTCAATGAGTCATTCGCGCCAGTAGCAAGGCTTGAGGCAGGCAGGATTTTCTTAGCATACGCAGCTCACAAAAACATCACGGTCTATCAGATGGATATCAAGACAACTTTCTTGAATGGAACTCTGAAAGAAGAGGTGTACGTGAGTCAGCCAGATGGATTCGTTTTACAAAGATCATCCAGACTACGTCTACAAGCTAAAGAAAGCTATCTATGGTTTGAAACAAGCCCCAAGGGCGTGGTATGACGAATTATCATCTTTCCTAAATCAAAATCATTTCACCAAAGGAACAATTGACCCGACCTTGTTTACCAAAAAGTTCAAAGATGACATTTTGATTGTTCAGATTTACGTGGACAACATAATCTTTGGGTCCACTAATCCAAAACATTTAAAACATTTTGAAAATCTCATGAAAAGCAAATTTGAAATGTCCATGATGGGGGAATTAAAATTTTTTCTTGGTTTACAAATTCATCAATCCCCACGTGGTATTTTTATAAATCAGGCTAAATATACAATTGAGATTTTGAAAAAACATGGAATGGAAAATTGTGACTCTGTTGGTACACCAATGGTCACCTTACCAAAAATAGGTGATGATTTATATGGGAAACCCATGGATCCGAAGAAATATCGGAGCATGATTGGGTCTCTCATGTACTTAACTGCTTGTCGACCCGATATACATTTTGCTGTCTGTTTATTAGCACGGTTTCAGGCAAGGCCTACCAAACTTCACCTCCAAGAGGTTAAACGGATCTTCCGGTACCTACGAAGAACCATCAATATGGGACTTTGGTATCCGAAGGATTCGGAGTTTACACTAACAGCCTTTTCAGATGCCGACCATGCTGGTTGCCAAGTTACCACAAAAAGTACATCCGGGGGAGCACAATTTTTGGGAGAAAAGCTAGTAGGCTGGTCATCAAGGAAACAAGACTGTACGGCGTTATCAACCGCAGAAGCCGAGTATCTGTCTCTATCTGCGTGTTGTGCCCAAGTTCTATGGATGAGGACATAACTCACAGATTATGGCTTCTCTTTCGACCGCATACCTATGTATTGTGACTCGAAAAGTGCCATAGCCATCTCGTGCAATCCAGTTCAACACTCCAAGACCAAGCATATTAGAGTCCGCTACCACTTCATAAAGGAACACGTTGAAAATGGTACTGTTGAATTATTTTTCTTGAAGACTGAATACCAACTCGCCGATCTATTTACTAAAGCCCTTCCAAAAGAGAAGTTTGATAACTTAGTTCGACGAATTGGCATGCGAAGCCTAACTCCCGAAGTGTTAGAAAGTCCTCTTGAAACTTTTTGAATTTTATCTCCAAAAGCTTCGCTGTAAATATTTTTGAAAAAAACAAAATACAAAATTTGAAAAACCAACAAAAAGAAAATACAAAAATAGAAAATTTCAAAAATACAAAAAAATATAAAATCAAAAAACCAAAAATATTCTTCTTACGACATGTCTCTCGTATAATCGATATTCTGTACGTATCTAGAAATGTCATTCAACAATGATACGGACATGTACAGATGCTTGAGCGAGAGTTCATTTAAATTTTTTCTAAAACATGTCGTTTCTCAAAATTTCTTCACTATGGCTTTCGTATACTTCAGTACGAAACCCGCACTTAAATGACGGCTTTCGTATATTTCAGTACGAAACCCGAGCTACAGTGATGACTTCTAATTATTTCTGATCAGGACTCGCATTGTTAATGGCAAAATGAAAATAAAGAATCCTTGAGCACATGATCAAGATTTTTCAAAAAGATTTTTCAAAATCTTTCTTCAAATTCTATGCTCAAGATATTTCAACAAGTAAACTCCCTCTATACCCTTAAATGATTTTAAACTCAAATGTTTAAAGAATATGCTTTATTTAAGGGGGAATTTTAAAAAGAAAATACAAAATGTTCCAAATCATGCTAAAATGATCCGTCTATCTCTCCAAAAAGTTCTCATTTTAATCAGTTGATATAAAAAATATCACTGCATGCTATTTTTGAAGGGGAGAAGACGTGATTAAAATGTGATCAAAAGTTTAAAGATCGTGGATTGAATCTCAAAAGAGCTCTACAAAAAGACACAGCATGAACCCTCGAATTGACGAAAGCTAAATGTCAGTAATCGAAAAGACATGTCCGGGACGGGTAATAATTTCAAGTTGGTTATCCAGTGATGTAAACGTGTCTCGCAAAGGACTTGTCTGAGTAGAATGTACCATTTCGAGAGATAATCTTTTGATATGACCGGGATGGGTAATAATTTCAAGCTAGTCCAACTAGTGATGTAAACGTGTCTCGCGATGGTCATATCAACTAAAAATTGATCTATTCAAAATGTGCAAACTCTACCCAACATGAGCAATTTATCTTAAAAATTGCAAGAGCACATGTGAAGGGGGAGTATTTCAAAAATGTAAAACTCTCGAAGTGGTAACAAAAATTTGTTTTACTCATAAACACTTTGAGAGATTTTCACAAAAAGGTTTTATGGCAAGTGATCAACAAATCTAGGATAATCATGGAGTAATAAGGTGATTATGGTTAGGTTATGTCCTATGATCCGCCAGAGCCGGAGGGATCTACCCAAGGACAATTCCAATAGATTAGAATTAGAAGTCCTTAGGTATGATTGAAAAAAAATGAGTAAATGAGAAAGGGAAAGAAGGGGTTGAAGAATTAAAAAGAAAAGTTGAATGAAAGGGTGAAAAGAAATAACCCTCCATGAAAACTTAGGGCAGAAACCGGGTCAATACATCTGCTATCGGTGTTCACTAAGGTGATACTGATATTGAAGACACGACGTCATGGACCCAGTGACGCGCTGCACCACCCCTCCTAGCCACTCAGATATCTCTTAAAAGATATTTGTTTCTTTTCTCACGGAGAACACTGCATAATCTATCGGCCTCTCACTCCGAGATGTATTGATATTGAAAAGGTGGCACTCTGCTCCATGCCTCCGACTACTAAAACCAAAACGCACTATTGAGTCTAGAGCCATGAGATTCATTAAAAGATCTCTTAGGAACACTTTCGTTAAGACTCTTGTACACAAAAAATCTTAATGAGATCCAAGGATCTTGCCATTTATGTTATGATGGTTTCTATGCTTCAAACGGTCTACAGTCGTGGGGTGATCTCCAGCGACTCACTGAATCGTGGGTGCACTTCGGTGTGTCCGTGTAAGCCCTCTCGGGGGTATCCGGTTTAGAACGGCCTGGGTTAAGATTAGAGAAAGCCTTCACAATATGCTGTTGACAATCTCGAAGTCTAAACCTGTAAGCGCTGGATGATTTATCACTAACGGTTTTATGCAACTACCTACAAACATCCATCAACCATCATCAGATACATCAAACATCTTCACCTCCACATACTCATACTTATAAAGATCTTCCTCAAGAAAGCTCAAGTGTAAAAGTTCAAGACAAAAGGATCAAGTTAAAGACAGAGTGTAACAACAAAGTCAAAAAGCTAATCAAGATGTCAAGAACAAGTTCATATATCAAATGATGAAAGAATATGGGGAGATTGTTAGCATAAGTATACAGTACAAGATGTATGAGTATGTTGGAGGACACGATGCATTATCTACACGAAGATTTTGATCAAGGAAAGATCAACCACAAAAGACGATACTTTGAATATCACATTGCATGAAGGAATGAAGAATGAAGACTATTCTACATCGACACACAAAGATCAAGACATTGAAGACAAAAGACCTATCACTGGGAGCATCATTGAAATGACCAACCCTTAGGGGGAGATTGTTAGCATTTAAATCATTAGTCAAGTGATGGTCATTTGTATTTTGTATGTGTGTGTCGATCATGTGTAACAAGATAGTCTAAGTAAGGCTTTGTGTTGGACTTTAGAATGTAATAGATAAACATATGAAATGTACAAAAGCCCAAGTCCAACACAAAGCCCACCAAGCCCATGTTAAGCCTCTTAGGGCGCCGACCTTAGGAGTATATATACACACACTCTCACTCATTTTAGGTGTGCCTCAAAGTAGTGTAAAGGTGAAAGTGTGTGTCCTCTAAGTTTGTGTGTGTTTTCTTCCTTTCCAAGGTTAATAAACATTCGACTAAATTATATCATATGATCCACTCTTCTCATCTTTATTCTTCTCGTTCTAGTTTGAGTGTCATGATCTTAATATAACATAGTTGTAGTGATATAGTTAGATTTATAGAGTATTACAGAATCATAACGTTTCACCCCCCTTTTTTTTTTACCAGCAACAAGACCTAAGGGATAGAGCTTCGGCAAAGCCATCACCCTAACCACAAAGGACTAAATATTATATTAATCACCCATAATGTCAAAAAAGCTAACCACAAAGGACTAAAGATTATATTAATCACCCATAATGTCAAAAACGCTAGCTGAAAACTAGCAACAAACAATTACAAAGAATTACAAATCTTGAAGGAAACATATCCAGTTAATCCTAAGCTTGCTATTTCTATTTGATAACCAAAAAAACGTTGTAGAAACAATCGAATCAAAAAGTATCGCCTGCTTCGGTTTCTCCTCTTGGAAAACATTTTGATTTCTAAACTTCCAGATACTCTAAAATGTCGTTCCAACAACCACATACAACACTTTCTTCGGTTTCTCTTCTTGGAAAACGTTTCACCCTTTTGAAAAGTTGTTTATTATAAAGAGAAAATTACTATGTTAGACATACACGAGCGTATATGTCTTGCAGTACCCAAACTTTTCTCATTTTTATATTATGCCCATACATCTCGCGTAAAAATGTTTCCGGGGGTTCCCGAGATTACGTGGCCAAATATTATTGGTCGTGTGGAAAACTAGAAGGGGGGATTGATTAGTTTTACGTCTTTTAATTTTATTTTTGAAAACTTTGTTTCTTTTTAAAACATAGATTCAAGTTTATGTGAAAAGTGATACTTAAACCAAAATTATTAATTATATGTGTATCCTATTAGATTTGTTATAAAAGTTTTGTTTTTATGAATGGAGTTTCAATTTGATCATTATGTGAAACTAACTTCTAAATAATACTAACAATTATATATGCATATATGTATGAAAGTAATGACGATATAAATAAAGAAGTAAGTAAGAGATGGAAAGATCAAACCGAGACACGAAGGATTTATAGTGGTTCGGCTACAAGGACACCTTCCTTGCCCTACTCCACTCCCCGAGTCACCTACTCGAGAGTTTTCTTCACTACTTCAACAAGTTCCCTTATGGCGGAGAAAAACCTTACACAACTTTGGCTTACACCGGTTTAACGACACAAAGCTAAATGTCGAGTTCTAATAGTAGCTAGAACCAATCTCACAACTTTAATCACAACTTCTTCACAACTTATTCACAACTACTTCACGACGGCTTCACGACTTCTTCACGATGGCATCACAACTTCTTCACTAGGGCTTCATAACTTCTTTACGACCACTTACGACTACTACATACCACAACTACTTCACAACCTCTTAACTACCTCCTTTTTCACAACACTACTACTACTACAATCTAGTTCACAACTATACACTACTTCTTCACTTCTGTACTTCTTCACACCTTTGCTATACTTCTTACACACCTAGTATTTCTTCACTCTTTGGCGACTTCTACTTCTTCAATGTCTCACGACTTCTTTATGACGGCTTCACCACTTCTTCACACCGCAACTACTTCACCAATTTACAATATTTCTACACTACTTCTTTACACCACAACTACCTATACACCTTCTTCACTATTTACACACTACACTAATCTAATCACTTATGTTCACACCTACTATACACACCTTGCACACAAATGAATGAATGATTTACAAAGTTTACTAAACTAACAACTTAAGTAACAAGATGATACTAAGTTGTAATACTTCTAGTCTTGATAGATAGAAGTATTCTTCTTTTGCACTTGGATGGTAGAAGCTTGGATCACTTAGAAACCAATGCTTAAGAATTATATGATCAAAGGTTTTAGAAAGGATTTAGAAAGATAAGGAGAGATTTAGAACAGAAGGTTTGGGGTGCAAAAGGTGAGGAAAAAGTCCAGAGAAAGTCCTGTATTTATAGGCAAAACTGGACAGCTGGAGGAGCGGGGCGGTCCCCTTAAATAGGGGGGCGGTCCCCTTAAAATTAAGGGGGCCGCCTAGTATATTTAAGGGGGCCGCCCTACTGTACCGTTGTCCAGTTTTGTCTTTTTGTGGGGAAGGTTTTTCTGGAACATTTTTGCCATTTTTGGTTGAAAATTTGAATTCATAAATTTATAATGGATTAAACATTTTTATTTATTACCAAAAATGATTTTCTAAAAGATATAAAATGTTTGTGACATTTTATAAAAAATCTAGTAATTAAGAAAATGTTCCTTTGATCATACAATGCATTAGGCATTTGTTTATTCATACCTTAAGTGATTAAGTTGTAGAAATGAATATTTCCAACTAAATACTTGTTTACTTAATAAGTTTATGTTTAATGAGTTTACATTTTGTGATCATCAAAACATAGAGATATCAAGAAGTATTAATAATGTTTTTAGGCATTATTTATATCAACAATCTCCCCCTTTTTGATGATTACAAAACTTAAACTCATTAAATCCAAAATTTTATTTTTGGACAAGTATTTAGTGAGTTTACATTCACTTCTCCCCCTCTTTGTAGAATCAAAAAGGTTATGCCGACCATATTCAAATAAGAATTTTGTCGGAAACTAGAGCTCCCCCTTGATGTATACTCCCCCTCGTTTGAGGGCACCAAGGAATCGAGATATGGAATACTTTGCAAGAAAAATATTAGAAGCACAAGCATATATGTATAATAATAATAAGAATAAGAGCAACAAACATAGCAATCAAATATTAAGGACATGAAACAAAACATGCATTAATTCAAAATGATTATGTGAAAAACATAATCATTGATACAACATTTATTTTGCTTAGAGCATACAATAAGTAGAAAATCCTAAATTGCCAACGAGAGACATCGGACTTGCTTGCAACATAAAAACTTGAGCTATTTTGTTTGAGAAACAAGAAATATAAGCATATAGTATGCTTGGGTGGTTGATGGTGAAGTGTTTGAAATTGAGGTGGTTAAGTAAGGGTGAGAAAGTAGGATTAATGGAGGTATGTTTTTGGGTGCATAGATGTTGGAGAGTTTGGTGGTGGAGAGTTTGGAGCGGAACATGTTGATTGAGGGTTTTGATTTTTGTTCAAGTAAGAGGGTTGGATTAGATTTTGTGAGGAGATACTCAATCCAAGTGAAGTGCTCATTCAATGCAATGGTTTGCTTTTGGAGAAAGATGCAACAAGGGCAATTGTTGACATGTCTTTCAATTTGACTCAAGTTGTGGGGTGATGAAGGAGAGCTAGATGGAGGTTGATCTAAGTTGCGTTGAGCAAGGTGTAGGGCAAGAAGAGCACTAAGCTCATGGGCTTCCTTGAGTTCTTCAATGAACTTCAAGTGTTCAGAGGGAGGTGATGATGGTGGAGTATGGTTGTCATTTGGGATGGATGTTTGGACATGTAACATAGGGGTGACATGTGAGTTGGTGGGAGGTGGTGGTGATACTCTTGGTGGTGGAGACATTTGTGAGCTTGGGTAATTATGAGTGGATGAGGATGGAGATATGGAGGATGAGGATATTTCAAGAGTGGTGAGTGTGTTGGATGGTGCATTGGTTGATTGAGCAAGATGTGGGATGGTGTGAGTGAGATTGGGATTATTGTTTTGGGATTGATCATGCTCTCCATATGAATCATGTGGGTAAGATGGAGGTGTGTTTTTGGGAGCAAGGGTGGATGATTGGTTATGTTTGTGAAGGGGTTCATGAGACTTAGGTGTTGGTTGGTTTTGGACAACATCATTTGTTGAGTTGGTGTTGTGACAAGTGTCAAGCTTTCTTCTCCAAACGGGTCTTACGGAGATTTTAGCAACTCTTGAAGGTTTGTATCTTGGGTTGTTGGGAGATGACATGTTTGGATGAATGAGCACTAATGAGGGATGAATGAGCATTAATGATGGAGAAAGGTATTTATAGTGTAAGAATGGTGTGATTGAGGAAGGTAAATTTTGGTGGGTGGTTTAGGACAAAATATGTTTGTGAGTTTTGGGAAGTGTAGGATAAAATGGGCTGAAAAGTGAAAAAGAAAACAGTAACCCCGACCAATCAGATGGCCGGTCCCCTTAATAATTAAGGGGGCCGCCTTATGAATTAAGGGGGCCGCCCATCTGATGATTCCCAGGTTGCCTGAAATGGTTTTTTGGCAGAAATTTGTAGAAAATGTTGTGTTTTTGGGTTTAGTTTCAAGCAAGTCCAACTCTTTGAGGCAATTTATCATTTAATAACTTATGTATGCAAAGCATATTTATTAAAGACATTAAGCATTTTTATCTAGCATGCAACCTACTTATTAAGCAAGTAATATATACATTCATAGACAAGAAACATGATACCAAGTAGTTCATAGTATCATTTTTAGGGAGATTAATAAGCTAGTTAATTAATCCTAATGAGTGTCTATGTGCAAAGGAATGGGAAATTGTGATAGCATGGACTTCTAGACTTGCACCTAGCAAGATCTTAATGGGTAATCAATGGTTTTTCAGATACGATTTAGTTCACTTATAAATGTCATATACATAAATATAGATGACAAGTATGAGATCACCATGCATGATTTAAATAAGTGTTTTTGGCATTATTCAACAATGTTTGAGAGTATGTTTTTATGTGGATGTGAAAAATATTTTAATGAAATAGTTTTGGTTTTATTTCAAAATGTTTTTATGAGGAAAGAAAACATTTTTTTTAATCTTTGTTTTTGATAAACACGTAATTATGGACAAAAGTTTGGAAGAAAGGTAGGATGGTAAAACATGTTAAATAGAAAGTTGTCATAATCTTTTGAAAAATCATTTTTCCAAAATGTGAAGTTTTTGCATATTTAAAAACAAGTGCCATTAATTATAGGTTTAAA
Organism: Artemisia tridentata subsp. tridentata; assembly: GCA_021014915.2. Lineage (NCBI taxonomy): Eukaryota > Viridiplantae > Streptophyta > Magnoliopsida > Asterales > Asteraceae > Artemisia > Artemisia tridentata. The sequence goes on from CP139508.1 coordinate 369,461,231, forward strand.
AAGAGTGGTTATAAAAGATCTCATGCTCAAGGGTATTGGTTAAGGCTATTATCACATGCTACCCCTTTCTACATATCATGTGATCATAAAGTGATGACTAAATTCTTTTTGATGCGAGAGTGGGATATATACTAATATGGCTCCTTTGATTACGCACATTATCTACCTTAATGTCATAGCCTATAAGAGTTTGCTTCATCTATGGATTATATTGTGATATATCTAATCCTACTTCCATGTTGACAATTAATCCACTTTACATGTTTTATCTATATGAGTTCACTACTAGTGGACATGGAAGATTTCCATATTCAATTTGCGAAGGCAAAATGAGTTTGACAGTGAATACTTCATTTAATACTTAGGGGGCTAATTAAAGGGTTTCTAATTTATTAAATCGTAAAATGGATATAACTAAAAGTGTAAAGGCAAGGCAACCTATCAAACTAAACATATCCTAAGGCAATGATTAGTGCGACTATATGTGTGAAGTAACTACTCATGAAATTTAAAAAGAGAGCGTACCTTATGTCCAGCTTTTCTTCGTAATATCCAGGATGGTAAACGACGTTGGGAATGATAGATGAGTCTTCAAGATAATCCAGGTATGAAAGTATATCATAGTAGGCTTCTAACTCCTTATTAGACCAAAGCGGCTTGACCCGAACATGTCTTATACTTGGCTTATTTGATGTCATAGTCTTGATGTATGTATAGTCTTTTGTTGAGACTTTCACATCTTCATTGCAATCACATCATGATTTTTCAACAAGTACTTGTTAAAAGATACTTTGTAGATTTCTTAAAATTTTGGATTAAGTAGTGGAGATATCTTCATTAACTCTTCAATAGCCGCACCATTAATATTCCACTACGTTATTAGCTATTTCTTGAGATGAATTATCATGAGAGGCATTGAGTGTGATTCAAGATTAGATAATTCATTTGTCTTCACGCGCACGTTTCGAATGTGAGTAGGTAGATGTAAGATTGAGTTTCTTTCCTTTGAGCGTGGATTACCTAATAAAATAAAATGACTTGGTACCCGCATTATTACGGGTCTGAGATGGTTAGTTAAGGACACCCATTGCATTTATATGCACATGGTGAGGATGTCGCCAAGAAGTACAAGAATTCCTTAATAGTTTGTTTTGATGTACAAACAATGGATTTCTTGACTTATATTAATTATAATCATTATACATAGCCTTATTTCTAAATTTCTCTACAAGGTTTTGTAATTTTAATTTGTTTTGATTTACTTGTTGATGAGTAGTCCGAACTAAATCCTAAACCGGTTTTATCTTCAAATGGCTTTTGACAACTTAGTAGGTATTTAAGAGATTTGGAGCTTTCTTCAAATTTATCTAATATTTTTGCTCATTCATTTAATCTTTTAATTTCATGCTTATATTCTTGACATGTTTTGCATTCTAGATCAATTTCAATATTACTTTCAAGTCTAGACATTTTATCTTCTAAAATTATTTCTTTTTCAAAATTACTTTCAAATTTTTTTGATGATTCATGTTTAGAAATGGTTTTTAGATCTATGTTGCAAAAATGTTTAAACTCATTTTCTAGTTTTGAAAATTCTAAAATGAATTGATCATAGCAAAAATGTTCGGTTTTGGATTGTACCTTATTTGGAGTTTTATCTAATTTGCATTCTTCACATACCGGATAGTAATCTTCTTCTTCGTCTGTGTCACTCCATGATTTTGGATTGAGTTCACTTTGGAGTTGATTCATGTAGTCTTTGTCATTAATACCTTCATTAACAACATTTGAACTAGTAGCACATGTATCTATTTTATCTAAATGTTTATCTATTAAGTTTTCTAAGATAACTAATTCATGTACAAGATCAAATTCCTCATCTTTGACTTGACATTTTTCTTGATGAAAGTTTAAGAGATTTTTCCAAATATCATTTGCCGTTTGACAAAAGGATATTCTTTCATATTCAACTTTCGGCAAGGTTTTATAAATAATTATTTTAGCTTTATTATTTATGTCATTCTTTGTTTTCAAATAACTATTTTGATTTTCAAAATCCGTTTTTGTTGGTTGAAAATCACCAATCGAAATGACATGCCAAAGATCTAGATCAATTGATTTCACATAAATTTCAAATTTATTTTTCCATTCAAGAAAAGTATAGTTTTCAAATAGCAGTGGTTTTTGCATAAATTCCCCTTCTAAATATTTTTCGGATTCCATAGATCGATTCAAGTTTTAAAATACAATATATTTTAAAAATCTTGTTTGACGTGGCTACTGATACCAATTGTGGAAAACTAGAAGGGGGGGGGTTGAATAGTTTTACGTCTTTTAATTTTATTTTCGAAAACTTTGTTTCTTTTTAAAACTTAGATTCAAGTTTATGTGAAAAGTGATACTTAAACAAAATTATTAATTATATGTGTATCCTATTAGATTTGTTATAAAAGTTTTGTTTTTATGAATGGAGTTTCAATTTGATCTTTATGTGAAACTAACTTCTAAATAATACTAACAATTATATATGCCTATATGTATGAAAGTAATGACGATATAAATAAAGAAGTAAGTAAGAGATGGAAAGATCAAACCGAGACACGAAGGATTTATAGTGGTTCGGCTACAAGGACACCTTCCTTGCCCTACTCCATTCCCCGAGTCACCTACTCGAGAGTTTTCTTCACTACTTCAACAAGATCCCTTATGGCGGAGAAAACCTTACACAACTTTGGCTTACACCGGTTTAACGACACAAAGCTAAATGTCGAGTTCTAATAGTAGCTAGAACCAATCTCACAACTTTAATCACAACTTCTTCACAACTTATTCACAACTACTTCACGACGGCTTCACGACTTCTTCACGATGGCATCACAACTTCTTCACTAGGGCTTCACAACTTCTTCACGACCACTCACGACTACTACACACCACAACTACTTCACAACCTCTTAACTACTCCTTCTTCACAACACTACTACTACTACAATCTAGTTCACAACTATACACTACTTCTTCACTTCTGTACTTCTTCACACCTTTGCTATACTTCTTACACACCTAGTATTTCTTCACTCTTTGGCGACTTCTACTTCTTCAATGTCTCACGACTTCTTTATGACGGCTTCACCACTTCTTCACACCGCAACTACTTCACCACTTTACAATATTTCTACACTACTTCTTTACACCACAACTACCTATACACCTTCTTCACTATTTACACACTACACTAATCTAATCACTTATGTTCACACCTACTATACACACCTTGTACACAAATGAATGAATGATTTACAAAGTTTACTAAACTAACAACTTAAGTAACAAGATGATACTAAGTTGTAATACTTCTAGTCTTGATAGATAGAAGTATTCTTCTTTTGCACTTGGATGGTAGAAGCTTGGATCACTTATAAACCAATGCTTAAGAATTATATGATCAAAGGTTTAAGAAAGGATTTAGAAAGATAAGGAGAGATTTAGAACAGAATGTTTGGGGTGCAAAAGGTGAGGAAAAAGTTCAGAGAAAGTCCAGCATTTATAGGCAAAACTGGACAGCTGGAGGAGCGGGGCGGTCCCCTTAAAATTAAGGGGGCCGCCTAGTATATTTAAGGGGGCCGCCCTACTGTACCGTTGCCCAGTTTTGTCTTTTTGTGGGGAAGGTTTTTCTGAAACATTTTTGCCATTTTTGGTTGAAAATTTGAATTCATAAATTTATAATGGATTAAACATTTTTATTTATTACCAAAAATGATTTTCTAAAAGATATAAAATGTTTGTGACATTTTATAAAATATCTAGTGATTAAGAAAATGTTCCTTTGATCATACAATGCATTAGGCATTTGTTTATTCATACCTTAAGTGATTAAGTTGTAGAAATGAATATTTCCAACTAAATACTTGTTTACTTAATAAGTTTATGTTTAATGAGTTTACATTTTGTGATCATCAAAACATAGAGATATCAAGAAGTATTAATAATGTTTTTAGGCATTATTTTTATTAACAGGTCGAATTAAAAAAAAAAAAGAAGATCTCGCGTAAAAATATATCCGGGCATACCCGAGATTCGAAAAAAAATAATAATAATAAAAAAAAGGATCCCGCGTACATATGTACCCGAATCTAACTTTTTTAAGTTAGAACTTTTTTATAATTACAAAAACCACCCCCTAACTTTTTAATAATTACAACTTTTTTATATAACAAACTTTATTCGTCAAATATTTAGTAAATATCTATCGAATTCTTTAATTAAAAAAAATATCGTTGCGAAGAGCTCTAAATTACGAACAAAACAATCCCAAGATTAACATGCTTTTGACGTACGTACGATTTTATAAAAAATGTTGAAGTTTGATATATATATATATATATATATATATATATATATATATATATATATATATATATATACTAGACTTCAAAGCCCGCCCGTTGGGCGGGCATGACTTGTGATAATAGTTTGGGTTGTTTTTGTAGTATTTAAACTATGTTCCAATTTTGTTACACGAAACACAATAAAATGTAGTGACGTATATGTAAAAACAATAAAATATAGCCACCCATATTTGTTGTTTGGTTGTTTTTTGTTGTGAATATTTCGTCCTTTATTATTTGTACTAATACGAAGCATTTTATTTTCTTTCACGCCGGAGGCATATAAGTGTATCCAACCTAAACTTGAATAGCTTATATTTGACAATGAAAAAAGAATTCATGCACTATCCGTTTTACAAACTATCCGTTTTACAACAATAACTAAGTAAACAACTACATATGCTCTTTTTACATAACTATTTTTAGTTTGTTACTTTGAAGAGAATAACTATTACTATTAAGTTTAATAAGCTAAATTACATTTGACAATAAAAATGTGTATCCGGAAGAAGAAAACATGAAACTACAATGTTGATCTTATAATTTCAGTTACTATTTTTCATGTAAATAACGGGCATGACTTGTAATTATAATTTGGATGGTTTTAGTTATTCTAAAATTATTTTTAAGGACGTTTTTTTTTTTTTTTTTTTTTTTTTTTTTTTTAATATCATAATTATAAGATGTTAGATGGTGTTAGTAAGTGGTAAATTATTTTTAATATCGTACCGAGCCACTATTTATTGGGTTTTTATAATTTTACTTCTGATGGTGTTACTTAACGGAAATGTGTTTTTTAAGTATGGTGTTTTTTATCATTGTTTAAAATGTATTAGTGTATGTTTAGTCGTATTTTTTCTTAATAGTTGTCGAAGCCCGCGCAACATGTATTGGCTTTTGTTAATGTGATCTAGGTTGGACTCCATCTGAATGTATTCTATCAATGTGTTGGAAATAGCATATACAACTTGGCACACTGATAAAAAAACTCGTCTGACCAGTGCCTTTTAACTGTAGTAACCCATCTTAATGCGACCCGTCTGACCCGTATTTTTTTAGTGGGATGACCTGTCTGACCCGTGTATTTAACTTGACCATCAATGTGTTGGATTAGCATATACAACTTGGCACCTGATACAAAAAACTCGTCTGACAAATGTGACCCTTCTGACCCGTGTTTTTTAATGGGATGACCCGTCTGAACCGTATCTTTAACTTGACCATCAATGTGTTGGATTAGCATATACAACTTGGCACACCTGATACAAAAAACTCGTCTGACCCGTGCCTTTTTACTGTAGTGACCCATCGTAAAGTGACACGTCTGACCCGTGTTTTTTGAGTGGGATGACCCGTCTGACTCGTGACTTCAACTTGACCTAATCATTAGGTTGCCAAATCAAGAGAAGGGAGAAATACAAACCTTATGATTGGCATTCCAATGTCAAAACTGGTTCGAGCACCCACTACATTGTGAATGTTACCAAGGGCTCGGTATTTCTTATTTCACTTATTACAGAAAAGCATGCGTAATGAATAAATAATTAAAAAAAAATCCTTGTAATTTACTAAAAAAACATAAAACAATGTTTTCCAAATTTTCTTTTGGATGGTCGCTTAAATTGTTTGAATTAACAAAGTATTCAGAAAGATTTTGGATGAAATAATGCTATGATGGCAAAAGATGAACATGGAGCGGAGTAAAAGTACCTTTTTGGTACCAAATTGAATCAGGGGGCGATGTTTGTTGTGCATCTCCAGACCAGCCATCCGCGGATAACTGAAAAGTAGTTTAAGTTTCAGTTTCTTCATGGTCCCGTTTACAAAAAATGCTATGACTTGACTTACGTTGTGTGGTCGAATAAATTATTCCTCCTTTACAATTCAGCTACCTTTTTTAATAGCTTCCCCTAGGTGCAACCTCTTATCTCTTCATAAGAGCTACTTATTAACATCATTTTTAATAACGAACATGAAAAATGAAAGTAATAAACTGAACCAATGTATATAGGTAAAGAGATAATCAAAAATACGAACACTTATAACAGGTCTTCGTCCTTATTTTAGTAATTTGTGATTTATGGTAGTTTCTACGACTAATATTGTGTGATGAACATCTGCAAATACTATATTAGTCAGGAAAACAGATCATGCAGATTCAAAGTTGACATAAGTCATCGTAATTCAAATTTTAGATTAATATTGCAACAGTTTGATTTTTGTGTTCACAATTAACAAATTTATTGCCTTAAGTAATTATGGACCAATTTTTTTTTCTAGTACCACCAAACCGATGTGGGTCGTTTCCATATAACCTGCTATGACCTGTGACCCAACCCGTCAAACCTGCCCATCTTGCCACTCCTACCAAATAATGATTTATCCATACCTAAGATGTTATGAATATGCGATTAGAGGGTCGGCATCAAATATCAAATAGTTGTCGAAGCCCGCCGCATGACTTGTGATTTTCATTTGATATGTGATAATTTTCTATATACATTGTCAAATTTTGAACATTATAAATTATAAATTCCTTGAAAAATATTTCATGTAATATTGACTCAATCGTGAAACAAATAATACAAGCTTCAAGGATTATATTTTTACAAATATTCTAAAATTGTATACGAAGGTTTGTATTAAATAATATATAAGGAAAATACACAAACTCTATACGAAAATATTAGTTATCGGTAAATAATATATAAGAAAATTATTGTGAATCATTAATTATTGAATTGTTTATCATTGGAAAAAGTAAAATATATATATATATATATACATATATATATATATATATATATATATATATATATATATATATATATATATATATATATATATATAACATAAATTTTTTAGCCACACCCCTTTAAAAAGGCACATCTTTAATGTTCTTATTTCAACTTCTCGGAATAAAAGTTAAGACATACGTGACATAAGTAAATGCAAACACCAATACTGATGTGCTTATTTTTAATGTGAATTTTTTTGCGTAAATGTTGTTTCACTCATAAAAAAAAAACAAAACTAACATATATTAGGTATAGTACCTTAGTTCTATGACCTCATGAGTTGATCCGTCACACATATTCTCATATGGGGAATATCCATTTCGTCCTCATAGTGAAAAGCCAACTAAACAAAGTTATAGAAAACATGTAGAAAACTACTTTTAAACTATAGTAACAGAACTACTTCTTAAGTTATCATCATGTTGCACAGACAACCTTGAATCCATTACAAAATACCACACAGAGGACACCCCTTGCATTAGCTTCTTTAATTACTATATAACAATCTCTTGAAAAGATACACTTAAAATAACCTTAACCAAACATCCCTTACTTTTAAACTATATTTTAAGTGTTATCTCTGGTAGTTTCTTGTTATCTTTGAATTGTTATGGCTAGCCTTATGAATATCGTTGAAAAAAAAATGAGTTAACGAAAAATAAGCTATAAAAATGCCAAATTTTGTATTTAATGCATTAATAACAAAAATAAATAAGCGTCAAGTTTTATAACAATTAAAAGTTACAAAGTTGTCCGCAAAAACAAAGTATATGTTTTAAACTGAAATGCGAAATAAATGTTATTTGTACACAACGTTTGTTGTTGATTTCACGTAATTACCATCCTTATCACAACAAATAATCTTTAATCATGCTGTTCACTCTTGAGACAACCACATATAGTTGGCCATAGGAATCCAACTTGCAACAATGTTTGGCCTTAGACTTTTTTTAATAATCATTGCAAAACACACCGCAATAGTGAATTGCCTATGGTTAAGTTTAAACGGAATCTTGGTATCCGAAGGACTAAGGACCATACGGGGTATTGCGCAAATAGTTACATAGCCCGTCCGATGGAAGGGTGAGCATGATGAATATCAATGAAAAAATTAAGTTAGGGAATTTTTGCTCTGCACTCCTGAAACAACCATGCGAGAAAACTCGCCTTTGTAGCTTCATGGCCCAACGGCTTGCCCATAGTTCATCTTGAATGACACGTGATATAAAAAACATTTATAGCATATACCATATAAGCACTTGTAATTAAGTAAGACATGAATATTAAATGATAAAAACACAATATGATAGATGTTGTACATTCAAAGCCTTCAAAGAACTTTGAAAATTGTGGTGCAGTTTGTGTTTTTTTCTTTACTGTCGCAACAACAATCATGGTGGCCGGAACAACAGCTCCAATAATGTGCACGATTGGGACATTTAACATATCCTACAATACTAAACAGCCTCTAAAACATGTTATGTCCAAACAGTCCCTAAATCATTTTTTTCCTTCAAACGGCTCTTGCTAGCTTAGAAAACCCGTTGACACCGGGTACTTTTTTAAAGAAATAGAGAAATGAGATGATAAGAAATGTAATAACGTAAATTTGTTCCATTTAAAATATGAAACAAAGAATGAGACAATTCGTCCATTATAAGATAAGAAATTGCTTTTGTTACAATTACACTAACAAACATCCAAGCTTGGGGTCTCCAAAATTTATTGTGTTGAGTAGCAAAAGACGTGTGTGAGCGCCCATCTATTTACAACCATAGCGTTAGCGAATGGTAAATAAATTGACTCGATGTCCAAAATGATGTGTGTGAGCGCCTATCGATTCAAAACTCAATCCTTGCGATGATGATAGACCTTCAAGTACTTCTCTACATGTAGACTTTTTCCTATGTATATGATAAATTTTTAATCTTTTATTGGTTTAATTGGTGTGGAATTGTGAGATGACCATATGAAACAAATTTTAAGTTATGTGATGCATTTAATTAGTATCTTATAGAGCATATGAATAGTATAATTAAATTCATGTTTCACAAATTATTGTAAATGTGAATGAAATATTAAAGAAACAACTAATAAAACATTAATGAACCAAGAAATGTAAACTTGTTACATTAACATTTTCTGATAAACAATTCCATATTAAGTGAATTAAAAGTTCATACATTCAACAAAACGCTAATAATGAAATTTTGGGGATTTCTCCGGGTCAAATGCAAAATGTGCATTATCGTAATCAATGGCATCGAAACTGTCTTGGTCACTCAAAAGGACCACATCAGTCGAATCCTCATCAACTGAACCAACACGCGCCTTTGATTAAGTGTAGACGGACTTGTAATCGTTCCAGAATGTAGTGTAGACGGACTTGTAATTGATTAAGCGGAGATTGTTACAAAGTGAGTAAATATTACACCGATCCAAGATGGTATAATAAGAGTAATTCTAGTGCAAAGGTCTATAGACGATCTACATGCATCACTCATACATACAAAAACACAACATGACATAAATCTAATTTAATAACTAAAGTTCATATATTTTGTTGTTTTGTCATTGTGTATTTCCTTTGAGTTTATAATATATGATATTTTATAAATGCTTTTAAAAAAAAAATAAAAAAAAAAAAAAAAAAAAAAAAAAACTTGATTTACTTTGCCATAAAATACCACTTGTATATCATAAAAACACAACATGTACAACATTTTCTATATTGATTTCAAAAACATTTCCTTTTAATTTAGGAAAATGAGTTGTGTTCCTCTAATATGCTGGCTTAGATGACAATTACCTATCCGATCTACACGAATCGAGTCTACACGATGGGGCGGGCATGACTTATAATTATCGTTGACATATGTTTGTATAGCGTAAGATGACTTATAATTATCGTTGGCATATATTTTACTATAGCGAAAGAAGTAAAAATATGGTTGGAATGTGTATATATATACAATCATATATAGTAGAAAGTAACTAAGTTAAGCTAATCAAGTTAAGAAAACTATCCCCTTGCAAGCATCCACACGTGCAACCTCTAGAATTCGTATGCTATAAAACTCGTTGTAATTAAAAATTGTGACATTCTTGCTCATTTCATTCCATATTTGGTTCAGAGCTTTTATAGCTTCTCTGTTGGTTTTTCTTTTTCTTCTCAATGTGCTTCATTGGAAGATAATTACCAATAAAGTGCACCATAATGTTAGCCTATACATACTGTAGATATGTTGAAATGATTTATATAGAATAAAACCAAGTAAGTTACACACCTGTTGTGAATGCAGGCAGTTGTTTTTTATATAATACTTGATGGGTGGGCATCTGTGATGAAAAATTATTTATAATATTGGATTTAGTAATAGTATTTATATATCATTTTATGAGATGAATGAGATATATAATGAATAATGAATGGAGTGGATATTGATAAAATTGGATTTAGTTAATTAGGGTTACCTATCTTGCTTACGTAAAATTATTGATAATATTGGATTTAGTTCATTAGGGTTACCTATTTTGTTTTATATAATACTTGATGGGCGGGCATGACTTGTAATTATAATTTTGATGGTGTTAGTTTACGTAAAATTATTTTTAAGGACGCCGATTTCATTTTATTTTGTTAGACTTTTGGTTTACGGTTGAAATTTTTTAAGAGAAAGTTAATTGTTATTTTTAATGACGCCGATAGTCAAACTGTTTCAACTTTGACCTTATATATTTTTGCGGGTGTTATATAACAATTGATGCAAAATATATGAATGTATTGAGTTTTAAGTGTAGTTTTCGTTGGTGTAATTTTTCATCAAGTATTATATAAAACAAAAGCAATGCATATGACTTCTCCAACTAAGGAATATTGAAACCAAAGACATATTCTAAACCAAATACGGTGAAAATTTTAAAAAGAAACAAATGCAAGTGTATATTAACATATGATTGATGTTTGGCTTAATATGTATATGAGTGTAGAAATTTACAACTTGTGTTGTAATACTGTTTATGTATCCATAAAGATCTCAATTATCAATTATTGTAAAATGTAAAAGTGAACATAAAACTATTTTTGGGACAATCTTATCCAACACATAAAGCCATTTGACATGTTTAAACAACATTTAGCATACATAGTGATCAACGAATTAGTAACAAATATATCCTGTTCATAACCTGTCTTTACAACCAGCTCATGAACCTGAGTTCCGTGTTGTAAAGCTGCCAGATTTGCACGAGCTTAAAACGGAAGCATAAGTAGATTCATCGGGTTTATAACCATCTTGTATCATTAAAACAAAATACTTGAATGCATCTGGGTATAATCCATTATGGGTGAACCCTGAAATAAGGAAATTCCATGTAACTATGTTCTTACGTTTAGTTTCATTAAATAAAGCAAGAGCTTTATCCATTTGACCTACTTGAGCATAGCCAACAATCATAGTATTCCATGAAACAGCATCTTTTCGCAACATCTTTTGAAAAAGATCACGTGCTTCATCCATGAGTCCATCCTGAGCATATCCTGAAATCATCGTGTTCCAACAAACAGCATCTCTATTGCTAATACGATTAAAAATTTCACGAGCTTCGGGTAATCTTTTGTTCTGAACAAATCCTGAGATCATTGCTGTTTAAGCTCCAACATTTTTATATGGCATTCGTTTAAGTAATTCACTTGCTTCCTCCAGCTTACCAACACAAACGTAACCATTAATCATTGTAGTCCATGACCCCGCATTTTTTCCAGGCATTTCATTAAACAGACTCAAAGCTTCATCAATCAGAGTATTCTGAACATAAACTCCTATCATTGCATTCCACGCCACCACATTCTTAACCGGCATCTGATCAAACAACCTCCTAGCCTCCTCAACCCTACCATACTTCCCAAATCCAGACAACATCGTCACCCACGAAACCACATTCGGATCCAGTATTCTCCCAAAAAAATGCCACGCAGACTCCAAATCACCAACCTCAACAAACCCATCCACCATCAAATTCCACGACACCACATCCTTAACCTCCATCTCCTCAAAAAACCTCAAACTCACACCCATCTACCCTCTCTTCACATATCCTCCAAGCATCGTATTCCACGACACCAAATCCTTGACACCCATCGCATCAAACAACCTCCTAGCCTCCTCAACTCTCATTCTCGTTTTGTTGTACCTTGTTGCCGATCGCGTCTTGCACAAGTATTGCATCATTGGATATGTGGAAAAGTATATTTTTATCCTTCGCTACGGTGTCAAAAAACTTAATATCCTTTATCAACACAGATTGAAGATATTTGAAACGCAGACGTGCTGTTTGCCATTCTCCAGTCTGCATACAACACGCAACACCTATAAATTACCATATTGACTGTCAAGAAAATAGAACAGATTTTGACTGCAAAAGTCAAACTCTGACTATATGGAATGGAGAGAGTTAAATCAAAGAGAACAAAAAAATACCATTAAACCTATCAGTGCAGCATAATAGTATCATGCTATTTTTGTGTTGAATATGGAATAAGTGTTGAATAATTTGCATAATACACATATCTAACCCATGCTATAACACAAACTCACCTATCAGAACCTGCGTATGTATTTGCATCAGGAACAAAATAAGAAAAAATAATTCAAAAACAACTACTGAAAATGGAAAAACTAATGTGCAGACTACATAAGGGGTTCTGAGGTAATGTTTCGATACAACAACCAATGGAGCATTGTTAGTGACGAATTTTAATGCAGACTATTTCTAGACTACATAATCCGAAATTAAAAATTAAAGGATTAGCATAACTTTTGATTGCAGTCTATTTCTAGACTACATAAAGTGAAAAGAAAATATAGTGTATCACAGAACTAATGATAACGATACTAACCGGTCGGCAATATTCGGCAAAACGTGGTTCTTTGAAGACAATCTCACGGTACTGTTCAGTAGCATGAACTGCTATCTCATCCAAAGTGGCCGCCACTGGGGTTGTGGTGAGATTGGAGGGTTCATCCCATGCTCAAGTGTAGCTGCATAAAACCTTTGAAGTGTTCTAAAACACAAATGTTCTTCACCAAAAGATTGCTCAATAACCTCACATTGAACTTTAACTTTAAGAGACCCGTGAATGGTCTCGGGTGTGAGAGAGTATAGCAAGATGAGTGAGCCCACCTCCTCGGCCAACAATCCCACCACATCCATGAAACATTGTAAGCTTAACGCCAAATTCCTTAGCAACATTAATAAGCTCTTCTTGAGCTTTGTAAAGTTGTCATGCCGAGTACCCAATCATAACTTCCTGTTTACCTTCAAATCGGTTACGGTACCATTTGATGGAGAAAATACGGGTCATGGTTGCAGTAGCAGATTCGAGATCCGCAAGTTTTCAAAAAATGGAACCAACCATTTCGGGTTTTTCACATGGCATTCCCGTTGAAGCAACTCAACCGTTAACACATCATAACGTGGTGTAGTCATGGAGATGATGTAAGCACCAAAACAATCCGATGGAAGTTCTGCCACACTTGAAATGTATCCAAAACGTCTGCAATTTCTTCGGTTCTTGGGAGATCGGGACAAAATAAAGGGTGTTTTCCCCATAGTTCAGATAAAAGCCATTCTTGTTTGAAGCAGATTTGAGGTGCAGCAAACGGCCAAACATTTGCAACCAAGCATTCTGCCGAGAATTGCGCCAAGGTTATATACTAATAAATCTCATTTCCCAAACACACTCATCGATTCTGTAAATTAGTACAAAATTCATTTGAAAATTAAGAAAACTACAAAAAAGTAAAATCATGGAATGATTTTTATTTTTGTTTATAACTTTGGAAGGGACCCCAAGTATGATTCAAGGTGCCAAATAACTGCTAATTCCCACATTGCGTTTTTGTGCCCTAGTGAATTGAACTGTGTATTAGTAGTTAATAAGCTAAAAACTTGTAGAATTATAATCAAAGGTATAAAGTCTGTGGCCTTGTGGGATAATCACATAAACCACATATTCATATTGCTTTGTTGTTATTCTGTTATTTAGCATACTGATCAAGAAATAGCACCTGATTCCCACAACCACCTTAAAATCTTCTTCAAGTGATCGATCTAAGTTGAGCAACAAAATCTTCAAAACCTTGACACCTTCCGGGTACTTAATACACGTTGGTCAGGGTTTGGTGGCAGATCATTGACTTCATAAGACGAATGAGCATAAATAAGTAAATAGACCAAATGAAAGAAAGGGGAAAATATAGTTACTCGAATGTTAGGAGGTCTCTCGCCTCTTCGAATCATCAACATGATCTGCAAGCCAAAGAAAAAACAGGCCAAAACAACATCATAAATTAATTAAATGAGTTTACTCTCATTCTCTTAGACCTCATTCGCCAAACGGTTCAGTCTGCTAATTCCCACATTGCGTTTTTGCGCCCTAGTGAAGTGAACTGTGTATTAGTAGTTAATAAGCTAAAAACTTGTAGAATTATAAGTTTCAGTTTTGGTTCACTAAAACTATACTATATATGGTTCAATAAAACTATAATATAGATGGGTCAAACCGTGATATTATTTCTTAAGCACACTTTACCTGAGCTTCCCAAGCTATTTATTCCTGAAATTGCCAAACACAAAAAATGGCTAATGATATTGAACCTTTATTTTTAAGCATCCAATACGCAATGAGTAAACACGATTATGTCTCACTAATTAGGTGCCATACACTGTTGAGCAATTAGATATGTAACGAGTCATATCCAAATTTATCAAATTTTTGACCTAAATTATGTCTCACCAATAAGGCTTCTATTGTGGCTTAAGGGTTCATTAGTTGACCAACATTATACATCTAACAACTATGATATATTTTATTTTATTTATATTGTAGCTTGAAGAAGCCAATACATAAAATAATTATGGATAATCGACAGTCTAAAGGTACTTCTGA
The DNA here is from genome assembly GCA_021014915.2 of Artemisia tridentata subsp. tridentata. Classification (NCBI taxonomy): domain Eukaryota; kingdom Viridiplantae; phylum Streptophyta; class Magnoliopsida; order Asterales; family Asteraceae; genus Artemisia; species Artemisia tridentata. The sequence continues at coordinate 369,476,368 of CP139508.1, forward strand.
TCGTTAATGTGTATGAATGATCGTATTCAAGTGTTTATTGATTTTTATTGTATGTGTGAATTAGGTGAGATGATTGCTGTATAATAGGTACATGTGGTTAATGACTCACAATTCGTTCGCAAGAATGGGACATGGGTCAGATACAACACATAAAATGAACCCATATCAAAACCTATACAATGATATTTCAACATCCAGTAGGTTAGACAGTCCAACGCTACACCAATAGTCACAGGTTCATATACCTGCTAACTTTGGGATGTAGTATATGTTGGACAATGTTCAAATGCTTACCTGAACTTGCGACTTGAGACAATTGAAAACGTGCATTCCGGATCTCTTTTTGAGAACCACCTTGAGCAAACCACCAGGCTAAATGAACCACTTGAGTTTTTCGTATGCCCCTCTTAATGTACCTAAATTTTTAAACTTCTCAGCTGAGCCACGTGGGAAACAAAAACCAAACGGAAAAAAATCAGGAACAGACAAACCGGATCAACCCATTTTGACCCATTACTCAACATGCCCGTTCTATCTTATTTCTCAACTACTCAATATTTATGCTCTATCTTATTTCTCAGCAAAATCACAGTTCCACTATGCACATGTATAAATTCAAAGCATATAAAAAATAACGCAGTCATCATACTTGTATTTTGATGCTTTGCCTTTGAGAATTGTTGTGACTATAAGTTGTCAAGTAGTTTCTCATTATTGTGGTTCTGCAGCAATTCCTCACATACAAAAGATGAACAAAATTCCTCATAAACATCCCGCCTGGATTGAACCGGCAATACAGAATATCTGGAATTATGGATAGCAATGTGCTTAACATATCTTCACTATGGTCAACTGAACGTGTGCCCTCAACCAACACTTGCCCAGTGTCCAAATATCGTCACCCACCTTTCCGAATCTCGAATCACAGAGACGAAACATGTGAAGACAGGACCAAACGGGTCAACTATTAAAAAAAATTAAGACAAAAAGTATTTTGACTTTTTAGTCAATCCAACCCATTAGGATTTAGGACTTGTATCAAAATGACCCATTACCCACCCGTTGAACCATTAAGTGAAATCCATTCACCTTCTCGAATCACCAAATCACCGATCAATAAAACCTTTACGAAAAATGTTTGTTAATGCCCTTCAACATGTAAATGAGAAATAACCAACTTTAGGGATGTTTGGCATCTGCTTATTTTTAAATGACATTTTACTCTAAAATAAGTAGATAAGCAGTTATACGAAAGCATCCCGAGGGTGTTTGAGATTTCTTATTTGCTTATTTGTTAAATTATATTTAAACATATAAGCAGTTTTAAGTATTTCGAACTGCTTATCAGTTGTGTTACTCTAAAATAAGCAGTTCCAAACACCCCTCTTTTAAATGATTATTTTACCTTCATATGTTAAACCTTACAAACTTTAAATAAAAACTAAAACTTAAGAAGTATAGATTATGGTTCATGGTACGTACCTCAATGAATCCCCAGTTCTCATGTACTGAGTCTCTCCTCATACCAAAAGCAAGCTTGACAACTGGATCATATTAATGCCCTTCAACATGTAAATGAGAAATAACCAACTTTAGGGATGTTTGGCATCTGCTTATTTTTAAATGACATTTTACTCTAAAATAAGTATATAAGCAGTTATACGAAAGCATCCCGAGGGTGTTTGAGATTTCTTATTTGCTTATTTGTTAAATTATATTTAAACATATAAGCAGTTTTAAGTATTTCGAACTGCTTATCAGTTGTGTTACTCTAAAATAAGCAGTTCCAAACACCCCTCTTTTAAATGATTATTTTACCTTCATATGTTAAACCTTACAAACTTTAAATAAAAACTAAAACTTAAGAAGTATAGATTATGGTTCATGGTACGTACCTCAATGAATCCCCAGTTCTCATGTACTGAGTCTCTCCTCATACCAAAAGCAAGCTTGACAACTGGATCATATGCAGTTGCAAAGTCTAAATGCTCAATACTCATTCGGTGGACTTGCATATCAACAAAATGAAAATACATAACATAGAAATAGAACTTGTATGGACCTGTATCAACGTAGACATATGTTTTCAACTGTATCAACGTAGAAAAGAGTCAAAGAAGATGCACTCTCATTACGTGGAGGCATCGCAGCGTTGCATTTTTTGCACTGTATATATTCAACAAAAGCTAGATCAGAAGGATAATAGCAGCAATATGTATTCATTTTACAAAAAAAAATCCACTTCTATACCTCTGCTCGAGATTTATAGCTGTGGAAACCACAGGTGCATATCTAGTCACCATTGCGCCATCCTTTTGGAGCCATAACCTGGCTGATATGATTTGCATATGGAACCGCGTTTGTGGGATTTCTACGAAAGGGCACAATAGTAAGTGGCTGAACTCCAAATTTATCTGGACCCCCTAGAGGCCAATTAGGGCTCAGAGTCAGGGACTGCTGAAGAGCTCCATTGCCCACAGGTCCCAAATTCAACCTTTGGTGTTGTACATCTTGTATCCTTGCAAAATAACCCACCCCTTGTATCCCCTGAACCCATCAACTGAACAAACCCACTAAACAAACCTATTGAACCAACAACAACACAACCCACTAAAACAACCTCATGAAATAACTGACTGAAGCCTCTTAGAACACATGAAAATATAGAGAGAAAAATGGTTCAAGAGAAGGGCTTACATTACGAAGAGAAGGAGAAAGCCTTGGCACATCTGGATCGACTTTCATTTTTTTCTTCTTCTATTCATTACCTTCTGCAATATAAAAAACCCATAGAGCTTTTTTTCTTCTTCTGTTCATTAACCTTTTCCTCAGGCTGAAGATAAACCTTTCTGTGCACTACCCGAATTACGTAACGCCCAACATAACACTCTCATTCACACGGGTTTTAGGAAAGAAAAAAAAGGGTATAATGAATAATAAATGGTGTGAGATATAAAAATTCACATAGATTAGAAGAATGATTGCATAAAATAATTGATTCAACATACAGGAATGGAAAAGAAACAACGTACCTGGCTATATATTACCAACAAATAAGATTGATGAATAACCTGCACACGTGATCTGTAAAAAAAAATCATGAAACGTGATACAAAGATTGGCAAGCACACATAATATTCATAAAATTTATACAACAATTATGAACATAATAAAGCCTTATAGAAGCAAAATAAAATTATGAGGAAGAAAAATTAGGGCTGTAAAAAAAAATCATGAAACGTGATACAAAGATTGGCAAGCACACATAATATTCATAAAATTTATACAACAATTATGAACATAATAAAGCCTTATAGAAGCAAAATAAAATTATGAGGAGGAAAAATTAGGGTTTTATGTCATCAATAATAAAAACCGTATATTAATTTGGAACTATAATTAAGGAAGAAATATATAAATTTAAAACCCTATAAAAGCTGTGAAACTAAATTTAAGGAAAAGATTGACAAGCAATAATTATTAAAGCATGTCTTTATTTGTTTTCAATTATCAATCACAAAAACTTGTGTGCTCCACTGGTTGACATGCTTGTGTGTGGATATCTAGACCTAGGTTCGAATCCTACACCATAAATTTTTACACAAATAAAATTCGGATTTATAAAAAAAAAATTAAAAAAACGAAATTTTATCTATAATATAGAAATTTTGCCATGTGGCACTTAATGTCTGCTTACTGGGCATTAATGGCTGCTTACTGGGCATTAATGCCTGATTACTGGGCATTTAAGGGCGCTTACTGGGCATTATGGCATTTGATGACGTCATACGCATATTGTTATATATTATATGTAGATATATATATCTGCGAGAACTGACAGAACCTCCAAAAACATACATGCACGCCTTCAATAATTGTATTTTTGCACATATGTTCTAAAAACAACATATATGTTTTAAAAAAAACATGGTTGTTCTAAAGAATTTGATAAGAAATTGGAAATACAAAATTTTTCTTTGAAGGTGTGCATGTATGTTTTTATAAGGCGTGCAACGACAATATTGCGGCTGTGTGTAAGGTTTTTGTGAAAAAAGAGGATGAGTTCATGATGATATTGAAGAACATAGGTGGATACTTACGATTATTGATGATTTGCGTGTATTTTTATTTTATTTTAAAAGGCGTGCATGTATGTTTTTTGTGGTTCTGTCAGTTCTCGCAGATAAGATGGTTCTGAAATGAAAGTCCCACTATATATATATATATATATATATATATATATATATATAATATATATATATATATATATATATATATAGATAGATTTTTTTTATAAAAAAAACTTTCAAAACACACTCTTAAACTACAGGGGCCAAAGACGTACAAAATTCTATAAAATAGGAATATCGTTTAGAAATAAAAACGTAAAATTTATGAACTAAAAACGGTATCCTTTTTAATCATAAAACAAAAATTGGCAACTTTTTTTTTTAATATAAACCAAAAAAATTTATTCATAAATTAACAACATTACATATGAAATATAAAAAATATATAAACCATTCACAATAAAATCACTTTCAACCCCACAAAATACCAAAAGTCGTCACAAAATCCCTTAAACCCGTCACCGTTAAATTACTCACAACCACAAAATACTTAAACCCATCATCATTTTCTTCTCACAACCACCACTACCATCCACCGTTATCCGCCACCTCCACCACACCACCAACTGCTACTCCATCTCCGCCAACTAGCATGGTGGCTAGATCTATGGTGCCTGGATGGTGGGTGATTGGGAATGATTTTATCAACATGGGTGTTTAACTTTTAGTAAATGACGAAGATAAAGGGGAAAAAGTTACGGCATTAGTCTTTACAGAGTATGTATCTAACTTTTACTAACCGAATGATGGTGATTGGAAAAAGTTTGTGACATGGATGTGACAAGCAAAATGAGTTTACTCTACATTTAATAACTGTTTTGCTCATGTGTTATTTAATTAAACTACCTTTTTCAGTAAACTGCAATCGTAAAAAAGTTGTCGTTTATTAAACAAAATCTATTAATATATAGATAGTGGGTTTGTTTGCAACAACCAAAGATGTACACATTAATGAACACATATTAGCAAAACTTATTGAAAATTCAAATTTTAACAAGTCTACTTATAAAGTTGTTAGTATTTAAACCAAATTTGAGCAACTTAAAAAAAAAGAAAAGAAAAAAAAAATAGAAAAAGAAAAAAAAAGAATCAATATATCCATCATTAACTAGACTATACTATCAAATAAATAATTCAATTTTGAGCTTATACTTTTATAAACTTGTATACACTTAATCTAGATTTGAGCAACTTTTTATTAGTTTAAGTTTCAAGTCTCATAGAATCGAATAAAAAATTATCCTATTAATCAATTTGAATAATAAAAAGAAAAATATACCATCCAGTTAAAGAGTATCTAGCACAATAAGGTGTCATTGTTCATCATCCTTCATTTGGACTTATCATGTTGATCATCCTCATACATACACAAATACACTTGTACACAGCACTTCCATGTGTTCACATTTTCATGCCATAGACTCTTAAATGTCACTTCCTCCTTCATCTCCTTCCACTATATAACCTTAGTTTACAATCTCTATTCGCCACACCATCTACTTCACTAACAACAATGGCAACCAAAGCGTCTTTGCTTATAGTTTTTAGCTTCCTTCTTGTCTCCACTTCTTTTGCTCGTCAGCAACAACACCAACAACAACAGCAAAACCTATGTCAGCTTCGAAACATCGAGGCTCTAGAGCCGTATGATGTTGTCCAAGCTGAAGCTGGCGTCACAGAGTTTTGGGACGCCAACGACCAGCAGTTCCAGTGTGCCGGTGTCGACTTTATTCGACACAGGATTCAGCCTGGTGGTCTTATGTTGCCTTCCTATGTGAACACTCCACTCTTGTCCTTCATTGAAAGAGGTATATATAATCCTACTCATGCTTTCAAGCTTTTGTAGTGAAGCAATATATTGGAATTTTAGTATCATTTCATGATTATAAAATAAACTTGCCACCTTTTATTAGGCAAAATCATTTTCCTTTATGAGGCAATTATTTGAAATTCATGGGAAGTGTGTTCTTGATATTTTTTCTTTACGAGTATTTATCATAGCTTCAAATTTATTGAGAAAAAATTGACTAATGGCCGTGTTCTTGTTATTTTATTTGAAATTCATAGGAAGTGCTGTTCACGGAGTGATATTGCCTGGGTGTCCTGAAACCTATGAATCGTCAGAGGTGCAACAGCAACAGTTTTCTGGTGAGGAACAACGCAGAGGACAGGGTGAACGTGGTGGACAGCAAAGCGTTCAAACTGATCGTCACCAAAAAGTAGAGAACTTGAACAAGGGTGATGTTGTTGCTATCCCAGCTGGAGCAGCTCACTGGATTTACAACGACGGTCAAGAAGAACTTGTCGCTGTTGTTTTCTTCGATGCTCAGAACAAGGATAACCAACTTGATGAAGTTAAAAGGGTACATACATTACGTTAAATTTTGTTATTTATAAACTTAATCATCACTTTTCAAGATAAAGAATTTGAAAACTTTGAATCTACAACATATACGTAGCCGATTGACTGCGCTGATAAATAATGTATATAGCGACATATAGCAAATGTCATTAATATTACACGATAGTCTAACATATGAGGGTTGGAAAGGGTTTAAGTGACGCAACACACGGAATGTCATTATAATCATAAACAAGTCACTATTAATATCCATGTGCGTTGCCTATATACATCAAAGAAAATCCTTATATAAAAACTGATACTAAAGACCTATAGTGACTAAAAGTTTTGTAAATAGACTTTGACTATGACACTAGTTTCTTATGTGTGTCGGTAAAACCCAAATTAAATACCTTGTTAGACACCTAAATATGGTTCTACATTTTTACTACTCATTTAAAAAAAGTGACGCTTTTTGAATCACACAAACTTGTGACACTTTTCATGTTTATTAATGCATCTTGGTGACGCTTTCTGAATCACAAAAAACTAGTGACACTTTAAATAAAGTACTAATTGGTTAGTAAATTCTCAGAGATTCTTCTTGGCTGGAAACCCTGGAGCTCAAACCCAACAACAACAAGGCCGTCAATCACAAGCACAGAGACAAGAAGGACAAGGACAAGGCCAAGGCCGTCAAGACCAACCACGCAGACAAGAAGAACAAGGTCAAGGCCGTCAGGACCAACCACGCAGACAAGAAGAACAAGGTCAAGGTCGTCAAGACCAACCACGCAGACAACAAGAACAAGGTCAGGGTCGTCGCGAGAGCCAGCCCCACCGTGAGACCGGAAACATCTTCAACGGTTTCGACGTCGAGTTCATAGCCGAAGCATTCAATGTCGACACTCAAACCGCCGAGAAACTTCAAGGACAAAACGATCAAAGAGGTCACATTGTTAACGTTGGACAAAACCTGCAAATCATCCGACCACAACAATCCCAACAACAACAACAAAGACAGCCACAAAGACAAAGCAAACGAGGTGGCGGACACGGATCAAATGGTTTGGAAGAAACCATTTGCAGTATGAAACTAAAAGAAAACATCGAAAACCCTTCGCATGCAGACTTCGTAAACCCACAAGCCGGACAAATTTCTAACCTTAACAGCTTCAAATTCCCAATCCTCCAGCAACTCCAACTCAGCCTCGAGAGAGGTGAACTCAATCAGAACGCGATCCAAACACCTCACTGGACCATTAACGCACACAACCTTCTCTACGTAACCGACGGATCAATGAGGATACAGATCGTGAACAATGAAGGAAACTCTGTTTTCGACAACGAGCTTCGTGAGGGACAAGTTGTTGTGATCCCACAGAACTATGCTGCTGTTAAGAAAGCTGGTCAACAAGGGTGTAGGTGGGTTGCTTTCAAGACTAATGACAATGCAATGATATCGAACCTTGCTGGACGTATGTCTGCTATCAGGAGCATGCCTGTGCATGTTGTCGCTAACTCGTATCAGATGCCGATTGAGGATGCGCAGAGGCTTAAGTTTAGCCAGGACCAGACCGTGTTGCTTACCCCAAGCTCTTCTTCTCAGGGACGAAAGAGGAGCCAAGGAGGGCTGAGGGCTGATGCTTAAGTGAAGTGTATGTAATACGAATGTTTATGTTTTTGAATAAGATGTAAGAGAGCTGTATGATAATGCAAAATAGTAATAAGAGCTTCAAGTCTTCTACTGATATCAACTTTTTATATCACTGTTATTAACCTTTCTAGAATTGCTTTAAAATTTTCTACTCGTTTGTTAGAAACTATTAAAGGTCGAACAACGCACGGGGGAATTCAGAACAGAATGTCGGCAAAGGTCACCGAGTGTCACTAAAAATGAAACAGTCTCAGTAAGAGTACAAAATCAGTTAAATTGTGTTTACATCGATCTTTCACCTACATTTAACTAGGTGCAACCATAAGTTCCATAGGAAAGAATACGTTTTTGGTGTTTCATGACACAATTTTTCATTTAAGTGTCAATAAAGTATAGAATCATAACGTTTCACCCCCCCCCCCCCCCCCCCCCCCCCCCTTTTTTTTTAAGTGTCAATAAAGTATACCAGCAACAAGACCTAAGGGATAGAGCTTCGGCAAAGCCATCACCCTAACCACAAAGGACTAAAGATTAAATTAATCACCCATAATGTCAAAAACGCTAGCAGAAAACTAGCAACAAACAATTACAAATCTTGAAGGAAACATATCCAGTTAATCCTAAGCTTGCTATTTTTATTAGATAACCAGAAAAACGTTGTAGAAACAATCGAATCAAAAAGTATCGCATGCTTTGGTTTCTCCTCTTCGAAAACATTTTGATTTCTAAACTTCCAGATACTCCAAAATGTCGTTCCAACAACCACATACAACACTTTCTTCGGTTTCTCCTCTTGGAAAACGTTTCACCCTTTTGAAAAGTTGTTTATTAAAAAGCGAAAATTACTGTGTTAGACATATACGAGCGTATATGTCTTGCAGTACACAAACTTTTCTCATTTTTCAATTATGCCCATACATCTCGCGTAAAAATATGTCCGGGCATACCCGAGATTTGAAAAAAAAAAATAATAATAAAAAAAAGGATCCCGCGTACATATGTACCCGAATCTAACTTTTTAAATTTAGAACTTTTTAATAATTACAAAAATCACCCCTTAACTTTTTAATAATTACAACTTTTTTATATAACAAACTTTATTCGTCAAATATTTAGTAAATATCTATCGAATTTTTTAATGAAAAAAATATCGTTGCGAAGAGCTCTAAATTACCAACAAAACAAGCCCAATATTAACATGCTTTTGACGTACGTACGATTTTATAAAAAATGTTGAAGTTTGATAGGAATATCGTTTAGAAATAAAAACGTAAAATTTATAAACTAAAAACTGTATCCTTTTTAATCATAAAACAAAAATTGGTAACTTTTTTTTTATTTTTATATAAACCAAAAAAATTTATTCATAAATTAACAACATTACATATGGAATATAAAATGTTGTTCATAAATTAACAAAATTACATATAAAATATAAAAATTTCGTAAATTTACATTTTATATTTTCTATCTAATGTTTTAATTTATGTATAAAAATTTTAATTTTATATAAAAAAAAGGTTGCCAATTTTTGTTTTATGATTAAAAAGGATACCGTTTTTATTTTATAAATTTTAGGTTTTTATTTCTAAACGATATTCCTATTTTATAGAATTTTGTATGTCTTTGGCCCCTGTGGTTTAAGAGTGTATTTTGTACGTCCTTGTGGTTTGCCAAAATTCCAGAAATCGTCCCTGGTCTTCAATAAGTGCAGGCGGCCTCCCTGGTCTTTATATTAATGGTTCATTTTGGTCCCTGGGAATAACGCTCGTTAGTCCCTATCAGTTAGTTGCTAAGATTTGAAGGGCATTTCTGTCTTTTTGATTGTGGTCCCAATTGACCCCTTTTCCCCACCCCTTTTATAAGTCCCTATCAGTCCCAATTGGTCCCAATTCGACCCTAATTAAAATACAAATCAAACACAAAGAAGATTCCTGGCAAGGGTGACATGTTTTTGTGCTAATGAAGCAGTTATTCGCACTTCTTGGACTAACAGAAACCCTGGCCGTAGGTTTTGGTCTTGTGCTCAGAATGTAAGTTTACTTAATTGGTTTTGATTTTATGTTGGAAATGTTGCACTTATTGTATGTAAGAACTAAGCTATCTACTTTATCACACTCTAAACTATACTATTCGATGCAACTCAATAACAAGAACAAGATGAGAAGTGTGGATCGTATGTAAACAAGAACCGAAGGTTTATTAGCTTGCAAAGAAAGAAACAAACACAAACATAAAGCACACACACTCTCACCTCTCCTAGACAATTCGGCACCGATACTTGTGAGGTGAGAGTGCCTATTTATACAAGAGGTGTGACGCCCTATGGGCTTGTAGTGGGCTTTCGGTTGGGCTATGGTCCATGGATTGGACTTGTACATATTTCCTAGTAATACATGGACTATATGACACTTTGGACATTTTATATATTTAGTCCAACCGAGCCCTTGACTATCTATACTAAATCGACACTAACACAAAGTTCTTTAATACGGAATGACCATCACTTTACATTTATAATTTAAATGCTAACAATCTCCCCCTAAGGGATGGTCATGCAAATGATGCTCCCAGTGATTTGGTCTTTCATCTTCATTGTCTTGAACTTTGTGTGTCGTTGTAGAATAGTCTTGATTCTTTGTTCCTTCATGCTTTGTGATCTTCAAAGTATCGTCTTTTGGTCGTTCTTGCCTTGATCAACATCTTCATCTATGTATAGTGTCGTATCCTCCATCATACTCATACCACTTCTGAACTTCATACTTATGTCATCCTCACTTGATACATGAACTTGTTCTTGACATCTTGATTAGCTTCTTGACTTTGTCGTAACAAATTGTCTTTAACTTGACCTTTTTGTCTTGAACTTTTACACTTGAGCTTTGTTGAGGATGATCTTCATAAGTATGAGTATGCGGAGGTATAGATGTTGAGACATATGATGATGGTGAATGGACTTTCGTTAGTACCTGCATAAAACAGTTAGCAATAAATCGTCCAGTGCTTACAGGTTCAGATTTCGAGATTGTTAACAGCCTATTGTGAAAACTTTCTCTAATCTTTACCAAGGCCGTTCTGAATCGGATACCCCCGAAAGGGCTTACACAGACACACCGAAGTGCATCCACGATTCAGTGAGTTGCTGGAGATCACCCCACGACTGTAGACCGTTTGAAGCACGTAACCATCATGATATAAGGCAAGATCTAAGGATCTCATTAAGACTCTTGTACACCATGTGTCCCTTTTTGGTGAACGCAGGTGTATTATATGGAAAGTGTTCCTAAGAGATTTTTGATGAATCTCATGGCTCTAGACTCGATAATGTGCGTTTTGGTTTTTAGTAGACGGAGGCATGGAGCAGTGTTCTCCGTGAGAAATGAAACAAATATCTTTTAAGAGATATCTGAGTGGCTAGGAGGGGTGGTGCAGCGCGTCACTGGGTCCATGACGTCTTGTCTTCAATATCAGTATCACCTTAGTGAATACCAATAGCAGATGTATTGACCCGGTTTCTGCCCTAAGTTTTCATGGAGGGCTATTTCTTTTCACCCTTTCATTTAACTTTTCTTTTTAATTCTTCAACCTCTTCTTTCCCTTTCTCATTTACTCCTTTTTTCAATCTTTCCTAAGGACTTCTAATTCTAATCTATTGGAATTGTCCTTAGGTAGATCCCTCCGGCTCTGGCTGATCATCGGACATAAACCTAACCATAATCACCTTATTACTCCATGATTATCCTAGATTTGTTGATCACATGCCATAAAACCTTTTGTGAAAATCTCTCAAAGTGTTTATGAGTAAAACACATTTAGTTAACACTTCGAGAGTTTTGCATTTTCTGAAATATTCCCCCTTCACATGTGCTCATGCATTTTTAATATAAATTTGCACATGTTGGGTAGAGTTTGCACATTTTTGAATTGATCGATTTTCAGTTAATATAACCTTCGCGAGACACGTTTACATCATTAGTTAGACTAGCTTGAAATTATTACCCGTCCCGGTCATATCAAAAGCGAATCTCTCGAATTGGTACATTCTACTCAGACAAGTCCTTTGCGAGACACGTTTACATCACTGGATAACCAGCATGAAATTATTACCCGTCCTGGACAAGTCTTTTCGATTACGGACATTTAGTTTTCATCAATTCGAGGGTTCAGATCTGAGTCTAGCTCTTATTGAGATTCAATCCACGATCTTTAAACATTTTTTGATCACATTTTAATCACGTCTTCTCCCCCTCAAAAATAGCATGTAGTGATATTTTTGATATCAACTGATTAAACTAAAGCTTTTTGGAGAGAAAGACGGATTTTAGCATGAAATTTAGAACTTTTTGTTTTTAATTTTTTATACTCCCCCTTAAATAAAGCATATTGTTAAACATTTGAGTTTAAGAGGGAGTTTTCTTGAGCACATAATTTTGAGAAAGATTTTGAAAAATCTTTTTGAGAAATTTTGATCATGTGCTCAAGGGTTTTTGATTTTGCCATTAACATTACAAGTCCTGATCTGAAATAATCAGAAGTCATCAATGTAGCGCGGGTTTCGTACTGAAATATACGAATGCCGTAGTGGAGAAATTTTGAGAAACAACATGTTTTAAAAAAAAAATAAATGAACTCTCGCTCAAGCATATGTACATGTCCGTATCATTGTTGAATGACATTTCTATATACGTACAGAATATCGATTATATGAGAGACATGTCATAAGAAGAATATTTTTGGATTTTTGATTTTATATTGTTTTTGTGTTTCTGAAAATTTTCTATTTTTGTATTTTGTTTTGGTAGGTTTTTCAAATTTTGTATTTTCTTTTTTCAAAAATATTAACAGCGAAGCTTTTTGAGATAAAATTCAAGAAGTTTCGAGAAGACTTTCTAACTCTTCGGGAGTTAGGCTTCACATGCCAATTCGTCGAACTAAGTTATCAAACCTCTCTTTTGGAAGGGCTTTAGTAAATAGATCGGCGAGTTGGTATTCAGTCTTCACAAAAATAATTCAACAGTACCCTCTTCTACGTGGTCCTTGATGAAGTGATAACGGACTCTAATATGCTTGGTCTTCGAGTGTTGAACTGGATTGCACGAGATGGCTATGGCACTCTTCGAATCACAATACAAAGGTATGCGGTCGAAAGAGAAGCCATAATCTGTGAGTTGTGTCCTCATCCATAGAACTTGGGCACAACACGCAGATAAAGACACATACTCGACTTCTGCGGTTGATAACGCCGTACAATCTTGTTCCCTTGATGACCAGCCTACTAGCTTTTCTCTCAAAAATTGTGCTCCACCTGATGTACTCTTTGTTGTAACTTGGCAACCGGCATGGTCCGCATCTGAAAATGCTATTAGTTTAAACTCTAAATCCTTCGTATACCAAAGTCCCATGTTAATGGTCCTTCGTAGGTACCGAAAGATCCATTTAACCTCTTGGAGGTGCAGTTCGGTAGGCCTTGCCTAAAACCGTGCTAATAAATAGACATCAAAATGTATATCGGGTCGGCTAGCAGTTAAGTACATGAGAGAACCAATCATGCTCCGATATTTCTTCAGATCCATGGGTTTCCCATATAAATCAGCTCCTATTTTTGGTGAAGTGACCATTGGAGTACCAACAGAGTCACAATTTTCCATTCCATGTTTTTTCAAAATCTCAATAGTGTATTTAGCCTGATTTATAAAAATACCATGTGGGGTTTGATGAATTTGTAAACCAAGAAAGATTTTTAGTTCCCCCATCATGGACATTTCAAATTTGCTTTACATGAGATTTTTAAAATGTTTTGAATGTTTCGGATTAGTAGACCCAAAGATTATGTCGTTCACGTAAATCTGAAGAATCAAAATGTCATCTTTAAATTTTCTTGTAAACAAGGTCGGGTCAATTGTTCCTTTGGTGAAATTATTTTGCAGCAAGAAAGATGATAATTCGTCATACCACGCCTGTGGGGCTTGTTTCAAACCATAGATAGCTTTCTTTAGCTTGTAGACGTAGTCGGGATGATCTTTGTCAACGAATCCATCTGGCTAACTCACGCACACCACTTCTTTCAGAGTTCCATTCAAGAATGCTGTCTTGATATCCATCTGATAGACCGTGGTGTTTTTGTGAGCTGCATATGCTAAGAAAATCCTGACTGCCTCAAGCCTTGCTACTGGCGCGAATGACTCTTCAAAATCTATCCCCTCTTCCTGTCTAAATCCCTTGGACACGAAACGAGCTTTGTTGCGAATTACAGTCATCTCTTCATCCTTTTTGTTCTTCCATAAACACTTAAGATCAATGACAAGTTTGTCGATTGGTCTTGGCACTAAATCCCAAGTGTCATGTAATTGATATTGGAGAAGTTCTTCCTGCATCGCTTCAATCCATGCATTGTCTGCCATCGCTTCCCGAATATTCTTTGGCTCTTTTAGACTGACTGAGCAGACATAGATGCACATATCGGAATCGGTGGCAAGTTGTCTTCTCGTCTGAACTGGCCTTGAAGGTTCAGCAATAACGTGATCCATTGGATGGTCTTTAGTCCACTGTAACGTTGAAGGATACCGAGGATTTAACGCATGTGTGTTATATGGTTCATGTAACCTTGAAGATGATTCAGCATAATCCGTTGCAAATGGGTTTTCGAACACTTCTTCTTCTAACACAGCATCGTTTTGTTGTTCTTCTTCTTGAATTAGGGTATTGTGGTTTTGCTCATCAACTCTTGGTAGAACAATCTCAATTACTGGAATTACAGGGGTAGATGTTGATGATGTGGAGGGAGTTGGTGCGTCAGCTTCGATTGTGGTAGATGCATCTTGTGGTGGTGGTGGTGGTGGTGGTGGTTGATGTTGTTGAGCGGGTGCAGCGAAACGTTGTTGAGATGTATTTGTCGAAGTTCCACCATAGTATTCATCAAACATATACTCGAAGAAATTTTCCTGTTCTTGATTTGTAGGTTTATCAGTGGTAGTTGACTGAGCTCCTTGGAGTACGAGTCCTGAACTAATATGTCCAGAAGTCTGACTGTTTGGTGCGGGTCCTAATCTGGTACGATTGGAAACCATCGGGTTAAGCACGGGTTCTAGAGCTAGTCTCTCAGAAGCCATTTGTGAAATTTTGTCAAACTTCACATTCATCGTCTCCATAACCCTTTTAGTTCTTCTGTTATACACCCTGAATGCCCTCGAGTTTTCTGAATAACCAATGAAGATTCCAATATCACCTTTAGCTTTCAGTTTCCCTAGAACTTCTCTGTCGTTCGTTAGATATCACAAAGCACCAAATACGTAAAGGTAAGAGATATCGGGTTTTCTGTTGTTCACTAGTTCATATGGGGTTTTATTGAATCTTGGATGGATAAGGGAACGATTCTGAGTGAAACAAGCAGTGGCAACAGCATCAGCCCATAAGAATAGTGGTGCACTAGAATATATTAGCATCGTGCGAGCAGCTTCCACAAGAGTTCTATTTCTTCTTTCAACTACCCCGTTCTGCTATGGAGTTCTAACAACTGATGTCTGGTGAGTGATTCCAGTATCTTCAAAATACGTTCTTAACTCCTGGTTAGTAAATTCTGTGCCATTTTCTGTTCTTACAATCCTTACTGGAGCTTGAAGTAAGACTTAAATGCGCTTCAGAAAGGTGATGATGATGCCTGGTGCTTCATCCTTTGACCTCAGAAACTTTACGCATGTATATCTTGAATCATCATCGACGATAACAAGAATATACTTCTTCCCATTAATACTCTCAACTCTCATTGGGCCACATAAGTCCATGTGCAGCTGATGAACTCAAATAAGTACATTTTATTATCATCATTTATCCTATTTATTTGACTTGTTTTATTATATTATCTATGAGAATCGATACATTAATGTTTACTTTAGTAATTCTCAGGTAAAAACAAGCATTTTGTGAAGCTTGGCGATTTTGGACTAATTATGGAGCAAAACAAGCGAGATGTTAAAAGTCTACTGAAATCCAGAAGATGCGCCGTATCTCACTCAACAGATACGACGCAATATCATACTTAGATGAATTCGAAGACCATTGCCTGACTTTGAAGAATGCGCCACATGCAATTCTGTCATGCGCCGCATATGAAACTTTGGTCAAAGAAGAAGATCAAGCTCGTTCTACTCCAGATACGCCGCAATATACTTCTAACATACGGCGTATCACTATCAAGATTTCACAAGTTACAATCCAAGTACATGCGCCGCATACAAAGACCAAGTTACGCCGCATCTGAAGACGGTGTACGAATATATTCCAGAATATATTAATCTTGGACCCCACGCGAAGTTAAGTCAATGCGCCGCATCTATCAACTCGATGCGCCGCATCTATCCTTGAGACAGAAACTATAAATACCCCAAGGACAGACGAATTTGAGAGCTCTCTCAGACATATAGAGACCGAAGACCATATAA
Source organism: Artemisia tridentata subsp. tridentata (assembly GCA_021014915.2). Taxonomy (NCBI): domain Eukaryota; kingdom Viridiplantae; phylum Streptophyta; class Magnoliopsida; order Asterales; family Asteraceae; genus Artemisia; species Artemisia tridentata. Next base: position 369,492,934 of record CP139508.1, read on the forward strand.
CCCTAGAGCCGAATTCAGACGACCAAGCAGCACAAGACACACCTCAAACAAAGATACAAGAGCTGTAAGAAGGTCCTGCATGTATTCAATTCATTAAGTAGTTTTGTTTTATTGTTTTAGTACACTTTAATTCATCAGGATTGATGGGCTTGTGTCATGTGACTACGGAAGATCATGCACTCCCCTTAATATTGCTTTCCCATTAATTAAAGTTTATATGTTGATGTCTTTGGTGACTTTTATTAGTGCATTGATAACCTCTGTGTCTAGCTGAGTCTTGCTTGGGTCGCCATGCCCCTTCCTCGCCTATTTATTAGAGACGCTTAAATAAATAGGATAGACATAGTAATCATTAAGGGTTTACTCGCCGATAAGATTAAAGCCAACGAGAAAGGTTTAATTATATACACTTCATATAAAACTAGCAATAAAACAAGTGACAAGCTACTTAATTATCAGGACAGGTCTTCTTATTGTCTCGAGTATCTATCTGTGTACGTGTGTGCTAATCGCTGATTCGTGCTCATTAGTTTAGTTTTCCACTTAATTATAACCAAACCATGCCAGTCTCTCAGGCTGAACCCCCCTTGCGTTAGATTAGGTTGTATAGCTAACTTAGGATATTAAAATACTGATTAGAATAACTAGATAATACGTTCCACTCTTAGTGATCGACACTCTACTTACCATTATATTCATACTGACCGGGTACACTGCTCGTTAAGTGTGTGTGTTTATTGATAAGTCGGCTAAATATAAATTTAAAACTTGAGTAGGCATTAATACTGCTAAACCGCAACGACACATAACGCATCCATCAAGTTTTTGGCGCCGCTGCCGGGGAGTGAATTGTTATTATCTGTTAATTTAATTTAGTATTTTAATTAGGTTTTTCATTTTAGTTTTTTTTAGATTCTAACCACTAACCCTGTTATATATTAGATAGATTGCATTCATTGTATAATTTGCATATTTTCTGTTTTTTTTTTTTTGTTTTCTCTAATTTTTGTTTCTTTTTGTTTGATTTTATTTTTGTTTTTGTTTTTTTTTTCCTGTATTTTTCTGCATTCTGCTATCGTTGTATTGTGCTGATACAAACGATACGGCGCATCTGTTTTCACAGATACGGCGTATTGCGTTTAATTTTTATAAAATACAACGCGTTTAATAAATTCGAGTACGACGCATCTTTCCCCAAGATACGGCGTATTCTGTTTTTAATAAGAAATTTTTCTAAACCCTAACGCCATACGACGCATCTGTTTTAACAGATACGGCGTATTTTCTATTTAAATTAAAAACAGTTTTTCGAATTATTAAACAGAAGCGACGCATCGATCTTTATCGATACGGCGCATCTACTAAATCAAAAATATTGTATTTTGAAACGTAACGAAAATACGGCGCATTAGCTTTTGTTAATACGACACATTTAATTTTAATAAATATAATCGATTTTTGATAATTTAAACTTGATACGGCGCATTCTTATTCATAAGTGGTGTATCTATTTTCTGAATAAAAGTCTGATTAAATTTTAACGTAATAAGATACGGCGTATCCAACTTTCTGGATACGGCGCATCGTTTGCAGAGATCAGCAACTTTTATTTTTCGTATTCCGTTTTCGTTGTTAATTTTCTGATATCATACTTTCTTGAACATACCCCACTGATGCTTTTGTGATGATTTCAGGAAGTGCATGACCAGGAGTTCAACTAAGAACTTGATTAAACCTTTCGAAGATCCTGAACGAGCCTTACATTCGCTTAAAAGGCTTTTCAACACAAAAAGCTTTGAAATTTCAAGTTCGTTCGAGCTTGATTACTTTTTGAAGAGAAGGAGGAAGAAGAAACAGAAACAATGACGGAAAACACTACTATGGAGGAATACATGAACAAAACCCGTGCTGATTACAGTTCAGGAGTTGCTAGACCGAAGTTTGATGAAAAGTCAAAGTTTGAGTTGAAGGGTCAGTTTCTCAAGGAGCTAAGAGAAAATGCTTTCAGTGGAACAGAACATGAAGATGCTAATGAACATGTTGAAAAAGTCCTCGAGATTGCAGATTTGTTTACTACAGAAGGAGTCTCTGACGATCAACTTATGCTAAGAATCTTTCCAATTTCGCTTAAAGGAGCTGCTAATAAGTGGCTAAGGAATGAACCTGCTAGTTCAATCAAAACATGGGAAGATTTGAAGAGCAAATTCCTGAAAAGATATTGTCCACCTGCTAAAACTGCTAAAAAGATGGAGGCTATCAACAATTTCAAGCAAGAGCCTGATGAAACTCTTTATCAAGCTTGGGAACGATTTAAAGACTTATTGATGAAATGCCCTCAACATTATCTAAGTCCAATGCAGGAGGTAATATTGTTCTATCAAGGATTGGACGTGCCTACTAGACAAATCTTGGATGCTAAGGGAGCTGTGCCTCAAATGAGTGCAGCCGATGCTAGAAAAGCTATCCAAGAAGCTGCTGATCACTCTCAAAAATGGCACGACGGAACCTCTACTAGATCTAAGAGCAGCACTAATTTTGACGGGTTTGCTGCAATTCAAGCTCAATTGGATAAAATTAGTAAGAGATGAAGAAGCGTGATGAGAAAGTTTATGCTGCCCAAGTTGGATGTGAAAAATGCGAAGGACCTCACTACACTAAAGATTGCCCTAAAAAGAATGAAAGTGAGACTTTTGAAGAAGCATACTACACATAATTTGGACAACCATTCCGACCTTCAGGAAGATTTAGGGAAGCTGCTCCGGGATACTATCAAAAGAACAACTATAATCCCACTTATCAAGAAAGGAGGCAGACTTTGGATGACACTCTAAAGCAAATTATGGCCGATGCTGCTAAAAGACATGAAGAGAACACCGCTATGATCAAAGAAATCCGAGCCTCAACGGATACTATAAGAAGAAATCAAGGAGCTTCGATCAAAGCATTGGAACAACAAATCGGACAAATGAGCAAGGTTCTTCAAGAAAGGGGATACGGAAGTTTACCTAGCTCAACTGAAACTAACCCAAGAGATCATGTCAAGGCCATATGCACTACTGAAGAAGTCACACCTAACATACCTTTTCCTAGAAGATTGATGAATGGTAATGATGCTGCAAAGCCCGAATTTTTCTTTAATTCTTCAATCAGTTTAAGGAGGTTACTCAACGAGAAGGCAAAGATTGAAGAGGAGATCAAGGCTACAATAAAAGAAGAGAGCTCTGCAACCGACTTACGTGCCTTGCCTCATAAAGAAAAAGACCCAGGAAGTTTTACTTTACCTTGTTCAATTAATGACTTATCTTTCAATAATGCATTAGCTGACTTAGGAGCTAGCGTTAGTGTTATGCCCCTTAAGACATTCACTACCCTAGGACTAGGAAAATTAGCACCAACTAAGCTGCTTATTGAATTGGCTGATAAAACGGTAAAACGACCTGAAGGGGTTGTGAAAATGTGCTAGTTAAGATTGAGAAGTTTGTTTTCCCCGTAGACTTTGTTATATTAGATATGCCCGAGGATGTTAAGATTCCTTTAATCCTTGGAAGACCTTTCTTGTCTACCGCCCATGCTAAGATTAATGTGTTTAAAAGAAAAATCTCATTAAAGGTAGGGAATAATAAACTAGTCTATAAGTGCTAAAATCCTACTAAAAGCATAATTAGAGGCGTCTATTTGCTAGGATTAAGAGAACGTATGGACCTCGATCTAGAAGCTAGGTTTATGGGAGAAACCTTGGTAAATAATGAATCACTTGAGACCTATAGTGGAGACTACATTGAATTAAATGATCTTAATTTACCAATAGGAATCAATGATCAATTTATGGAAGATTTTGAACCCGATATTGAAGAAGGAGAAATTATGGATGTACCTAGAATCAATATGATCAACACTAAGAATTATGATGAATTTGAAGGATATCCAAGTTTCTATGATTATGGTAGAAAGATCCATGTAGATTGTGCGTATAATTTACAATTTCTTTGCATGATAGGATTTAAACAGGTTAGTGCCAACTTTTTCCCTATTTTACCAATTAATGTAATGTCAAAAGATTTTTATAATTCTATAATGAAAAACAAAATTGAGTATAGAGGGAAAAACGTAGTTGGAATATTCATGAATGTACCTATTTTTGTCGGGAATTTAACTATTGTTACAGATTTCACCATGGTGGAAAACATGGATGCTTATCGTGATGTTGAGATGGGTGACGTGATCGTTGGGAAACCATTTTGTAAGGAGGTCGAAATTAACGCTAAAAGATTTGAAGGAAAGATCACCTTTAAAAGTGGAAGCAACGTCATCACTTACATGATGCCTCGTGCTCACCCAAGGTTTAAACATGCCCCTAACAAATTTTGTTACAAATTTACACCATTTCTTTTTGTAGATGAAAATGACGCTGAGAAAGGGATCGAGTATCCGTACCAAAAGATGAAAGGATTCTACAAAGGTGTACTTGAATTGGGGCCGGAATATGTTCGTGACGAGTCAGTCAGGCCGCAGAAGATACGGCGCATCTCCATCATAAGATGCGACGCATCACCTGCACTGGTCATATCTTATTTCATTTTCTCCATTTTTATTTTTGACTTTAAAACTTTCTGTCAGTTTATTTAATGCGGCGCATCCCTGGTTAAGGATGCGACGCATCTTTTATTCTGATTCGTATTTATTCCAGGCTCGATACGGCGTATCTTCTTCCATAAGATACGGCGTATCGACTGACCTGATGATTTACAGTTTAATTTTTTAGGTTTTATTTTTACTAACTACTAATGTATTATGCAAGTTTGAACCTTCTTAACTCAGGTGTGTTAAAGTCTAAATGGTATTATAGATTCCTGCATTTTTTGTGGATACATCATTTATGAAGCTTAAACATTCTCATCCACAAGAAAGTTGATTTTTGCTCTTATACGAATAATGGAGGATCATACCGAGAAAATATCAGGGGAGTTTTTCTGTTCTAATTCTTTTATTTTCCAGTTTTTAACCTTTGACACAAACAACGAGGACGTTGTTTAACTTAAGTGGGGGGATGGAGAATTAGAACACTTACTTGTCCTAAACTTTTTCAAAATATGCTTAAAATGAGCTTAATATATCAAAATTTAAAATTTTTTAGCATGTTTTTGTTTAAAGTCTAAATTACATAACCGCACACATAACTCTATTCTTTCAAAAATATTAAAACTTTAGTGTGCCGGTGACTTGTAAACTTTAGAACTTGGCTTGTATACTATTCGAGACCACCATAATGAGTATTATCTATATAATTGGAGTGACTTGTCTAAATTGGTAAATTTCTAGGATTACACCTAAATAGCCTTTATATGTTATGTGATATTAACTAACTACACTGGTTAGTTAACCCCCGTATAAACCCTTTGTTTACTCTCACTTTTAGAGTAAGATACCCCTAGAAAAACCCTCAGATCCATTCCTTTCGTTTCTTACACCTTTGTTATAATGTTTCGATACACCCTTACACCTTAGCTTACCCTGTAGATTAAAATCCGTGGTTAATTGCTTTAGGCAAAGTGTGTTTCCTTACATTACCTGTGTTCGCGTGCGGAATTCATTATCTTTGGTTAGGTCGGGAAATTGCACAATGCATTTGGTATGAAAGTAAATATTGTATAACTTTTAGTTTATTTTTTCGTGTGTTTCCTACTTTCACTATTACAGTTATTTCTGAAAGTATGAAGAGTATGAAAAAATTATCCGAAAAATAGTGATAGAAAAGTTGTGAAATTTTACACATATAAAGTTTCAAAAAAAAAAAAAAAAAAAAAAAAAAAAAAAAAAAAAAGAAAAAATAGAAAAGAAAAAGAAAAAGGAAAAGTTGGAAGTTTGTTTTAACCAACTTATGCAAAGTTTTATATTAAGTGGGAGATATCACCACTATTTTTTGTTGTATATTATATTTATGGATTGAATGGGAGTTGGCCGTTATGGGAACGCTAACTAAGGTTATTCTTTGATTGAGATTTTGCTGAGTATAATTCGTGTCTACCTAAAGCGTGTGTTTCAAGTGTTAAAGCGTGAGTTATTCAATGATATGAGTCTTATTCATGGGATGGTTGGGAAAGTGATTAACCACACTTAGGATTTTAATTTATTTGTTTTGTTTATTTTTCATTTTACACCAATTTGTATCGCAAATATTATCCATACCCTATATCAATCTTCATCCAAACCTTTGATTTATTGAGATTAGGGATTTGAGCAATCTTAAGTATCGTAGTCGTGGATTCGGCTATGTATTTATGATTTTTTCGCCCTTTTTGATATAATATTATTGGTAAAGATTACTTGGTCCTATCTTTAGCCTATTCGAGTTAAGGATTTGAGCAATTGCAAGTATCGTGGTCGTGGATTCGATCATGTATTTGTAATTTTGTCGCCTTTTCTGGAATATGAGATCGATAGAGATTAAAAAGGATGATCAACCCTTAACCAACAAACCCTTTTTACTGCTTTAGACTTGTTACTCCTTGGCTTTAGTGGGGGAGATGCATATACTTGCCAAGCCTATGATAGAATATTCGTCACGACTAAGCAACTAAACGATTTAGAATTGTTTTACATTAAAAATTATTTTGGTTTCTACTTCGTTAAGTGTTTGGTTGTGTGATTATGACAAAACGAATACGTGCTTAAATATAAAAATAAATCCTAATATCTTTTAGGATACATTTTCATATGATTAATTCTAAGGTTTACTTGGGGACAAGTAAAGTTCAAGTGGGGGGATATTTGATGAACTCAAATAAGTACATTTTATTATCATCATTTATCCTATTTATTTGACTTGTTTTATTATATTATCTATGAGAATCGATACATTAATGTTTACTTTAGTAATTCTCAGGTAAAAACAAGCATTATGTGAAACTTGGCGATTTTGGACTAATTATGGAGCAAAACAAGCGAGATGTTAAAAGTCTACTGAAATCCAGAAGATGCGCCGTATCTCACTCAACAGATACGACGCAATATCATACTTAGATGAATTCGAAGACCATTGCCTGACTTTGAAGAATGCGCCGCATGCAATTCTGTCATGCGCCGCATATGAAACTTTGGTCAAAGAAGAAGATCAAGCTCGTTCTACTCCAGATACGCCGCAATATACTTCTAACATACGGCGTATCACTATCAAGATTTCACAAGTTACAATCCAAGTACATGCGCCGCATACAAAGACCAAGTTACGCCGCATCTGAAGACGGTGTACGAATATATTAATCTTGGACCCCACGCGAAGTTAAGTCAATGCGCCGCATCTATCAACTCGATGCGCCGCATCTATCCTTGAGACAGAAACTATAAATACCCCAAGGACAGACGAATTTGAGAGCTCTCTCAGACATATAGAGACCGAAGACCATATAACCCTAGAGCCGAATTCAGACGACCAAGCAGCACAAGACACACCTCAAACAAAGATACAAGAGCTGTAAGAAGGTCCTGCATGTATTCAATTCATTAAGTAGTTTTGTTTTATTGTTTTAGTACACTTTAATTCATCAGGATTGATGGGCTTGTGTCATGTTACTACGGAAGATCATGCACTCCCCTTAATATTGCTTTCCCATTAATTAAAGTTTATATGTTGATGTCTTTGGTGACTTTTATTAGTGCATTGATAACCTCTGTGTCTAGCTGAGTCTTGCTTGGGTCGCCATGCCCCTTCCTCGCCTATTTATTAGAGACGCTTAAATAAATAGGATAGACATAAGTAATCATTAAGGGTTTACTCGCCGATAAGATTAGAGCCAACGAGAAAGGTTTAATTATATACACTTCATATAAAACTAGCAATAAAACAAGTGACAAGCTACTTAATTATCAGGACAGGTCTTCTTATTGTCTCGAGTATCTATCTGTGTACGTGTGTGCTAATCTCTGATTCGTGCTCATTAGTTTAGTTTTCCACTTAATTATAACCAAACCGTGCCAGTCTCTCAGGCTGAACCCCCCTTGCGTTAGATTAGGTTGTATAGCTAACTTAGGATATTAAAATACTGATTAGAATAACTAGATAATACGTTCCACTCTTAGTGATCGGCACTCTACTTACCATTATATTCATACTAACCGGGTACACTGCTCGTTAAGTATGTGTGTTATTGATAAGTCGGCTAAATATAAATTTAAAACTTGTGTACGCATTAATACTGTTAAACCGCAACGACACATAACGCATCCATCAGCAGCATATGTAACTTACCGACTGAACTGGGTACGGTTTTAGGTTTATATGATGCCCTATTGCTTTTTCCTTGCTCACAGGATGGACATAGGTGATCTTTGGTGTATTTGAACTTAGGGAGACCGTTAACGATGTTGTATTTGGCTAGCTTGGTTAAGGTGTCGAAGTTGAGACGAGATAATCGTCTGTGCCACAACCAGGACTTTGTTTCGCATGCTCTTGTCATGAGACAAATTAGTGATGAAGAGGCCATTTGTGCCACAACCAGGACTTTGTCGATAGCATCTAGATTAGTGCCACGATTTCCAGTTAAGAGATCATCTCCAATCAAATTCCTAACGAAGCAAGTATTTCTCCTAAATGCAACCTCTAAATCTGCATCGCAAAACTGTCCGACTGAAAACAGATTGTGTCCCAACCTGATGAGTGGCCTTTTACTCATCATTTTATACCCGAAAAACCCCACAAAAATGACCAAAAACACCCAAATTGACCATATAATGTTACAAATATCCTTGGATTGTGTTTTGTGTGTTTCAGGTACAAAAGGATTGAAAACGGGGCAAATATGGACAAAATCGAGCTTAATGTGGAAAAGAGTCAAAAACCGAAGCCGGGAAAGTCGTTTTTCATTCGGATTTTAATTCAAGCTCAAGATTCCAAAAATGGCCCTTGGATTATTCTTACTTGGCAAATTTGGCCCCTTGGTTTGATTTTGAAGTTATGGAAAGATTGGTCCTTATGGTTAACTACTATTACACATTTGGTCCTTTGGTTTATTTACCCTTTATCCTAAAACTAAAAATACTACTATCCAGATCTCACCCCTTTATAACCCAACCCAACAATTTGATACATCACCACAGCCAACTACCCATTAAACCCTTGCAAGCCCACTACCCTAGCCTACTTATCCATTAGCTAAAAACCAACCGGGTCAAACTATCACCCAAATCCCAGTCAAATCCCTAATTCATATTAGTCAAAATCCCTAACAAACCTAATTCACTACTTATCTTCTTCACTCCATCTTTTCCTCCTTAATCCGCCTCTTAATCCCAACCATCACCATCACCTTCGCTACCAGCCAAACATATCACATGACCTTGTCTTTGGTCCCCTCCCCTCCACCTCATCAATCCGAGGGCAAAAGATGAACCAACGGCTCAGATGGAATGTTGTGGTGAGCACGTAAAGATCCAAGGGCCATGAAAGAAGCACAAACGCACGAAGAGGAACACACACACGAAAGAAACACACTCAGATTCTAGGGTTTTTGTATATTTTTTAGTATAAATATAGGCCGAGCAGTCGAGTTGTGTTCTAGGTTTATTTTAGCAATTTTAATTTAAGGTTTGTACTTTTTTTCTTCGGTTGTAATTTACTCTTATTTTAGTTTTAATATCAGCTCAGTCTTTCTTTTTAATCCAAGTAGTGTAAAAGCTTATTGTTTATCTTCAATGTTCATTCGGCTTATTGGTTATGCTTGATATTGTTAGTTTAATATGCTAGTGCCCAAGATCTGTTTAATTTAGTCTTGCTATTGTCATCTTAAAATCAGTGTTATAAAGGTGTTTGACTTTTTGAGTCAAACGGGTAATTTTGCTTATTACTGCTCTTTGTTTTTTTTGTTCTGCTTTTATTTTCTTATGTGGTGAATGTTGTTAGTTGAAGATGTAGTATTTTGTGCTTTTATTTACTGTGGTGATTATGTAGTATAGTGGTAAGTATTTTGTTATGATCTTGCCTAGTTTTAGTTTAGTTTAAGTGGTATTTAATTTGATCAGATAAGCTATAGCTTATCTGAGCTTTGCTTTGAGTTTCAAAAAAAAAAAAAAAAAAAAGAAAAAAAAGGGGGTCATCAGTTTTAAAGTACCCAAGTTGCTAATTGGATTTTAAAAAAAAGAAAGTCAAAGAAAAAAAAAATTTAAATAGCAAAACTGACCAACCTGGGATTCGAACCCAGGTCAGTTAGCTCACCACACAACACACGAACCACCATGCCCTTGGGACTTTTATGTCTCATATTCATCTTTTAATTCTTTTGACCTTTTTTCCTTTATAAGCTTATTTGAATCGTTTAGCTTGTTTCCAAAAGCTTTTTCGTTTTTTACATTTTTCACAACTTTCCAATAGTATTAAGTATTTTAGAAAAAAAATTCAGAATTTTCTTTTTCCATTTAGTATTTTTAATCAATTATTTTCTTTTAAATAGTTTTTAATTTATAAAAAATTATTAAAAAGTAAAAAAAATATATATATTTTTCTTTTTTTTTTCAAAATTTTCTTTTTATATTTAGGACTTAGGAAAATTGTTTTGATACCCGTAGGATTAGTTTTTCAAATATTTAACGTTTTTACTCGTTCGTAGTTTACCGTTCGCGTTTATTAATTTTCGTTTTATTTAAAAACCAAAATCAACTCTCGTCTTTTCAAGCATTTTAATTACGAACCTCACACGATATTCTCAATTTCACGCCTCGTTGGGAGAACGACCCGGGTATCCGGTTATTAAATCGATTTTGCGTTAAGTGTTGCACGTTGACTTTTCTTCGTGAGAGGTTGACTTGTGATATATTTTAGCGATAATCAATTTTTGGTGCCGCTGCCGGGGAGGTGTGTTGCGACAACATTGTTACCGTTTGACGATTAGTGACTTGAAGACCCTTCCTCGTGAAGTTTCGTATATATCTTGTGAATATTTTGTATAAAAAACCAAAAAAATTAAATAAATAAATAAATAAAAAAATTGAAAAACCCAAAAAGATTTTCTTTTCAAAATTATTTTCCTTTTTCTTTTGAATGTTTCTAAATTTAAAAAAAAAATCCAAAAATATTCTTCTCTTTCCTCTTATTCATTTAATTCTTATCTCTTTACCCTCTTATCCGTTTAATTCTTTATCTCTCATTCCTCTTAAAAGTTTAATTCTATTTTCTTAATCCTCTATATGTTTAATTCTGATGGAACCGTTTATCCCTTGCGTCGGTTGTGGAGAGCCGCTTTTCGGTTTACCGTGTCGTTGGTGTACGTGCGAACGGTGTGGTAATGATATTCGGGACGGAAGTTGTTTGTTTTGCGGTTCGAGGAATTCATTCGCTTATGATCCAAATCCGAATTCGTTCAACGAGTTTTCAAATTTTTCCGACCACCCTCCACAACCCCAGCTATCTTCATTTCAGCATAATTGCTTTGTATGTGGAGATCCGTTGGGGGATGATTCACACTGTGAACGATGCTTCTGCAAAGGATGTGGGTTTACCCATGGACTTTGCATGTGTTGCAATTCTGAAATCGAAAATACAAATCCAGATTTTCAAAACGATTTCAACCTTCCTCAAGATTCATTTTGGCAAGAACCGTGTTATCAAAACTTCAATGACACATCATTTCAAAATATGCCAAATAATCTTTGTGAGTATTGTGGAAGTCCTCACCAAAGTTTTGATTGTCAAGCAAGTAACATGCTTGTCTATGAGCAGGTTTCGTGTAACGATCAAAATTTTGGTATTGACCCATATCCATATACGTCACTGAATCAATCACAACAATATTATTGTTGTGAGTACTATGGAGGTCCTCATTATAGCTCCGATTGTCAAACAAGGAACCCTCTTGTCTATGAGCATGGCCCTTGTGACAATTATGACTATTCTTATCATGACCAACCTCCACAGTACCAAATGATTCAACCACCACCTCAGCCACCATCTCAAGAACCTTCTCTAGACGTTCTTGAAATTCTTAATTTACTCAAAGAAATTAAGGATTCGATTAAAGAACGTCCCCAAGAAGATCATCATGAAAAATCTTGTGCAGAACTTCTAGCCGAAGAACGAGGAGCAAAAATGCGTTCCATATTTCTCAGGGCTGCCCTTCTTGATGACGATGATGATGATGAGGAAGACGACGAGGAGAGTGGCATTCCTTTGAATGATACCATTTCTCAACTCCCTCATTCAATTGCAATCACAAACATCTTTCCCTCTCAGTCTAGACCCGAGGACTCTCTCATTATGGGGGATGAGCATCTTAGCACTATTCTTGAAAAGGGATTGAACGAATTCATAAAGTCTAGTGCTAAGAACCTTGTCCCAATCCCAAGTGAGTCTGAGGAGATATTCGACAGAGAATGTAATTCTCCAATTTTTGGAGAATCTCTTGACATCTTTGAGGTTACTTCCGGGATTTTCTCTAACACTCTTTTTGAATTTGATGACGATTGCTTTTCTAGCAACGTTAATCCTCTGTTTATTGAAGTGTTAGAGAACGATGAGGTCAAAGACTCTAATGTTTTTGAAAATATGACCTCAATTGTCAATCCTGAGATTCAAAAGAATATTCTTGCTCCGACATATGTGACAGTTCCTAGTGAGGGTCACCCTTATTTTGACTTCACATATGTCGTTCGAGTTTTTCTACCTTTCTTCTCCTATAAGGTAGATTGTCCTTCCATTCACTCGCTCGGGAGTGAAGACAAAGTTTTTGACCCCGGCATCTCTCATTCTTTTAAGCCGGGTCTATCTCATCGGAGTGGAACTTTCAAGCATTTCAATGTTTATCCAAACATCTTAAATGAAAATCCGATGGAGATTTTCTCTTCCACATGCTCCCCCAAGAACAATTAAATTCGGGGCGAGTCTAAGCTATACGACTCGATAAAAAACAAGCGCTTCGTGGGTGGCAACCCATGCTTATCCATTCTATCTTCTTCCTTATTTCTAACACTAAGTGTGGGGGAATTCCTCTACTTGTTGCTTTGTGGTTGTATGTTTGCCTTTGTTTTCAGGATTCCCGTAGATCGTGATGATTGATGCGCCTGTTTTCAATCCAGCCGCCCAATATCCGATCTTTATGTTTATGTTTATCCAGGGATATCTTATTAATCCTTTTTTGTGAAAAAAAGATTTCGTTTCCACACTTAGCTTGTAGTATTACCTTTTTACGTTCTATAGTGTCGGCTCAGGCCGGTACTTTGAATATTGAGGGCAATATTCAATTCTATGTGTGGGGGGGAATTCTCATTTGACAAATTTGACCAAATTTTAAAAAAATTTCACATTTTGTACCTTCTAGTCCCCTAGCACCCCCGTTTTGACCAAAAATTTTAAAATTTTTATCGTATTTTTCGTCTAAAAGAAGTGCTTTGCACGATTTAAAAATAATTTGCTATACATTAATACTTCGGTATTAGTGAAAGTTTAGACTTGATTAGGCTAGAACAAGGGGAATCCCGACTCTGCTAGAGTGTTGATCTAGCTGCTACCCTTAACTTTTAGGCTAAGTTTTTATGAATTGTGCAAATGAAAATGCTAAGCGTGGAGTAGTTGGTTCTCTTTAGAGCTTATATAAGTAATCTATGGCTTTTCCTCCCAGAAGATCCTAACCTGACTAAAATTAGTGCTATTTTCAAACTTTTGAACGCAAAAACCGTTTTTGTTAAGCAAATAAATTTTTATACAATCTTGATTTAGAATACTAGTTCAAAGTTTTATTTAAATTTTGGAACAAGCATACTTTCTTACAAACCCAATAAGAATGCAAAATGAAAGTGAGTCGTTGCTTGAAAGTTGCAAAAATGAAAGTTTTGAGTATGAATAAATAAGTGCTCTAAGCTACGGATTCGAGATCGGGCCTTGGATCCTTATTTCCGGAAGGCGTTTAGGTCTTGGCTACCCTCTTGCACCGGCCCTTGGACCTCTAGTTCAGGAATGTGTAAGGTCTTGGTCTAACCACCTTGGATCCTCATTTCAGGAATGTCTAGAGTCTTGGAACACTCCGTTGTAACGGCCCTTGGATCCTTTATTCCGAAGGTGTAAGGTCTTGGAACTAAACCGTGAAGCTCCGTCGTTTAGGGTACACAAGTAAAAAGTTAGTGAAGAAAAAAAAAAGTGAAAAAGATGTTTATGTTTGTTGCTTATGAATAAATGTGAGAAACTTGCTTCTTCTTAAATTTAAATCGAAAGTTGAACTAGTATTCGTCAATATTGTCTAAAAGTTGGACGGTGATTTAGAAATTGTTGACTTCAAAGATCCCGTGAGCTCCGATACTATTCTCGAGGGTGTAAAAACCTAGCCTCCTAAGTTTACTAAGGATAAGCTGAGAAGAAAGTCGCTACATGGAGTGATCTCACCTTTGAATCTCTAATTTCTAAATCATTGTCGGTTTTTAACCCTAATAAATGTCGATTTTTACGATCAAAACTTTGAAAACAAGCACACACACCTAACTTATGAATAGTTGTGGGAGTGAAAAGTTAAGTCTCGGCTTACATAGGTTGCTAATATAAGTAGTGTTAGCATTTTACAAAAACGATTGCACAAGGATTTTAGACTTAGTTGGGAAGTATAAAAAGAGGATGACGATTACAATTCCCCGGAGTCACCCATTTTGTGTGATTCCCGTTCCATGATGCCACTTTTGAAAATCAAGCATTTTATTTTACGTTTTATCTCGTTTAAATTACTTGCATTTTATAATAAAGTCAAAACGGGATAGCCTTGATATTTTTGATCCTTTCATTACTTTATATGATCGGATTGCTAGGGACTAGCAATTGCTTAGTGTGGGGGATTGATGAGTGGCCTTTTACTCATCATTTTATACCCGAAAAACCCCACAAAAATGACCAAAAACACCCAAATGGACCATATAATGTTACAAATATCCTTGGATTGTGTTTTGTGTGTTTCAGGTACAAAAGGATTGAAAACGGGGCAAATATGGACAAAATCGAGCTTAATGTGGAAAAGAGTCAAAAACCGAAGCCGGGAAAGTCGTTTTTCATTCGGATTTTAATTCAAGCTCAAGATTCCAAAAATGGCCCTTGGATTATTCTTACTTGGCAAATTTGGCCCCTTGGTTTAATTTTGAAGTTATGGAAAGATTGGTCCTTGTGGTTAACTACTATTACACATTTGGTCCTTTGGTTTATTTACCCTTAATCCTAAAACTAAAAATACTACTATCCGGATCTCACCCCTTTATAACCCAACCCAACAATTTGATACATCACCACAGCCAACTACCTATTAAACCCTTGCAAGCCCACTACCCAAGCCCACTTATCCATTAGCTAAAAACCAACCGGGTCAAACTATCACCCAAATCCCAGTCAAATCCCCAATTCATATTAGTCAAAATCCCTAACAAACCTAATTCACTACTTATCTTCTTCACTCCATCTTTTCCTCCTTAATCCGCCTCTTAATCCCAACCATCACCATCACCTTCGCTACCAGCCAAACATATCACATGACCTTGTCTTTGGTCCCCTCCCCTCCACCTCATCAATCCGAGGGCAAAAGATGAACCAACGGCTCAGATGGAATGTTGTGGTGAGCACGTAAAGATCCAAGGGCCATGAAAGAAGCACAAACGCACGAAGAGGAACACACACACGAAAGAAACACACTCAGATTCTAGGGTTTTTTTATATTTTTTAGTATAAATATAGGCCGAGCAGTCGAGTTGTGTTCTAGGTTTATTTTAGCAATTTTAATTTAAGGTTTGTACTTTTTTCTTCGGTTGTAATTTACTCTTATTTTAGTTTTAATATCAGCTCAGTCTTTCTTTTTAATCCAAGTAGTGTAAAAGCTTATTGTTTATCTTCAATGTTCATTCGGCTTATTGGTTATGCTTGATATTGTTAGTTTAATATGCTAGTGCCCAAGATCTGTTTAATTTAGTCTTGTTATTGTCATCTTAAAATCAGTGTTATAAAGGTGTTTGACTTTTTGAGTCAAACGGGTAATTTTGCTTATTACTGCTCTTTGTTTTTTTGTTCTGCTTTTATTTGCTTATGTGGTGAATGTTGTTAGTTGAAGATGTAGTATTTTGTGCTTTTATTTACTGTGGTGATTATGTAGTATAGTGGTAAGTATTTTGTTATGATCTTGCCTAGTTTTAGTTTAGTTTAAGTGGTATTTAATTTGATCAGATAAGCTATAGCTTATCTGAGCTTTGCTTTGAGTTTCAAAAAAAAAAAAAAAAAAAAAAAAAAAAAAAAGGGGGTCATCAGTTTTAAAGTACCCAAGTTGCTAATTGGATTTTAAAAAAAAGAAAGTCAAAGAAAAAAAAAATTTAAATAGCAAAACTGACCAACCTGGGATTCGAACCCAGGTCAGTTAGCTCACCACACAACACACGAACCACCATGCCCTTGGGACTTTTATGTCTCATATTCATCTTTTAATTCTTTTGACCTTTTTTCCTTTATAAGCTTATTTGAATCGTTTAGCTTATTTTTTAGCTTGTTTCCAAAAGTTTTTTCGTTTTTTACATTTTTCTCAACTTTCCAATAGTATTAAGTATTTTAGAAAAAAAATTCAGAATTTTCTTTTTCCATTTATTATTTTTAATCAATTATTTTCTTTTAAATAGTTTTTAATTTATAAAAAATTATTAAAAAGTCAAAAAAATAAATATATTTTTCTTTTTTTTTTCAAAATTTTCTTTTTATATTTAGGACTTAGGAAAATTGTTTTGATACCCGTAGGATTAGTTTTTCAAATATTTAACGTTTTTACTCGTTCGTAGTTTACCGTTCGCGTTTATTAATTTTCGTTTTATTTAAAAACCAAAATCAACTCTCGTCTTTTCAAGCATTTTAATTATGAACCTCACACGATATTATCAATTTCACGCCTCGTTGGGAGAACGACCCGGGTATCCACTTATCCGGTTATTAAATCGATTTTGCGTTAAGTGTTGCACGTTGACTTTTCTTCGTGAGAGGTTGACTTGTGATATATTTTAGCGATAATCACAACCCTTCAACATAGTAAACCCGAGTGATTAAGAAGTTCCCAAACTAAAGATCTCCATAACCCAGAATAGCTGCTACATGATCATTTCCAAAGCGAACAGTTCCCATGAACTTCCACACAAAGTTGATCAACAACTTTAGATTCCCGGTCATGTGCTTGGAGCAACCCGAGTTGACGATCCAAAGACATATTTCGATAACTTGCCAATAACAGAAGATTGTTCATTTGGAAACCGTTTATCATTTGGTTCCATGGGGTTAGGGGTAACAGATGAATCACATTCATAGACGGTTTTTACTGGTTCTTTTCGAGCCTTTTTTACTCTACCATTCACTAGAATGAATTCTCTACCCGTTGGTATCTATACGCACAACTTAAGATAGTTCCTAGGCAATATGCTACTAGTGGTTGACCTAGATGCTGCAATAAGTCTTTTAACATATCTAGACCTAGCACTAGTTCCTGAAGGAACATCTTTCTGTTCAGGCATAGCATTCACATTCACATTATTAGAAACAATATCATCACAAGCATTTTCAGATAACGATTTCTTGCACATTAAACAAACAGAGTCATTACATGCACTCGAAACAGTACTCTTAACATTACATCCAGATGACATATGTTTCTTATTCAAAAGCGATAAATTCCTAGGGTGTGCTTCTACTTCTTCATTTTTATTCTCGCATTCACTCTCAGAGACAGGCGAGACTCTATTGTTCCTTGTATTGCTCCTAGGCTTTAGTCTGCTGCTCCTAGAGGTACTTTCTACTCCTGTAGAAGGTAAGGCACACACATTAGGATTTATCTTATTGTCCTTTGAATTTGTTTTAGCATTCCTAGTCTCTTTTGGATTATTTTTTACACTTTTGTCTATCGCCCTATATGATTGAGATGTAGAGCTTGACGCAGTAGTGGTACTAATCCTATAAAGTCCAGGTGCTATCACATTTGGTGTTCCGACAACTGCTTTCCCTTTATCAACACTTGTTGCTTTTTCACTTTGTTTAGGTAAGGGTGTTGGAGTGACTGGTTTTGTCAAATCAATTGTCACATCGGCTTTCGGAACACTTTGAGAAATTGACATTTTTGGTTTTACAACCGGTTTGTCCGAAGTCGATGGTTTTGCAAACTTAGTTTCCTCACCCTTCCCTTTTTGAATATCAAGCTGAGACTTCAAAAGATCATTTTGTTCTTTCATTTTTTTGTAAGCACACTCATACGACAATGTCATACTTGCACTCTTCCTTTTTCCGATCAAGTTTTTTAAAATATGTGACATTTTCTTTTTCTAGCTTAGCAAGAGCGTTTTCATATTTTAAAACAATTGCAGAAGTCTCAGCTTGAAGTCTTTCATCATCTTCCACAGAATATGTTTGGTAAATTATGGACATAATTTCGGTTGATAGAACTGCCTCGAAGAGAGTATCATTGTGGTTTTCCAAAACTTTGATGCGTTCAATGTTTTCATTAGCTTCCTTTACCAGGGATTTGTGGTCCTTGACAAAATTGGCTGTTTCTTTTAAAATTGCTTGTTCAACATGAATTACTCTCGCATGAACTGCATATAATGGAGCAGTAATTTCTGTTTCAAACACCTTTTTCATTTCATTATGAAAACTTGAATGCCAGTTGCTGATGCTAATATTTGTTTTTGAGTCAACAATACTTTGAAGTGTTTTTACTCTCTCTTTAAGATCATCCAAACATTCTCTAGTTTCACTTGTCTTAAAAGGGTTGCTAGAGGACATTTGTTCTAATTTTGAAAGATTTTTGGAAACAACTGGTATTTTGAAAACTTTTGGCGTTTGTTGTGGTTTAACAAAATTTACTCCAGAAAGTATGTTCAGCTTATTATAATCAATAGGTTTAATTTCTGGATTCATTTGTCTCATTTTGATTCTACTCTCTTCGGCAAGCTCAATCGTTTCATCAGAATCCCGAACTTCGGGAGGATCATGTTTATCAAATAGCACATTACCATTATACAACACATTCTGTTCTTTCTGAGCTTTCTTGAGTGTATAAGGGTTTTCACAACCGATAGCCATTTTCTTCATTGTGTGCAAAAGCGAGTTTGGATCTTTAATGAGCATATGAATTGTTTGTGCAGAGTGACCCGTTTTTACAAGCAAATCTTCCAACTTTTTAATTGTTTCTTGTTTCTTAATGATTTCATCAATAAGTTCATTTTCGCCTTTTGAAAAATCTGCTTTCAACTGTTTCTTTTCTTTTTCAAGATCAGAACAAGTTGATTTTTGTTTAGAAAGTTGGTTTTGTGAATCTGAAACATCCGCGTTTAAGGATCTTAATTTCTTGTTTAAGTTAACATCGAGGGTGTCAAACTTAATTTGAAGTTGTTTTTCTCTTAAAACGGAGTTTTTGTAACCATCTTCTAATTCTGACTGTCTTGTTGTATTAATTTCAAAAACTTTTTCATTTTCCTTATACCTCTCAAGCTCAGCGGTCAATTTTTCATTCGTGGCCTTAACATCGCGATTGACCTTTTTGACCTTTTCAATTTCGATACTAGAATTTTGCAATAATGATTCAAATAATGCACGTGTTTCCTCATCATTCTCAGTATGCTGTGACTTGAAGCCTCCATTAGGATCCATATCTGGAGTTGTGAAATTAGTATTGCTACAACTTGGCGTGTCCATATACGTATCATAAGTGGTTGCTGGAGTCGCAGGATGTTGTTCATTCTGAGGTGACATATCAAATATTTCATTATTGTGACATATAGTAAATGGTGGTACCTCAGAGACTGCATTGACATCATAAGCAGGAGGGCTTCAGAATCTGTTTCATACTTAGCCTCCTAAAGATTTGCCATAAAAATGCAGTTGGCATCGATGTCCTCAAGGTATTCCATATCATCCATAAGAGCCATAAAGTCATGTTCTTCTGCATTCAACTGTAACCCTGCCTTTTCCTTTTGTGCCAACAGAACTGCCTTTTGCAGACACTCTAGATCTTTCTTCTTCGGCTTGGTAGGACAGTTCCTTGCCATGTGACAAATTCCTTGACAGTTGAAACATTTTAACAAATTACCCTGATTCACATTTCCACCAATCCCAGCAACTGGAGCAACATTCACAAACTGATAACCAACATTCTGCCCCCTTTGATTTCCAACAACTTGACCCATCTGATTCCCTGCATACTGACCCATCTGATTTCCAACATACTGCCCTGCATTCTGATTATCCATCTGGTATCTAGGAGCATATCCCTGCTGATTCCCATAACCTCCAACCATTTGTCCTTGTTGACCCATGTTGAAACTCGGCTGTGCAATCTGCCTGTTGCGAGTGTTCGAAGAAATCCTTTGGTTGTTGTTAGTTGGTATGGAATAGCGTCCTTGGAATAACTTTGTTAGAAGAGTAAATGCTTGAGTCAAAGCAGCACTATCATCATTGTCAGTGAAATCCGGTTCTTGGTATTGTTGGTATTGTTGTTGTGGAATAACTTGTTGTTGTGGGTAGAATTGTTGTTGTTGAGGTATGACAGCAGTTGGTGGAACGTATTGTTGTTGCATGATGTTCTGAGTGGAAGATGAAGATGGTTGTGTATTCACTGAAACAAGTGTTGGTGATTGAACAAGTAATGCAAGAGGATCATGTTGCTTTGCTAGTTTGTCTCTCCTGACTTCATCTGCCTCTTTTTGGTTTTGCTTTAGAAAATCATAGAGCTGATCATAGTTTTCCTGATGAAGGTCCTTGGTTTGGTTGACAATCGTAACGAATCATCCCCATTCTTCTGGTAGATTGTTAATGAACTTGATGTTTTGAACAATTTGCCTTGGTGTCAACTTGTTTTTGATGAGCTCATTCATTAGGGTGCAAAACCTGGTGTAGTAAGATTCAATGGGTTCCGCTGGAGTGGATGTGAACTTCTCCCATTCAGTTAGAAGCTTATTCTCTACATCTTGTTGTCCAATTTCTGTGCCATGACAAAGCCTTCTAACTCGTTCCCACATATCATAAGTAGTTTCACAACTGTCAACAGCAGCAAAGATTTCTCTTGATAAACCAAAATGAATTAAGTGCATTGCCATGTCATCTGCTGCAATTTGCTTCCTATCCTCTTCTGTGTATTCATCTTCTCTTTGTTCACGAAGGGATGGTGGGACAGGAGGTGTTGCATTTGGTGCTCCAGGGTCTTGAACTTGACGAGGCTTGAATGGTCCATGATTAATGGAGTGAAGTAGGAGTTTACCATCAGGTTTGGTTTTGATGTAGCGAAGCATACGGCTTGCCCATCGAAGATAACTACCTTTTTTCTAGCATAGGAAGACGGTTTTCTGCACCGGCTGCATGAATGTCTTGTTGAGTGGCCATTGATGATGTTTTGTATGATAAAGTTGATGTTGGATCGGCTTAACGAAAAAGGAATTGTGTTTGGTAACAGTTAAGTCTCTTTGTTGTAGGGAAAATTTGGTCTGAAAGGTAGTCAAATCGCAATGAGGAAATGTAGCCAAATCGCAATGAAGAAATTAAGCCAAATCGCAATGAAGAATTAAAGCCAAATCGCAATGAAGAAATTAAGCCAAATCGTAATTAGCAAACCGCAAGTCTCTAACCGCAACTGACAAATCACAACGAAGAGCCTTAGTCAAATTGCAGTCAAGAAAAAATTTTGGCAGAAATTCTCCTTAGCAAATCGGAATATTTGGTCTTCAATTTTTCAAACCGCAAGATTAAACCGCAACTTCCAAATCGCAACCTGTTAAACTAATCAAAACGCAGGATACAAACCGCAATAGTCAAACCGCAATAGTCAAATCGCAATAGTCAAATCGCAATTCCCCAATAAGACAAATTTTTCCTTCACTAAAATCCAAATCGCAGTACTTTTTCTAACAAATCGCAATGAGGCAAACCGCAAGAAGCAAATCGCAACAAAGATATTCACTCCGAGAGGCAAACCGCAGTACCCTTTTTCCACCTAAAAATCACCCTTTTTGACGTTTTTGATTGATTTCTTTTGCACAACTTAATCCTAGAAGGTTATAACTACTCAAAAAACACTAACTTTAATACCAAAAATGTAAGAATCAAAGAAAGCTAAGAAAAAGACTATAAACCTTCAAGAAAACCAACCACAAACTACTCCTAAATCATAGTGTCGCTCATGATACCACATATAATAACTAAGCTCTCTACTTTATCACACACTACACTTTACTATTCGATGCTACTCAATAACAAGAATAAGATGAGAAGTGTGGATCGTATGTAAACAAGAACCAAAGGTTTATTAGCTTGCAAAGAAAGAAACAAACACAAACATAAAGCACACACACTCTCACCTCTCCTAGACAATGAGACACCCATACTTGTGAGGTGAGAGTGCCTATTTATACAAGAGGTGTGACGCCCTATGGGCTTGTAGTGGGCTTTCAGTTGGGCTATGGTCCATGGATTGAACTTGTACATATTTCCTAGTAATACATGGACTATATGACACTTTGGACATTATATATATTTAGTCCAACCGAGCCCTTGACTATCTATACTAAATCGACACTAACACAAAGTTCTTTAATACGGAATGACCATCACTTTACATTTATAATTTAAATGCTAACATTGTACGTTGGTATTGCTTTGTTTTTAGATGCCCAATTGTGGTTTCTTCTTATGGTTTGATCCTCCAATGTGTGCTCGTTCAAGAGCTATCATCCCTGGATTGTTAACTTCAAGGAATCAGCTTCAAGAAAGGTTGAACACAATGGTAATTGAAAACCGTCGAATGAAGATTTGGTTGATATGTAGTTGGTTATTGTTTCTTGTTATGTTTTACATGTAATCATGTATGAAAGATAAACATAAGCAGTAGTTGATCTTAGCACTGTGTAATGGTCAACAATTTTGAGGATTATGTTTAGTTATGTTCATGTGAATGTAACAATATCTTATAATGTAAACAGTGTTTTATGAATGGAATTTTGTTACTAGGATATTGGCTTTGAGTACAGTCAAGGTAGAGGAAACTACTTGCATTCATAGATGAAACATTTTGTTACAAGCATACTGGAAACTTGAAAAGCATAAACACAAGATGGACTTTTGTTACAAAGTACTTGCATTCATAGATGCTTATTACATTACTACCATCAAAAGAGAGTCTTGCATAGAAAACCTTAAAAGCTACCCCATGGTATGTTTTCCTTTCCCTTTTGTGTCTGCCATGCTTCTTTTCCCTCTTCCTTTCATTCCTTTCCAAATGTGCTCATTGCAGAGCCCTAGAACTTGCATCCTCTTACCTGGTACTGAAACAGAAGGAGTTTGAACTTGAGCACTGACTGGCCTTGTACACTTTCCTGGAGTTTTTGATATAGCTTGTTCATCTTCAGAGGTAGACTGGTAACTAGACACATAGCTAGGAATGGAGCTAAGTAGAGAGCTATCTTTAGAGCTGGACTTTTTGTTAACTGATCTTGAATAATTGTATGGTAGATTCCATGGGGGTTGGGGAGACATGAGCTCCTCAGATGATGTTGAGTCAGAGGAAATTTCAATGATGCCTGGATTGGAAGACATTGTTGAGTAGTTTTGTTAGTGTTTGGTTGAGTATGTTGTGTACTAGTAACTCCAATTTAAAGACCCTTTTAGTCAAAGCAGTTGACCATATAGTCAATGTAATTGAATGCTATGTTGGTGAATAGATTAATGTATCTGTATGTTTGTACATAAATGGTTTGATGGAATTGAATGCTATGACAAATGAACTTTTAGAAGCATAAAGAACCATAAATAAAGTGAGTAAACAAAGTGACTAAATAAGCATTTGGCATAATAGACAAAAGGAGTAGCAGTCTTAAACATGGACACAAAGTCTTAAACATAGACACAAAGTCTTGAAACACAACATGGACAGAAACTAAATCTAGTCTTAAACATAGACACAAAGTCTTCAAACACAAGACAAAAAAAAAGTCTTAAAACCATAACAGACAAAAGTAAAAGTAGTCCATCACTTTCTTGCTTTTTTTGGACCTGCCGATGCATTTTGACTTCCATCTTGGCTTGTAGCTACTTCATTAACTCTTGACCTTTTCTTTCTAGCTTGGCTTTCTGATTGGCTTGCAGCTTGGCTTCCATGTTGGCCTTTTTCTTTGCAACTTCTTTTGTTGTGCCCTATTTTCTTACAAATAACACATCTCACAGTCTTTCCTTTTCTAAACAATTTCCCATCTTTGACCATAACAATCTCACCAGCACTCTTTCTTCTACTTTTCTGTGGCCTACCTATCTGAGGATGTATCTTAGGTAGAAGCAGTGTGGTTGGGCAATCAAACTTTTCCCAATATTGTCTACCATTGACTCGATTTACTTTAAAGGAGTACACATCCCTCCAAGTTTGCAATTTGTATGATTGATGAACCCAGTCTTCTGGCAACCCTACATCCATTCCATTGTCTGACATGTCATGAATGCAGGCAAAAACATGCTTGCAGGGAATACCAAAGACTTCCCACTTCCTACAACTACATACCTTCTGGTTCAAGTTAACCACACATTGCTCACCCCATGGACCCTTGACTTGAAGCTGTTAGGATTTATTTTAAAGTGATGGTCATTTGTCATTGTAATAGTTTAATTAAGTGTGTCATTGTTTGAGTTAGTTAGTTTAATCAACGGGCTTGGGCTCAAGCTTGTTAGTTAAATGTTATGATCATGTAATACTTGTATAAGCCCATCTCAAGCCCAAGCCCAAGCCCACCCAAGTCATGAAAACTATAAATAGCACCCTTCCTCTCACTTGGAAGGGTTGGATGTGTGTGTTATTCTTTCTCTTGTATCTCTTTCTTATCTTTCTCCTTAATCTAATATACACCATTCCCATTTCTTATCTTTTATCTATTATTCTCATATTGTGTTGTGTATGATAAAGGATCAATATTAAGCATTATCAAGTGGTATCAAGAGCAAAAAATTAAAGTCTAGGATTTATAAAGTTTTTTTTCACGTTACTGTTTCACATCTATTTTGTCAAGTTACTATTGCATTAGTTTATTTGCATTAGTTTTATTTGCATTTATTTGTTTCGTTTATTATTCTCATTTGTTTAGTTTCACTATGCACTAGTAGTTTATTTTGTCAAGTTACTGTTTCTTCTGCCAACTTTCATCGAAGCAATAGAGTTAGTTGAACGAGCATTTCATCGAAGGAGGTTTCATCGAACCAACAATCATCGAACGAACAACAATTTCATCGAAGGAGCTTCATTTGATCGAACGAACCAGTATAGTCGAAGGAGCAATCTCATCGAACGAGTACCTTGATCGAACGAGCAACAATTTCATCGAACGAGTCAAGGGTAGTCGAGTTAGACTTACTCTTCCAATTTGATCGAACGAGTTCATTGATCGAACGAGCTTATTGATCGAACGACCACTTTGATCGAACGACAACTTTGATCGAACGAACTCCATATTGGAGCGAGCTTCTGTGATCGAAGGAACGAGTTAAGCTTGTCGAACGAGCACTTTGTTGAACCAACACCTTGATCGAACGAGTTAGTTGAACGAGCAAAGCAAAGTTGATCAAACATCAACATAGTGGAGCGAGCAAGGTGATTAAAGGAGCAACTTCATCGAACAAGCAAGGTTATCGAAGGAGCATTCCAGTCGAACGAGCAAGGTGATCGAAGGAGCAACTTCATCGAACAAGCAAGGTTATCGAAGGAGCATTCCAGTCGAACGAGCAAGGTGACCGAAGGATCAACTTCATCGAACAAGCAAGGTTATCGAAGGAGCTTATGTGATCGAAGGAGTAACTAATCGAGCAACATATCTAGTCGAACCATTTTTCTTTCATCGAACCAACTTCTTCATCGAAAAACTTCATCAAACCACCTCACTTCATCGAACCACTCATGTCATCGAACAAGTTAGTTGATCGAACCACTTTCTAGTCAAAGCAAACCAACTAGTCGAACCACTAGTCGAACCAACTCTTAATCGAACGACTTCATCGAACCACATCACTTGCTCAACATCATTAGGTTGATCGAACAAGTTACATAACCGAACCAAGTGATATATAATCCAACGAGAACCTAGTCGAAGCAACTTACTAGTCGAAACAGTTCTAGTCGAACAACTCAAGGAACTAGTCGAACATTTGAAGCAGTTCTTGTAGTGCTTGCTGTTTTCATACGTATTAATTTGGATAATTTGGTTTGTATTCAAACGTGTTTTCTTTTATATATATCAGTTGGTGTGTGATAACTTCAACAATTCACATTCGTTGAATGTTGGTTATATATGTTGCATGAGACACGTGTTTATATCATATACGTGGTTATATGTTGGTTAAGACGTATGTTGACTAGTGAGGTTGCATGTATAACGTGTTGCATTTGAAGTGAGTTTGCGTGTGTAGAGTATAACTTTTGCGTGTGAATTTGGTCTTTTGACTTATGCTATTAATGTGAGTTTATCATCTTGCATGTGACTTTATGTGCTGACATCTATCTTGTGTAATATTAAACGAATATTTGATATTGAGTCGCTTGATAAAGTTGTTATATCAAGGTGGTTAATATTAAGTTTCATGTGTGTTTGCATGTAAGTTTCACGTGTGTTTTTTTTTAACAATTGTGTCTTTTTATTTTCATAAGTTGTGTTCTCTTGGTCTTTATTTTAATCCAACGTGAAGATTAAATAAAAATAAAAAATATATAAAAAAAAAAAAAGATAATAATAATTAAAAATAAAAATAATAATAATAATTTTCATATCATACATAACTCGTGAACCATAACCAACCGTATCCTAGTTCTTTAACCGATCCAACATCATCTTTATCATACAACTTCATCAATGGCCGCTCACCAAAACAATATCACAACTGATTTGGCACATGCGTTTGCATTAATCACCAACGCATTAAACATCCCACCACATAA
This sequence comes from Artemisia tridentata subsp. tridentata, assembly GCA_021014915.2. Lineage (NCBI taxonomy): Eukaryota > Viridiplantae > Streptophyta > Magnoliopsida > Asterales > Asteraceae > Artemisia > Artemisia tridentata. The sequence goes on from CP139508.1 coordinate 369,519,852, forward strand.
CAACAACCAATGGAATTCACCGTACACTGACAACATGCAGTCATATATAGGACAAGGAGGCCAAATGGTTGAGGTTATTGAGCATCCGCAAGGAAACGCTACGGGTATTCAAATGGGGAATCAAATGCAATATGCTGGGCAGAATACGGGAAATCAAATGGATCAGTTTGTGAATCAGAATGGGGTCAATCATAATGAGAATTATTGCTTCATGACCTCTTCCGCAACTCAAAAGAGTGATATAGGTAGAGCTGGAAATGTCAATGCAATGGATAAAGTAGAAAAACTCCAGTACATGTTGATGCTTGCAAAAAAGGATGATTCGGGAATACCATTGACTGATGAGGAATACGATTTCATGGTTACAACTAGAATTAATGATAATTCTACAGAAGTCACTGGAATCTCCGACCCTATGCCTAATCAGCAAGAATCAACATCAAGCAGCGATTCTGACATTCCTCCTACTTATGACAAAGAACCACTCCATGAGACATCAATTTCAAGTAATGAGGTTAATCCGTTTGCTCAACAAAAGCCACATTCTGTGCCTCTCGAACCTACTTATGATACATATATGGACTCGCCAAATTGTAGCAATATTAATTTGGCATCTCCAGATATGAATCCTAACGAAGTTCAAGCTGCACAAATTAATGCTAATGATGAGGAAACTCGTGCTTTATTTGAATCATTACTGAATAATTGTCGTATTGAGATTGAAAAAGTGAAAAAGGTCAATAGCGATCTTAAGACCGCGAATGAGAAATTGACCGCTGAGCTTGAGAGATACAAGATGAACGAAAAAGCTTTTGAATTTCACCACAAACGACTGTCAGAACTTGAAAATGGTTACAGTGATTCTGTTTTAAGGGAAAAACCTTTGCAAATCAAATACGACACTCTTGATGTTAAACTGAACATGCAAATTAAATCCTTAAAAGCGGAAATTTCTGATTTAACCAACCAACTTTCTAAACAAAAATCAACTTGCTCTGATCTTGAAAAAGAAAAGAAAAAGTTGCAAGAAAAGTTTTCCAAACGAGAAGATGAACTTCTTGATGAAGTACTTGACAAACAGGAAACTATTAAAAAGTTGGAAGAAATTCTTGTAAAAACGGGTCATTCAACTCAAACGATTAATATGTTAATTAACGACAAAAACCCGATTTTATATACAAGAAAGAAAATGGCTCTCGGTTGTGAAAACCCTTGTTATCTCAAGAAAGCTCAGCAAAAACAGAATGTGCTATTTAATGGTAATCTTATAAATGATGTGCATGATCCACCTGCTTGTTATGATTCGCATGAAACGATTGAGCTTACGAAAGAGAGTCGAAACAAAATGAGACAATTAAATAGAGAAATCAAACCAATTGATTATAATGAAGCAAACAAACTTGCTGGTGTTCATCTTGTTAAAAAGGAGTCACCTTTGTTTTTCAAAAAACCAGTGGCTGCCTCAAAATTCAAAGTTGTTTCAAAACATCTTTCTAACATCGAACAAATGTACTCTACCGACACTTCCGCAAGTGAAGCTAGAATACTATTGGCCGATCTTAAAAGGAGAGTTGAAATGCTTCAAGATGTTGTGGCAACCAAAACTAATACTAAAGTCAACGATTGGTTTTCAAGTTTTCAAACTGAACAGAAAAAGATGTTCGAAACAGAAATTACTCCCATTGTATCTGGCATACATGCAAGAGCAATTCATGTTGAGAACGCAATTATCAAAGAAGTAACTGAATTTGTCAAGGACCACACATCCTTGGTAATTGAAGCCAATGAAAACATTGAAAAAATCAAAGTTTTAGAAAAACAAAATGACGCACTCTCTGAAGAAGCTCTTTCAACTGATATTATGTCCATTATTTATCAAATGTATTCTGTCGAAGATGATGAAAGACTTCGAGCTGAGACTTCCGAAATTGTTTCAAAATATGAAAAGACGCTTCTTAAGCTTGAAAAACAAAATGTAACATATTTTAAACAACTTGATCAGAAAAAAGAAGAATGCAAGTATGACAAATTGTCGTATGACCGTTCTTATAAAAACATGCAACAACAAATTGATCTTTTGAAGTCTCAGCTTGATAGTCAAAAAGGAAAGGGTGAGGAAAATAAGTCTGCTAGACCAAAAATGTCCATTTCCACACCCTTGCCTAAGGAAAACGAGAAAGGAAAAGGAAAAGCTGTTGTCGAACACTCAAATGTGATAGCACCTGATCTTAATAGGATTAGTCCCACTACTGCGTCTGCCTCTACATCTCAAACATATAGGGCGATAGAAAAAAGTGAAAAAGATAATCCAAAAGAGTTTAGGAATGCTACAATAAATTCAAAGGACAACAAGCTAAATCCTAATGTGTGTGCCCCCAGGAATAGCTCACCAAATGTGACCACAAATACTGTTAAAGAATATATTGGTTCTAACGATATGGTGCACAATCCCTATCTAGAAAAAGCTAGGAAAAAGGCACAGATTCGAAAAGATAGAATTTTAGGAACACCAACCAGGGTGATGAATTCTACAACATTACAAAGCAATGCTAGTAGTAGTAAACCTCTACCTAGGATCATTCAACAAAAGACTAGGGATTGGATTGCATCTAAGAGTAGTTGCGTAAAAGAAAATGTTAAACATGTAGAATGCAACAATAAGAATTCCTCATCGAACAAGAAACAAGTTTCAAATGACTGTAGTGGCAAAGTTAAGGTTGCTGTTTTGAACCAAAATGTTGAATTTGTCTGTCCTACATGTCAAAAATGTGTCTTTTCAGCTAATCATGATGCATGTGTGGCACAGTATATCAAGAAAGCAAATTTGCGTGCTAAGGCACAATCCTCTAAGACACCAAATAGAAACACACCCGTTGATAAGAAGCAAAAAGCTAAGAATTCTACCAAGTGGATCCCTACAGGACGTAGTTTTTCTCAAAATGAGACTTCCGCTGTATCTGAAAAGAAAACAACTCCTAGATCCTGCCTTAGGTGGATTCCCACGGGAAAAGTTTTTAAAACAGTCGGTCTTAGATGGATTCCCTCAGGAAAGATTCTTGATAGCTACACCAAGACAAATAATAGTGAAAATCATCAAGATAGGGATGAAGAATCCACTACAACCGTTGATAGTGAACAACCTAAGAGTGATGATTCATGTTCTACTAACACTGTTATTTGTGAATACTCTTCATCTTTGGTTGCAGGTGACTCAACTATCTCAGAACCCAGTTCATCAGAGGGTTCTAATTCTGTAAATTCTTCAAAATCATTCTCTCTATCTTCTATTTTTGATTTTCCATTTCTTTTATAAAAAAAAATAAAAAATAAAATAAAAAAAATAATAATAAAAAAACAAAAAAAAAAACAAAAACAAAATACAAAATTTGAAAAACCATCAAAATCAAAATATAAAAATAGAAAATTCAAAAATACAAAAACAATATAAAATATAAAATCCAAAAATATTCCTCTTCGACATGTCTCTCGTATAATCGATATTCTGTACGTACCTAGAAATGTCATTCAACAATGATACGGGCATGTACAGATGCTTGAGCGAGAGTTCATTTAAATGTTTTCAAAACATGTCGTTTCTCAAAATTCATTCTCAAATGGCTTCTGAACATATCAGTTCAGGACCCAATCTTCAAAGAAAGGAAAGTGCTTAATCAAAAATTTCGAGCACCTATCCTAAAATCTAAATGGCTTGTAACACCCTAACCCGACAAGGGCAAAGGTGTCACATATACGGATTCTTATCAGAACAAACACAGACATTTGACATAAATAATACAATGAAAATCCAAGGTTTACAACTGAAATCAGAACTACAAGCTTTACATTACAAAATTTCTATGTCTAATATAAGGTTCTTCTAGTCATCTTCCAAAAGCTAATGAAGTCTTCTAAAGTCAACACTTTTCACCCAAAACCCAGCTTCCAACTAAACCTGCCGCGGGAAAAGAAACGCGGCTGAGCTACACGAGCTCAGTGAACAGATATAACGGTAACAAACAATAATAATGAAATAGGGAAGCTGGAAGGAATCGTACATGATGTAATAATAGATGAGAAGAAATATGAAGGTTATACAGAGATATCAGAATGTATGGATGATGTGCGTGGTTTTGTAACCTTACAACAGGTTTTACCTCTCGAGGGATCCCAAGAGGCTTACAACCCCACCAGGCAGTGTACCTGACCGATGTAGTATAGTGTAGTGGTAAGTACGGGGGGTTGATCGTTCTCCACAGGGAATAGTGTTCGTTAGGTATGAAAGGCTACTCTAATTAGGTCTAAGGGTTGAGGAAGATTCTTTTTATGTTTTTATATTTTTATGAAAGCAAGTAAAATCTCGGTTTTGAAGGAGTGGGCGGAATTAGTTGCTAGTCAACTAACCCAAAATTTACTACGAATGCAATTAAAATAAAATAACAAAAATGAAAATGTGGTGAGAAACTTATGTGTAGAGAAATGTGTTTACTTAGATTTCCTTACTCCCTAACTATCTTTTACCGGTTAATTAGTGTGTATTAGTCGCATGGATGACGGGTGTATTCCTTAATACCATTCGTGGGGTGGCGTACTTACTTCCCCAAACTCTACAAGCTCCTACTTCACTCCTATGTCGAGCCGGCTAGGAAGCTCCTAACATGGGATCACTAGAATTCGCTTGTGCATTAAATACAACCATAAAAACCTTTAGTACGCGTTTGGTTCATGTTTCTTAAGACGTTCAAGCAAGTTACCGAATAGGAAGTTAGCCAGTTTTCTTAAGCCTAACATAGATAAACAATCATCCAATACAACTAACAACACACTAACAACCAATAATCAATAGCTAAGTTTCATTAGATCTAAGCAAACACAAGATAAAATTAGCCTAACATGTTAAACAAAAGACAAGCATAAGATAGAATCAAACAACACATAGACATATTGAATGATTAATTGATAACTTATCTTTCAATGAAACATGGAAGATCTCAAGGCAAAAAGCCCTGAAAAAGTAGCTAAAATCGTCTTAGGGTTTTATCCCAAAATTCCACACACTAAGCTCTCTCTAATGACAAAAGATTAGAAAACTATATATAGATTTTTGGATCTGACGGCGTCACCTTATGGATTGTGACGCCGTCACCTCGCCGCTTTTAGGGTTCCCGGATGACCTTCTTGACGCCGTCCCTCTTTAGCTCTTCAAAAATCCATTCTGGCTTATCAAGGCTTGACGCCGTCGAACCATGAACGTGACGCCGTCAGAATTCTCATGCTAACTCACTGGCCCGTCATGAGTAAATTTCACATCCAACTTTTCTTGCCAAGGCATGACGCCGTCAAGAGATGATTCTGACGCCGTCAAAGGTAAATTTCAGCCGATTTTGAGACTTTGTCGTATTCTTCACTTTAATGCTCCAAAAACGTCCAAAATGCCTCCTTTTCCAGATTTCTCCTCAAAAGTACCTAAAATGACAAAAGGAACGATTTAGGGCAATATTTGATCAAATAAATACGATTTCGGGCTTAAATGACCCCTTAAAAGCGGTACACTTTTCGCCTCATCAAATACCCTTACACTTGAGATTTGCTTGTCCTCAAGCAAATGCGCTTTTATTCTAATCAAAATACAAGTTAGGGGTCATTTAATGCAAACATAAAAGTAATTACAACAAATAATCGTTCCACTTCAATCATAATAAGCACGGAGATTATATACTAGCACCTCACAAATAGTGTTTAGATACTCACATCTCTCAAGTGTCATCAAAATAAATCTCATAAATGAAAACGGAAAATATCTCTCACTACCTGTCATAGCAAATAGATTACCATAGGCTTGGGAAAGGATCGAAAACCTCCTCCACTAGGCGTAAGCACCTAAGATAAACTATCAAAGAGGGCTTTTAAATGGGTTATAACGTTAGGTGTAGGGAAAAGGAGAACACGGTTTTGTTGGATAAAGGATGTTTTACTGGTGGCTAGTTAAAGATCTTGATCAATTACATGTACTATACAATGTTGCTAAGCCAAGACTCGACTCGATCTTAAGCTAAAAACAAAATAACAAAATAACAAAAATATAAAGCAAACATAAAATGAAACGGGATGGTAGTCCGTATGTTTTTTCTACTTTTCTTTTTCTCATTTTTTTTGTGTTTTTCTTGATTTTTTTTTTTTTTTTTTTTTTTTTTTTTTTTTTTTTTTTTTTTGCATACACTTTTACCCTACCATCCAAAATAATACATCATAGGGGCGTTGCATTCCCCTTACACTTGAATTTTTACATAACTTTACAAATACTAATCTAATGACTCGAATTAAGATAATTGAAACACTTGGAGTACTTTTAAAATATTTAGCACATATGGGGGTAATAAATGATGTTCTTCCCATTACTCCATTACACTAGTACTTTACCCATGAGTCCCAATCGTCCCAAAACAATATGTACAAGGATATGACTCGACTTAGCAACCATGTAATCAATTAGATAATTAACTTGGGTTTAAACAAATGTTGTCACAATAATGCACTAAAAATGAGTGCATACAAGGTAGGCTAAGGCGATTTGGGTGTACATTTTAGTGGGGTGTAACAAATTCTTCCTTTAAGTAAAATGCTTAAAGGTCGAAACGAAAAGATAGGCTCTGAGGGGTGTACTAGGGGTATCGTGTACTAAAAATGAGTCTACAAATTAAATTACTTGACAATGTGAAGCCAATGTAATTTACTAAAAAAACAATGTAAAACAATTTAACCTAAATATATTATAAACTAAACACTAATTATTCAACGTGCTTGAATGGTCCTAGGTTTATTTGTACCGTACATCATTCTTGCTTTTCTCATTCTAGGCCCTTTTTTGGGTGGTTTTTTATGACTTTTTGTTTATTTTTTTTTAATTTATCTTTTTTAAAAAATTATTTTAAATTATATATTTTTTTTTTTTATACATCTATTACTTACATCCAAAAAATCAAGCCAATGATTATCGTCTTTTACCCCCCTTACACTTATGAAATTTGTTCCAATGTTCAAAAACAATTAATGCATACAATAAAGAATAATCAAATACTCCCCTGATTGATCGTTATTAAATAAGTTAATTTACTCCAAATGGAAGTTAATCATGTAATGCATTCCCATATCTGATTACCATAACATTTCCTTGTCCAAATGTTACCAAAACAAATGATACAGGGATAAATCTATCTATAGATTAATGCTTAATGTAATTTCAATTTGGAGATTTAACTTGGAGATTTAATAAAAATGTTTTGAACAATAACACTAAAAATTTCTGAAATTAATCTGAAGGTCGATTATATATGAGCCGTGTATACATTATTTAAGTCGGTCTGGTAAAAATTACTTACTTCCTTAATTCAAAAATGCATTAATGTCGATCAAATGACCAAAAACTATAGGTATCTAGTTATTATTTACGTTCAGTGGTTATGTGTACTAAAAAATTAGTTACAACGCAAAATATGTTGTGGGAGAATTACATTGCATCCAATTTAGACATGAATAATAAAATAACAAAAAACACATAGAAACAAATTAATCCAACAAACATACAAATAAACAACAAACGAAATTTAAACAAATAAGCCCTTGGTTGGTCCTAACGAAGTCCTTGATTCTAGTTGCTACGGTACTCACAATATACATAAAATGTTTTCCTAACAATTATCGTTAGGTGCGAACCACACATTTGGGTGGAAGTATTTTAGCGGTGACGGAAGATTGTGGTATAATAACTCTATCATGTGACCTCCATTAAACTTAAGTTTCACTTGTATATGTTGTAAAAAGTTTTTAAAATTGGCATCTAAATTCTAAGATCAAGTAAATTTCCTCTTCCTTATACACATCTTATTAAACAAACAAAATTCATAGTGATCAATTGGGGGATTTAAATGTAAAGTTATGTTACCCTTCCCTACTATAAGTTAAAGTAAATTCCCATGCCAACGTAAACTAATGTACTATAGGATTAAGTGAAGAGAATTAATTCAATCTCCCTATTCACATCTAGGTTGGATAGGAAATAACGGTTTTTAAGCTCCGTTCCTCCAAAAGAAGTTGAATTCCATAGACTAAGAAATCGCATAAGTTGATTCATAACATTTCTTCATTGTTCTCAAAATTTACTGTTAAACTGGGAAAACATCACTGACTTCCTAATCACGGCGGTGATATCCTCGATATGGATATAGACTTGTGGGTAAATTTGAGGTTTTGAGTATTTATATCCTTGTGTTTAATAATAACACATTTTTATGTAAAACAAACCCAAAATTTCCTAGAAATTAAATCTACGCCGTCAGGTTATAATGACCGTTCTAGAAATATCCTGAAACAATATTTTTCATTTGTAAAGTTCCATAATTTCTGGAAAAAAAACCTGTCCTTATTTTCTGAAATCCTGGCTAAATCTTCAATGTTCTCAAGTTTGATTAAACGAAACATAATCATTAACTAATGTTATTAGTTATTACAAAAATTCAAGTCTTATGAGTTCCTACATGATTGTTAATTGTCCACTTACATATTCATTTCAAATATAACCTTGTATATATTAGTATTAAAAATTCATTAAAAAACAAATATTAAAGTAATTTTCCACAATGTTATGTCTAAGGTTTTGTCACCCTGATCATAATAAAATTAAACAACAAAGGGACACAAAAAAAAAAACAAAAAACAAAAAAAAATAAAACCACACAAAGCAAATAAAAAAATTATAAGCTTGAGTTGCCCTCCCCAAAGATGGCGCTGGGTTTTTGTTTCGAACGAGCTGATTTACCTCTATCCTAACGGATAAAACAGGCAGTGTACCTACCATTAGTAATTATGTAGACGGGGTTGATACGATTCACACCATCTTGGGAATAGTTTGCGTTAGGTAGAAGGCTAGCTCTAATTATCTAAGGGAGGGGTTTGTTTTTTTATATTTTATAAAGCAGTAAATTCCTTTGGAAGGAGTGGGGGAATTATAGTATTTCCCAAAATTACTACATGCTCTATAATAACATGAAGGAGATCCTATGTTGGGAAATCTTGACCTTTAATAACCTTTTAAACCATAATGTGTTTTCCTGTGTGTATCAATCATGTGGGTGATACTGTCAAATAAAGTCTAGGTTCACTCCTATGTTGGCTCGACTAAAGGCTTAAAGGTCACTAATTCGGCTAATCCAACTAAGAACCTTTTTCGACTATTGGTTTTTTGAGTTAGGTTCGATGGGTACCTTTTTCAATGCCTACAGTAACACATCTAAATACACACACTAGAATAATCATGTTTTGTTTAGGCTCTAAGCAAAACAAGGAAATTTAGACTAACAGTAAAAAGACACATAAGTAATCAAAACCTATTTATTTAATGATTTTATTCTTCCAATGATAACAAATTGGAGGTCCTAAGGCCCCTAAATCTAAACTTCTTCGGGTAGTCCAATCGACACTGTGAACTCCTCGAATGAGTAAGGAATTGAGAAGAACTTTATAGATTTGTGGATTTGACCTCATCCTTACTTGTACCGTATCCATATTCCCAGCATTTGTGTTTCAGTAGATTTTTAACCCCCCTTTGCCTTAAGAATCCAATCCTTCGGCTTAGCCATTCATGTTACTAAGTCCGTCAATTAAGCAATCCTCCCGTAACATGATTAAATTTCCCTATTTTCTAAAGGATTCAAGAGTGTTCTGAGCTTCAAAGGGAATTGAGCCATTAAAGACTAGGTCTTTTTGCTTAAATGCTCAATACGGCTAAATCCTCCTTCAGTTTCCTCAAGTCTGAATGATAGGAACCATTAATTACAATAAATACATTTAGGCTTAAATGGACCCTCTAAAAATTACAACTTTTGCCTCATAAGGTAGTTATCTAACAATGTTGTTAATAAAGCCACAACGCAATAATTATCAACCATACAAAACTTATATCATGTCCTTTGTATATAATAAGGATCACTTAAAAAAAATTCCCTTGGAAACAACAGGAAGAAATCATAATCCCGCCTGCAAGAGATTGTTCCTCACTAGTTCATGATCTAAATGGAGTATTCATCCCAGAGTTGTAAAGAAGTGGTTATACAACAACAGGCACAAAGTACAAAGATAACAAAAAAATCTAACAAAATAAAAAAACAAACTCCTAGAATAGCATCTAGTGAGTAGGACCTAACTAAAACAAATAAATTCAACAAACAATCACTATTCCTCCCTAGGCAGCACGGTGCCAAATACATGATGCCCTGCGTGGGTTTTATAACCTTACATCAGTTTACCTCTCGAGGGATCCCAAGAGGCTTACAACCCCACCAGGCAGTGTACCTGACCGATGTAGTATAGTGTAGTGGTAAGTACGGGGGGTTGATCGTTCTCCACAGGGAATAGTGTTCGTTAGGTATGAAAGGCTACTCTAATTAGGTCTAAGGGTTGAGGAAGATTCTTTTTATGTTTTTATATTTTTATGAAAGCAAGTAAAATCTCGGTTTTGAAGGAGTGGGCGGAATTAGTTGCTAGTCAACTAACCCAAAATTTACTACGAATGCAATTAAAATAAAATAACAAAAATGAAAATGTGGTGAGAAACTTATGTGTAGAGAAATGTGTTTACTTAGATTTCCTTACTCCCTAACTATCTTTTACCGGTTAATTAGTGTGTATTAGTCGCATGGATGACGGGTGTATTCCTTAATACCATTCGTGGGGTGGCGTACTTACTTCCCCAAACTCTACAAGCTCCTACTTCACTCCTATGTCGAGCCGGCTAGGAAGCTCCTAACATGGGATCACTAGAATTCGCTTGTGCATTAAATACAACCATAAAAACCTTTAGTACGCGTTTGGTTCATGTTTCTTAAGACGTTCAAGCAAGTTACCGAATAGGAAGTTAGCCAGTTTTCTTAAGCCTAACATAGATAAACAATCATCCAATACAACTAACAACACACTAACAACCAATAATCAATAGCTAAGTTTCATTAGATCTAAGCAAACACAAGATAAAATTAGCCTAACATGTTAAACAAAAGACAAGCATAAGATAGAATCAAACAACACATAGACATATTGAATGATTAATTGATAACTTATCTTTCAATGAAACATGGAAGATCTCAAGGCAAAAAGCCCTGAAAAAGTAGCTAAAATCGTCTTAGGGTTTTATCCCAAAATTCCACACACTAAGCTCTCTCTAATGACAAAAGATTAGAAAACTATATATAGATTTTTGGATCTGACGGCGTCACCTTATGGATTGTGACGCCGTCACCTCGCCGCTTTTAGGGTTCCCGGATGACCTTCTTGACGCCGTCCCTCTTTAGCTCTTCAAAAATCCATTCTGGCTTATCAAGGCTTGACGCCGTCGAACCATGAAGTTAAAGCGTGACGCCGTCAGAATTCTCATGCTAACTCACTGGCCCGTCATGAGTAAATTTCACATCCAACTTTTCTTGCCAAGGCATGACGCCGTCAAGAGATGATTCTGACGCCGTCAAAGGTAAATTTCAGCCGATTTTGAGACTTTGTCGTTTTCTTCACTTTAATGCTCCAAAAACGTCCAAAATGCCTCCTTTTCCAGATTTCTCCTCAAAAGTACCTAAAATGACAAAAGGAACGATTTAGGGCAATATTTGATCAAATAAATACGATTTCGGGCTTAAATGACCCCTTAAAAGCGGTACACTTTTCGCCTCATCAAATACCCTTACACTTGAGATTTGCTTGTCCTCAAGCAAATGCGCTTTTATTCTAATCAAAATACAAGTTAGGGGTCATTTAATGCAAACATAAAAGTAATTACAACAAATAATCGTTCCACTTCAATCATAATAAGCACGGAGATTATATACTAGCACCTCACAAATAGTGTTTAGATACTCACATCTCTCAAGTGTCATCAAAATAAATCTCATAAATGAAAACGGAAAATATCTCTCACTACCTGTCATAGCAAATAGATTACCATAGGCTTGGGAAAGGATCGAAAACCTCCTCCACTAGGCGTAAGCACCTAAGATAAACTATCAAAGAGGGCTTTTAAATGGGTTATAACGTTAGGTGTAGGGAAAAGGAGAACACGGTTTTGTTGGATAAAGGATGTTTTACTGGTGGCTAGTTAAAGATCTTGATCAATTACATGTACTATACAATGTTGCTAAGCCAAGACTCGACTCGATCTTAAGCTAAAAACAAAATAACAAAATAACAAAAATATAAAGCAAACATAAAATGAAACGGGATGGTAGTCCGTATGTTTTTTCTACTTTTCTTTTTCTCATTTTTTTTGTGTTTTTCTTGATTTTTTTTTTTTTTTTTTTTTTTTTTTTTTTTTTTTTTTTTTTTGCATACACTTTTACCCTACCATCCAAAATAATACATCATAGGGGCGTTGCATTCCCCTTACACTTGAATTTTTACATAACTTTACAAATACTAATCTAATGACTCGAATTAAGATAATTGAAACACTTGGAGTACTTTTAAAATATTTAGCACATATGGGGGTAATAAATGATGTTCTTCCCATTACTCCATTACACTAGTACTTTACCCATGAGTCCCAATCGTCCCAAAACAATATGTACAAGGATATGACTCGACTTAGCAACCATGTAATCAATTAGATAATTAACTTGGGTTTAAACAAATGTTGTCACAATAATGCACTAAAAATGAGTGCATACAAGGTAGGCTAAGGCGATTTGGGTGTACATTTTAGTGGGGTGTAACAAATTCTTCCTTTAAGTAAAATGCTTAAAGGTCGAAACGAAAAGATAGGCTCTGAGGGGTGTACTAGGGGTATCGTGTACTAAAAATGAGTACAACGCAAAGGGTGTGGGAGAATTACTTGACCAATGTAGCCAATGTAATTATAACAAAAACACAGGTGTAAAACAATGGGTTAATCCTAATGCCTCTTATCATGTAGTAAATCTAACAACACGAATGTAGTCTCACTTGTGGCCTTGGAATGGTCCTAACGCAAGTTCTAGAATCTAAGTGCTACCGGTACACACATCATAGCATAAATGCTTTTCCTACCAATTCTAGGGGCGAACCTCACATATTTGGGGTGGAAAATTTTTTAGTGGTACGGTTTTTTGTGCTAGTCATATAACTCCTATCCATGAGACGCTCATTAGAACTAAAGTTTCACTCCTATATGTTGTAAAAAATTTTAAATTTGGCACTAAAATTACCCTAATCAAGTATTTCTCTCAGTTTTATTACACATCTATTATTAAACAAACAAAAATCAAGCGCAATTGTATTCTAAAATCGTACTTTTACCCTCCCCTTACACTTAAGATGAACATTGTCCCCAATGTTCAAATAACAAGATGTAAAAGCATAAAGTAAAAGAATGAAATCAAATACTCCCCTGATTCGCTCGTTGGATAGTGAAATCACACGGTTAAATCTTCCTCCAAAGAGAATGTTGAAGCTCCATGACTAATGCATCGCCATAAGCTTGATTCCATAAACATCTCCTTGTCCAAAATAACCTGTTAAACCTGAGAAAACAAACACGAAAACCTGCATAACATCGGCGGGATAAAATCTATATATAAGGATATAATGCTTGTGGAATGATAACTTTGCAGATTCCTGGAGATTATAAGTTGGAGATTTAATAAAAACTTTTTATGAAAACAAAACTTTCAAAAATTTCTGGAAATTAAATCTGACGCCGTCAGGTTATAACCCCTGACGCCGTCAGAAATGACCTGACAAAAATTTTTCATTTTAAGTTTCCGGAAAATTTCTGGAAAAACCTTTACCTTACTTCCTGGAAATCCTGCAAAACATCATTATGACTCGATACAAGCATTTGACTCAAACAAACACTAATATGTATGCTAATTTATTATTATTACGATTCATGTTCATATGTGTTCTAATAAACCGATTTAGATTTCCCTTACACTTATCTTTTGCAAAATACCTTTATATGTAGTTAAGACGAAGTTAAAAACAAAATAAAGCATTTTCACAATTTTAGTTTTGAACATGAATCAATAAGAATAAAAATTAAACACACATACGGAAACAAATAAAAACAAACAAACAAACAAATAAACACACAAAGCAAATAAAACAAATAAAGCTTGGGTTGCCTCCCAAGAAGCGCTTGTTTTTGTTCGAGTCACGAGCCTGACTCTACCCTTATTTAACGGATAAAGGAGAGGTTTTTCCTACACTTAGGATTAAGTGCGGGTGATAGTAGCGATACACACCATCTTGGTGGAAGTATGCCGCGTGAGGAAAGAGTGGTGGATGAATTATATACTCAAAGGGGTGTGCTCCTTTCATCATAACCTTACCTAGTTCACTTTGGTCAATGGGTGAATTAAAGTTTTCTCCTAAAAAGGGATCATCTTCTATCAACTTCGAGAGATTCCTAGTTGGGAATCCATCTTGACCTAATAAACCCGGTTTAAACCCATAATGTTTCTTGTGATCAATCATGAATGGGTGATGTAAGTATGAAAGGTTATGGTTCACTCCTATGTTGGCTTCCTGACTATAAGGCTTAAAGTCTACTACCTCCAACGTAAGACTATCCGGACTATATGGTTTGATGGGTGGATCGGGACCTTTTTCAATTCCTAAGTTCACATCTAAGGATGGAAGATTAGGTAACGGTTTTGGTTTAGGCTCCGGTTCATCAAAACTAGGAACTTCCATAGAACTAAAAGAAAGGTTATGACTACAAGTATTCAAACCTATTTCTTCTAGTTTTGTTTCTTCCAAAGGTTCTGCTTCAATTGGGGTTCCTATAGTCCCTTCTACTTCTTCCGGGTAAGTCACGGGCGGTGTGTATGCCTCGAATGATGGTAGGACTTGTGGGGTACTTTGTAGGTTTGTGTTATTTACCTCATCCTTCCTTGTCTCTATATCAATTATATCCACATCATGTGTTTTAGTAGAATCTAACCCAAACATGTTCCTAAGTATCTCAAATCCTTCTCTAGCCATTTCAAGTTCTAAGTCCGATTCATAAGAATCTTCCCCGATAACATGATTACTATGTTCAATTTGCCTAAAGGATTCATCATGTGTTCCTTGAGATTCAAAGTCATTGATCATAAAACCTAGGTCTTTTTGCTCAATATGCTCATGTTCGGCTAAATCCTCCTCAATTGTTTCCTCAAGTTGTGATGTATACGAACCCATTAATTCATTAAACTTATGGTTCACGGTTAGGAGGCTTTCCTCAAAAAATTTCCAAAGGGTCTTATTAAAAGGAGTTGATCCTAACAATGATTGTTTAATAGAAGCCACACATGCACATAATTCATCAAACCTATCAAACTTTATACCCATCTCCTCTTGTATATATCTAAGATCACTTAAAAATTCATTGGAACAACAGGAAGCAAATCTATCCGTGTAAAGTAATTGTTCCTCTATTGTTAATGATCTAAATGGAATTTCGTCCGCCATGGTGACAAATGAAAATGGTTTTACAAACAAAGGGCACAAAGAAAAAGATAGACAAAAGAAATCTAATAAAAAGAAAAATAAAAATCTCACTAGAAAGGAATCTAGTGAGTAGACCTAATAAAATAAAAATTCAACCTAAACAATAACTATTCCCCGGCAGCGGCGCCAAAAACTTGATGTGCGTGGTTTTGTAACCTTACAACAGGTTTTACCTCTCGAGGGATCCCAAGAGGCTTACAACCCCACCAGGCAGTGTACCTGACCGATGTAGTATAGTGTAGTGGTAAGTACGGGGGGTTGATCGTTCTCCACAGGGAATAGTGTTCGTTAGGTATGAAAGGCTACTCTAATTAGGTCTAAGGGTTGAGGAAGATTCTTTTTATGTTTTTATATTTTTATGAAAGCAAGTAAAATCTCGGTTTTGAAGGAGTGGGCGGAATTAGTTGCTAGTCAACTAACCCAAAATTTACTACGAATGCAATTAAAATAAAATAACAAAAATGAAAATGTGGTGAGAAACTTATGTGTAGAGAAATGTGTTTACTTAGATTTCCTTACTCCCTAACTATCTTTTACCGGTTAATTAGTGTGTATTAGTCGCATGGATGACGGGTGTATTCCTTAATACCATTCGTGGGGTGGCGTACTTACTTCCCCAAACTCTACAAGCTCCTACTTCACTCCTATGTCGAGCCGGCTAGGAAGCTCCTAACATGGGATCACTAGAATTCGCTTGTGCATTAAATACAACCATAAAAACCTTTAGTACGCGTTTGGTTCATGTTTCTTAAGACGTTCAAGCAAGTTACCGAATAGGAAGTTAACCAGTTTTCTTAAGCCTAACATAGATAAACAATCATCCAATACAACTAACAACACACTAACAACCAATAATCAATAGCTAAGTTTCATTAGATCTAAGCAAACACAAGATAAAATTAGCCTAACATGTTAAACAAAAGACAAGCATAAGATAGAATCAAACAACACATAGACATATTGAATGATTAATTGATAACTTATCTTTCAATGAAACATGGAAGATCTCAAGGCAAAAAGCCCTGAAAAAGTAGCTAAAATCGTCTTAGGGTTTTATCCCAAAATTCCACACACTAAGCTCTCTCTAATGACAAAAGATTAGAAAACTATATATAGATTTTTGGATCTGACGGCGTCACCTTATGCATTGTGACGCCGTCACCTCGCCGCTTTTAGGGTTCCCGGGTGACCTTCTTGACGCCGTCCCTCTTTAGCTCTTCAAAAATCCATTCTGGCTTATCAAGGCTTGACGCCGTCGGATCATGAACGTGACGCCGTCAGAATTCTCATGCTAACTCACTGGCCCGTCATGAGTAAATTTCACATCCAACTTTTCTTGCCAAGGCATGACGCCGTCCAGAGTTGATTCTGACGCCGTCAAGAGTAACTTTTAGCCGATTTTGAGACTTTGTCGTATTCTTCACTTTAATGCTCCAAAAACGTCCAAAATGCCTCCTTTTCCAGATTTCTCCTCAAAAGTACCTAAAATGACAAAAGGAACGATTTAGGGCAATATTTGATCAAATAAATACGATTTCGGGCTTAAATGACCCCTTAAAAGCGGTACACTTTTCGCCTCATCAATGGATAGTATCATGAGTAATGGTGAAGTAATCAAAAGATCCCATCAAGCCCAAACATACCAAGCCCAGTACAGAGATAAGTCCAGTATCATGTCATAGGGTGTCAGTAATGAAAGGTAAAGGTCATAAGTCTATAAGGTGCATGGAAAACAGTAATCCTTTACGAGCCCAGAAACATGAACATGAAATCATAATCATACCGCCATGCAGAGAGATGTTCCTCTCACTAATCCCAGAAATCAGAAATATGGAGTGATCAACTCCCAGAGTTGTGAAAGACGTGTATCGCACACACCATCAGTCACCATGCATATCATAACATATCATAACATGAACATAATACAGAAACAAATCTAGGATGCATCCATACGCCCCTGGTGGCCATAACTCCCAACACACCAAATAAAATACAGAAAAGGGACGGGACAGGTCATCACTCTCCTGCCCTAGAGTCATGCCATCGGTGCATCGACTGACATGGACATGAAACCCTCATGCCTAGTGAGTGGCTCGTAGTATCAAACTGTGGGTTAAGGTCAAGTATCATGTATCCAGTATTTAATTTAATTTCATAAGTCAATTTCCATTTCAGAATATCAGAGTTCATAATCAGAGGTTTATATCAGAAGTTCATATCAGAGGTTCATACCATAAAGGTTCCATGTCAGAAAGGTCATATATCAGAAATGTTTAATATCAGAAAGGTTTATAACAGAGAGGTCATGTATCAGAAAGGTTTAATATCAGAAAGGTTCATAACAGAAGGTCATGTCAAAGGTTCATAACATCATGAAAGAAATCAGAAAGGTTCACAGAATCAAAGAACATGGCAGTGAATCAGAAATCAGAATGAGACGAAGGCACCTTACTAAAGAAGGGCAGAATATCTGTACCTTAAAACCGCAAATGGAACCATATCACAAAGGTCGAAAGTTACTCCTTCTTGAGCGAATCTACACGAATTAATGACCATCTTATTATTTAAGAACTATTCATAAGTTATTGCTGATTCATCACTTGTTGTTGAGCAGAGTAATATATTAGGGTTTCATTCTATTTTTAGTAACTTTTCATATTTAGTAACTTTTCATAATTAGTATCTTTCCATAATTAGTAATTTTTAGGGTTACAAATGACCATTAAGTAAACTTAAAGGCATAATATTACAAATATCGTAGTTTAGGGTTTGAAGTGAAAATAAATCAATTAATGACCTACTTAGGGTTTCGCCAATTTTAATAAATACTTTAGGCACGTTTCGGATTAGTTAATATGCTCTTAGGGTTTAGAAAATTTTAGAGATTCATTTAAACCCATTCCGGACTACAACAATTCGGAGCTCTCACCAGACCCAAACCCGACATAACACACATACACACTTAACACACTCTCGACACACATGCATGCACACCTTTCAAACCTTAAAATAATTTGGACACCCCCTCACAACCAATCCTTAACAAAGCACACCCTTTATGAGCACCAACCTTTAACGAAATTTATTTCCACGACTCACTCTCAGTATGCATGTTTACTAGATCCACTCGACACTATTATGACCCCTATATAAGGGTGCTCAATTCATAAATAAAATAAATAAGTGTATAGAGTTGCATATAGTTAGGATATAAGAACCTTATATATTTCAACCAGTACTATTTAACCCATGAAATGCACGATTGCAAATATTGAACCTTAAAACGCATGAAATGCAAAACTATTTTGGTCAATGCTTCATGACTGCATTATTTACACATATACCAGTGTCGCTTTCCTTGTTTGAGGTTCTTAATGATCCTAACTCTATATATATGTTTTATGAATACACATACATACTGAAGGTCACATGCTGTTTTCTTGTGAGCATTTTCTTTGGATTGATCGATGGCCATGCCATTGCTAATCTACAATCGTTGTTTCAGTATATAACCTTCTATTTACTTCTTTGCATGCATTACTAATCTATACACATACATACTCGTCTTCTTTGCATGCATTACTAATTCAATCGTTGTATTAAATTTTATATTTAAGGTGTCACAAGCTATATAACGAGGGATATAATTTATGGTTCACGAATGATTACCTCCAAGCCAAAACGAGTATAGGTTGAATTCGAGGTCGAACCCGAAACAAGGACACGAGCTTGAAGATGCAACTAGACACACGATCGAAAACCACAACCTCATCGTACCCCACAGTTAACAGAGTTTACATCGTGAGTTATACCCCTCCAACGAATGAGGCTGAAGCGACATACCAGCCACGAACCAAAGGTCACAACACGTGTACCCAAGCCGATACCTACTACACTCTAAATCTTCATGCGAACGGAACAAGAGCAAGGTTTACGCGAGACACGATGAACCTAAAATGAGCAATCTTCCAGATCTCGAACCACTCAACATGAACCAGAATCGAACTAGAATGAACAAAACCGATGTTGCGAATATGAATGCAACCAATATCACAGGCTATGCAAACGTGAATTCAAAGTTGGATTCTTCTTCTCCCAGCCGTCGCTTATAGGCAACAGATTTTTTTATTTTTATTTTGGTGTTCAAAATAAGTTTATATTGCTTGAGAGATTATGAAGAGATAGAGCAAGGACTATATATATAGGTGTGTATTGACAACCTGTCGATTTGTTTGAAAAATTGGAGGAAGTGTAAGAATGTTGAAAGGCATGAAATATATAAAAGGAATGCAGCGTGAATAATTGGAGGAAAGCGTAGTTGAATAAAAAAAGTGCGTATCAATCACATGAATGATTTAAGGAGTGATTTTAGGCTGAAATTTGGGAGGAGATATCTTGATTATACGGATTAGTCTAAGTCTCAAAGTTAAGTATGGAATGTATTTGTATTGTTGTGTATATTGTGGATGCATGAAGGCAAGAAAATGTGTCCCGATGTGTACAAGAAGACACAAGTGGTTTAGTAAGCTTGGAACCAAATTAGACAATAAATTGTAATACCGAATTTAATAAATGTACATATAATCGGTTTTTAAACCTTTTTTTTTTTTTTTTTTTTTTTTTAAATATTGTATGGTAACATGTAATTATTTTGGATATGTACAAAATATAAAAAGTCTTGTCTTAATACTTTATTTGTAATTTATTTAATATAATTCGGATTTATTTAGCTTAATATAGCCTTTAATTAAATTTTAGAAGTAGTGAGGGCACTTTGGTCATTTTACATGTTATCTAAATTTCGGGTATTACAACTTCTTCCCCACTAACAGAGAAAATTTCGTCCTCGAAATTTGCAGAAAGCAGAAAGGAAAGAGAGCAGAAAAACAAAACAGAGACATAACAGACCAAGACGAGAATTGAGGTGAAACGAAACAGAAACACGACTGACGGTGAACAGACATAGGAAAGATTTGTTTCTTATAACTCGAATTTGTAGATTCCAAAATTGTTTCAGATCCTCAGAACAGACATAACATACTGAATCCAGATCAGAAGAATAACGTACCAAACGTAGTAGATGAAAATCAGATTCTCTTGGAAGAGACAGAGAAATACATAGGATTTTGACGGATATGCCGTTCACAGAAATTGATTAGACAAATCAGATTAGAACGTACAGGAAATAGATTATTGATAACATCAATTTGCATAAAGTTCTACAATGGAACCTAAGATAGTTATCAGAAGTACAGAGGTCAGCAAAACGCGTGACGAGAATCCAGACGTATCAATTTGCATAACGGTGAAAGCAGATTACGCGTATAGGTAGGATGAACTTAAAGTCTCACTAACTCAGATAATCTCAAACAGTTATCATAATTTCTAAAGCTTCTAAGGCACTTCTCGAAATATCCCATGCCCACAACAAGTGCACGTTATATGATGTAAGTATTATCACGTTGGCCAGACGTCATAATACTGGCATCATATAAATATGCCCTCATGATGGTCATACTTTATCTCAAGTCGTGAACAGAACAACTTATCTTAATCCACCTAGCCTTCCTACGGTCTCGGAGGTCATCAAAATCAAATACCCTAACTAAGAGGAGAACGAATCACTCGAAAAAGAATTTTAACGGAAGTCCCAAAATGTCTATCAGAATTTGGTACATCAGATCATCCATCATTCGTCAAATTTCAGCTAACAAAACCATCATCCGACATACGCAGAATGAACACAGAGCGGAATTACTGATAAGGAACCTAAATCATTCAAAGGATTTATCATCAGATAGCAGAAATTTAGATAGGTCAAGCAGAAGTGAATCACATCATCCATAGCTTCATCCGTCACAGAATTTATTCAATTCAGATTTTTTTTTTCTATTCAAGGTCATGGTCTCAGTTTCTATTCTCAAGTCTGCTTCTGCTCCCAATCAAGATTAATTATCAATGAAAACGGATCGACAAAGCAGATCTTTACCATTCAGAATAAGAGGGAGAACCTTTTATACTCGTGGTTAAACACCACAAGACTTCTCATGGGAACAGAAATGGTTAAGACGGAATTAAATAGTGTCAAAAGATTCATAGATGATTATCAGAAGCAAGAAACAAATAACAGAATGTATCAAGTACATCATCGATATGGGGATTCTCAGAATGCCCGAAGAGGCATCAGAATGACTAACAGAAGGTTCAGAGGTCGGATTTGAAATCGGAAGGAAAGGATCAAATAATGTCAGATAATTACTACGCAATTTCCAATGCTTCAGATTTTATTTATGTTTCACTTCTTAGGTGGTGCAAGGCATAAGCTCTAAGTTTCCAAATGTGATTTCAATAGTCTTAACCAAAAACAAGGCACGAATCAGAGTGGTGCGGAAGCAAGATACTTAAGAAAATGTCTTATAGTCTACCCATTCCTCACTGGTCAGAATTTAAGTTCCTATAGGGTAAATCCTAAGGCAATTTCTCAAAGGTTATCCTACGAGCGCCTACAGTGGAAACTTAGTGGTCCAGAATTCACAGGTCAAGGGTAAATGTATTACGAGTCACAGCCTGTCTCTGATACCATAATTGTAACACCCCAACCCGACAAGGGCAAAGGTGTCACATATACGGATTCTTATCAGAACAAACACAGACATTTGACATAAATAATACAATGAAAATCCAAGGTTTACAACTGAAATCAGAACTACAAGCTTTACATTACAAAATTTCTATGTCTAATATAAGGTTCTTCTAGTCATCTTCCAAAAGCTAATGAAGTCTTCTAAAGTCAACACTTTTCACCCAAATCCCAGCTTCCAACTAAACCTGCCGCGGGAAAAGAAACGCGGCTGAGCTACACGAGCTCAGTGAACAGATATAACGGTAACAAACAATAATAATGAAATAGGGAAGCTGGAAGGAATCGTACATGATGTAATAATAGATGAGAAGAAATATGAAGGTTATACAGAGATATCAGAAGGTATGGATAGTATCATGAGTAATGGTGAAGTAATCAAAAGATCCCATCAAGCCCAAACATACCAAGCCCAGTACAGAGATAAGTCCAGTATCATGTCATAGGGTGTCAGTAATGAAAGGTAAAGGTCATAAGTCTATAAGGTGCATGGAAAACAGTAATCCTTTACGAGCCCAGAAACATGAACATGAAATCATAATCATACCGCCATGCAGAGAGATGTTCCTCTCACTAATCCCAGAAATCAGAAATATGGAGTGATCAGCTCCCAGAGTTGTGAAAGACGTGTATCGCACACACCATCAGTCACCATGCATATCATAACATATCATAACATGAACATAATACAGAAACAAATCTAGGATGCATCCATACGCCCCTGGTGGCCATAACTCCCAACACACCAAATAAAATACAGAAAAGGGACGGGACAGGTCATCACTCTCCTGCCCTAGAGTCATGCCATCGGTGCATCGACTGACATGGACATGAAACCCTCATGCCTAGTGAGTGGCTCGTAGTATCAAACTGTGGGTTAAGGTCAAGTATCATGTATCCAGTATTTAATTTAATTTCATAAGTCAATTTTCCATTTCAAATATCAGAGTTCATAATCAGAGGTTTATATCAGAAGTTCATATCAGAGGTTCATACCATAAAGGTTCCATGTCAGAAAGGTCATATATCAGAAATGTTTAATATCAGAAAGGTTTATAACAGAGAGGTCATGTATCAGAAAGGTTTAATATCAGAAAGGTTCATAACAGAAGGTCATGTCAAAGGTTCATAACATCATGAAAGAAATCAGAAAGGTTCACAGAATCAAAGAACATGGCAGTGAATCAGAAATCAGAATGAGACGAAGGCACCTTACTAAAGAAGGGCAGAATATCTGTACCTTAAAACCGCAAATGGAACCATATCACAAAGGTCGAAAGTTACTCCTTCTTCAGCGAATCTACACGAATTAATGACCATCTTATTATTTAAGAACTATTCATAAGTTATTGCTGATTCATCACTTGTTGTTGAGCAGAGTAATATATTAGGGTTTCATTCTATTTTTAGTAACTTTCTATTTTTAGCAACTTTTCATAATTAGTATCTTTCCATAATTAGTAATTTTTAGGGTTACAAAGGACCATTAAGTAAACTTAAAGGCATAATATTACAAATATCATAGTTTAGGGTTTGAAGTGCAAATAAATCAATTAATGACCTACTTAGGGTTTCGCCAATTTTAATAAATACTTTAGGCACGTTTCGGATTAGTTAATATGCTCTTAGGGTTTAGAAAATTTTAGAGATTCATTTAAACCCATTCCGGACTACAACAATTCGGAGCTCTCACCAGACCCAAACCCGACATAACACACATACACACTTAACACACTCTCGACACACATGCATGCACACCTTTCAAACCTTAAAATAATTTGGACACCCACTCACAACCAATCCTTAACAAAGCACACCCTTTATGAGCACCAACCTTTAACGAAATTTATTTCCACGACTCACTCTCAGTATGCATGTTTACTAGATCCACTCGACACTATTATGACCCCCTATATAAGGGTGCTCAATTCATAAATAAAATAAATAAGTGTATAGAGTTGCATATAGTTAGGATATAAGAACCTTATATATTTCAACCAGTACTATTTAACCCATGAAATGCACGATTGCAAATATTGAACCTTAAAACGCATGAAATGCAAAACTATTTTGGTCAATGCTTCATGACTGCATTATTTACACATATACCAGTGTCGCTTTCCTTGTTTGAGGTTCTTAATGATCCTAACTCTATATATATGTTTTATGAATACACATACATACTGAAGGTCACATGCTGTTTTCTTGTGAGCATTTTCTTTGGATTGATCGATGGCCATGCCATTGCTAATCTACAATCGTTGTTTCAGTATATAACCTTCTATTTACTTCTTTGCATGCATTACTAATCTATACACATACATACTCGTCTTCTTTGCATGCTTTACTAATTCAATCGTTGTATTAAATTTTATATTTAAGGTGTCACAAGTTATATAACGAGGGATATAATTTATGGTTCACGAATGATTACCTCCAAGCCAAAACGAGTATAGGTTGAATTCGAGGTCGAACCCGAAACAAGGACACGAGCTTGAAGATGCAACTAGACCACGATCGAAAACCACAACCCCATCGTACCCCACAGTTAACAGAGTTTACATCGTGAGTTATACCCCTCCAACGAATGAGGCTGAAGCGACATACCAGCCACGAACCAAAGGTCACAACACGTGTACCCAAGCCGATACCTACTACTCTCTAAATCTTCATGCGAACGGAACAAGAGCAAGGTTTACGCGAGACACGATGAACCTAAAATGAGCAATCTTCCAGATCTCGAACCACTCAACATGAACCGGACTCGAACTAGAATGAACAAAACCGATGTTGCGAATATGAATGCAACCAATATCACAGGCTATGCAAACGTGAATTCAAAGTTGGATTCTTCTTCTCCCAGCCGTCGCTTATAGGCAACAGATTTTTTTATTTTTATTTTGGTGTTCAAAATAAGTTTATATTGCTTGAGAGATTATGAAGAGATAGAGCAAGGACTATATATATATAGGTGTGTATTGACAACCTGTCGATTTGTTTGAAAAATTGGAGGAAGTGTAAGAATGTTGAAAGGCATGAAATATATAAAAGGAATGCAGCGTGAATAATTGGAGGAAAGCGTATTTGAATAAAAAAAGTGCGTATCAATCACATGAATGATTTAAGGAGTGATTTTAGGCTGAAATTTGGGAGGAGATATCTTGATTATACGGATTAGTCTAAGTCTCAAAGTTAAGTATGGAATGTATTTGTATTGTTGTGTATATTGTGGATGCATGAAGGCAAGAAAACGTGTCCCGATGTGTACAAGAAGACACAAGTGGTTTAGTAAGCTTGGAACCAAATTAGACAATAAATTGTAATACCGAATTTAATAAATGTACATATAATCGGTTTTTAAACCTTTTTTTTTTTTTTTTTTTTTTTTTAAATATTGTATGGTAACATGTAATTATTTTGGATATGTACAAAATATAAAAAGTCTTGTCTTAATACTTTATTTGTAATTTATTTAATATAATTCGGATTTATTTAGCTTAATATAGCCTTTAATTAAATTTTAGAAGTAGTGAGGGCACTTTGGTCATTTTACATGTTATCTAAATTTCGGGTATAGCACCTATCCTAAAATCTAAATGGCTTGTAAGTATTTCAGCTTACAACCCGAACTTCAAATAAAGGAAAGTGTTGTGCAAATCCAATTTCTCTTTTCAAACACTTATCCTAAAAACAAATGAAGATATTTCACCTATCATATCTTTAAAGATTTTCCAAATCTTTTCTATTTTGAGCTCATTTTCCTCAAGGTTTTTCAAAAAGATTATTCTAAATCTTTCATAAAGTGCTCAAGATAACTCCCTCCAAAACAAGATAAATCATGCTTTATTTAAGGGGAAGTATAAAATTAAAAAGAAAAAATGTTCCAATTTCATGCTAAAATCCGTCTTTCTCTCCAAAAAAGTTTCATTTTAATCAGTTGATATCAAAAATATCACTGCATGCTATTTTTGAGGGGGAGAAGACGTGATTAAAATGTGATCAAAAGGTTTAAAGTTCGTGGAATCTCAAAGTATGCTCTCCAGACAGACTCAGTTCTAACCCTCGAATTGACGAAAGCTAAATGTCAGTTATCGAAAAGACTTGTCCGGGACGGGTAATAATTTCAAGATGGTTATCCATTGATGTAAACGTGTCTCGCGAAGGACTTGTCTGAGTAGAATGTACCAATTCGAGAGATGATCATTGAATATGACCGGGACGGGTAATAATTTCAAGCTAGTCTAAC
This sequence comes from Artemisia tridentata subsp. tridentata, assembly GCA_021014915.2. Taxonomy (NCBI): domain Eukaryota; kingdom Viridiplantae; phylum Streptophyta; class Magnoliopsida; order Asterales; family Asteraceae; genus Artemisia; species Artemisia tridentata. The sequence continues at coordinate 369,546,242 of CP139508.1, forward strand.
TAGTGATGTAAGCGTGTCTCGCAAAGGTCATGTTCATTGAAAATCGATCAATTCAAATGTGCGATCTCTACCCAACATGTGCAAATTTATATCAAAAATGCATGAGCACATGTGAAGGGGGAGTATTTCAAAAATGTAAAACTCTCAAAGTGTTAACAAAAATGTGTTTATTAATCATAAACACTTTGAGAGATTTTCACAAGGTTTTATGGCAAGTGATCAAACCTAGGATAATCATGGTGTTATAAGGTGATTATGGTTAGGCTATGTCCTACGATCCGCCAGAGCCGGAGGGATCTACCCAAGGACAATTCCAATAGATTAGAATTAGAAGTCCTTAGGTAAGATTGAAAAAAGGAGTAAATGAGAAAGGAGAAAGAAGGGGTTGAAGAATGAAAAAGAAAAGTTTAATGTAAGGGTGAAAAGAAATAGCCCTCCATGAAATATTAGGGCAGAAACCGGGTCAATACATCTGCTATCGGTATTCACTTAAGGTGATACTGATATTGAAGACAAGACGTCATGGACCCAGTGACGCACTGCACCACCCCTCCTAGCCACTCAAATATCTCTCAAAAGATATTTGTTTCATTTCTCACGGAGAACACTGCATAATCTATCGGCCTCTCATTCCGAGATGAGTTGATATTGAAAAGGTGGCACTCTGCTCCATGCCTCCGTCTACTAAAAACCAAAATGCAAATTATTGAGTCTAGAGCCATGAGATTCATCAAAAGATCTCTTAGGATACACTTCCAATTTGGTACACTTGTGTTCGCCAAAAAGGACACAAGGTGTAAGAGTCTTAATGAGATCTACGGATCTTGCCATTTATATCATGATGGTTACTATGCTTCAAATGGTCTACAGTCGTGGGGTGATCTCCAGCGACTCACTGAATCGTGGGTGCACTTCGGTGAGTCCGTGTAAGCCCTCTTGGGGGTATCCGGTTCAGAACGGCCTGGGGAAGGATTAGAGAAAGTCTTCACACTATGCTGTTGACAATCTCAAAGTCCCAACCTGTAAGCGCTGGATGATTATTACTAACGGTTTTATGCAGCTACCTATAAACATACATTAACCATCACCACTTACATCAATCATCTTCACCTCAGCATACTCATACTTATGAAGAACATCTCCAACAAAGCTCAAGTGTAAAAGTTCAAGACAAAAGAATCAATTTAAAGACAGAGTGTAACGTCAAAGTCAAAAGGCAAATCAATATGTCAAGAACAAGTTCATATATCAAATGATGAAAGAAAAGGGGAGATTGTTAGCATAAGTATAAGGTACAAGATGTATGAGTATGTTGGAGGTCACGACGTCATAATCACATGAAGATGTTGATCGAAGGCAAGAACAACCTCAAAAATGATACTTTGAAGATCACATAGCATGAAAGAACCAAAAACAAAAACTGCTATACAACGACACTCAAAGCTCAAAGGCATTGAAGACGAAATACCATCTCACATGGAGCATCATTTGAATGACCATCCCTTAGGGGGAGATTGTTAGGATTTATTTTAAAGTGATGGTCATTTGTCATTGTAATAGTTTAATTAAGTGTGTCGTTGTTTGAGTTAGTTAGTTTAATCAATGGGCTTGGGCTTAAGCTTGTTAGTTAAATGTTATGATCATGTAATACTTGTATAAGCCCATCTCAAGCCCAAGCCCACCCAAGTCATGAAAACTATAAATAGCACCCTTCCTCTCACTTGGAAGGGTTGGATGTGTGTGTTATTCTTTCTCTTGTATCTCGTTCTTATCTTTCTCCTTAATCTAATATACACCATTCCCATTTCTTATCTTTTATCTATTATTCTCATATTGTGTTGTGTATGATAAAGGATCAATATTAAGCATTATCATAAGCAATTCAGCCCCATTCCAATCAATAGTATAATCTATAGAAGCTTGTTTGATTGATCTAAAAATACTAGTAACTGCTGGAGTTAAAGGTCCCTCACTCTTTTCAATTACCTTTTGAACAATGACTATCCTCTTCATGAGGTACTCTCTAACATACTTTGGGGCAGATATTATAGGACTATCCCTAGCATCCAATAGTTGCCTATTAAATACTTCACAAATATTGTTGATCAAAGGATCACAATTTGCCCTCCCTGTTACAAAAAGGTAAAGTATGAAAATGATGCACACTGTTTTTCAAAATGTTACTTAGCAGAGATCATTCATGTATTAAATACCAGAGAAGTGTGATTTGCTCCAGTGCTCAGGTGGTATTTTCTTTAACCACTCATAAGCCTTCTTGTTGTAGCCTTTAAGATCATTAATGTATTTGTTCAATTCCACTTTAGTTAAAGCAGTTGCACACTTCCATAGCATATCTTTGTATTCACTACCTCTCCAAATCAGGTTCATGTTTTCATTGATGTGTCTCACACAAAATCTATGCTCAGCTGCAGGGAAAAGCTTGGCAATAACTAGTAACAAACCCTATAAATAAGTAAAGACCAAATACAGACAATATAGTCATTAAGTAAATACCAAAAAAAGAAATTCATTCATTAAGTAAATATCAAAAAAAGAAATGAATGAAGTAATATTCTAGCCTTTTGCCTATCTGTGATAAATTTAAAGTTTGAATTTGTGTATAAATCCAAGTCATCACCCAAGCATGTCAAGAACCAAGTCCAAGAGTGTTTTAATTCAGATTCAACTATACCATAGGCAACAGGGTAAATGCCATTATTTGCATCTGCACCAACAGAAGTGATTAATTGACCTGAGTATTGACCTTTCATAAAGGCTCCATCTAATCCTAACAAATCCCTTCCAGCAGCTTTAAAACCATCCTTCAAAGGGCCCAAGCAAACATAAATTCTTCTAAATATTCTAGTAGGTGAATCTGGATTCTCTTCCCCATACACATCAATCTTAACAGTAGTGTTTGGGTTACACTTCTGCAACTCATAAGCATAATCCCTCAATAATGAATACTGAATATAAGCATCACCTCTTAAGTTTCCCTGTACTTTTGATTTAGCCCTGAATGCCTTTGTCTTACTAAAACCCACTTGAATTTTTTTTGCCATTTGTTCCTAAACAGCACTGATTGGCATTTGTGGGTTCTTCACCAACAACTCTTGTATGTGTTTAGAAAGGAAAGTAGCAGTAGATGATTTGATTTTTCTAGATTGCAAGCATTTATGTTCTTCTTTATATGTCTTAACCAACCACTTGTTCTTATCCCCCTTTGAAATGTACAAGACCCAAGGACATTGAGGTTTGTCCTCTTGTTGTTCATTTACAATTTTACCCTTTCCTTTTTCCTGACCCTTTCCTTTTGTATTTCCCCCTTTCCTTTTGTATTTCCCTCCTTTTTTTTGTTACTTTCATCAACTTGCACATCTTGATGTTTGAACCCACTCTTGATCAAATCCTTTGTCATTTTAACATTCACTGGCACCATCCCAAAACAATGTGCCCTTACTCTAACTTTATCATTCTTAACTATCATTATGTTTCTCCTAGTCTCCACTGCATGTGCTCTTATCATATCCTTTGCTACATCCCTATTTGGTAACTCCTGACCAACATAGAAATTGTTTTTTGAACTTGAGTTACCACTTTGTTTTCTTAATTTTCTAATAGCCTTTCTCCTAGCATTTTGTGCATCATCCTCCACATCACTTTCAAATGAATCAAAATCTATTACCTCTAAATCATTTTCAGTAACTTCCAAATTAGGTTTCATTGGGTCAACAAACTCACCTTCAACTTCAAACATAAACCCATTCATGTTCACTTCTACTTAATTAACTATATGCTCCTCATCAACTATATGCTCCTCAGCAACCTTATGCTCCTCAGTCTCACTCTCAGACTCATCAGTATCCTCACTCTGAGCATCATCATTACCCTCACTATCAGACTCATCATTTTCCTCACCCTCAGACTCATCAGTAGCCTCTTTCTCAGACTCATCTGTACCCTCATTCTCACAGTCATCAGTAGCCTCATTCTCACAGTCATCTTTAGGCTCACTCTCACACTCATCATTTTCATTCCCTATATCATTAGAAGGACCTACTTGTGTTTCTAAATTTGTTGTACCATGCTCAAAATACACATACATTGTCTTATGCCGTTTAACATACTTAATCATTTCAGTCATATCACTATCATTGGCCAACTTCCTTAATCCAATATCCAAACTTTTAAGTGGTATCTTGTAATGATAAAACAACTTCTCTTCACTTCCTAGACACTGGTACATTACTGTGTCTAAGATATCAACCTTACACTCATTACTATCTATTAAATCAACAAATGTTACCTCACCATCAACATATTTCCTGTTTGACATGTCAATGAACCTTCCACCATGATGGATCCTCATTGTAAACAAGCTTGGATAACTGTTTGTTTCATCATCAAATAACAATAAATTACTAACAAATAACACAAAACACAAATTAAACAATTAACATAAAAATGAATTAAGGCTTTACCATAAACTGAGGTAGCATCAAAAGCCTTTCCATCACCTCTTATGTGCCAAAGCTGGAGTGGTGAAGTCATGTTGGTTTTTGCAAATCTTAGGGATTGTAAGTGGAACGAAGAATAAAAAATGGGGATTTGATTAGGGTATAATATTTAACCGGTTGGAATTGCAAAAGTCAATTTCAGATATAATATTTAACGGGTCAATTGGGATCAAAATTAAAAAGATGAAAATGCCCTTCAAATCTTAGCAACTAACTGATAAGGACTAACGGGCGTTATTCCCAGGGACAAAAACGAACCATTAATATAAAGACCAGGGAGGCCGCCTGCACTTATTGAAGACCAGGGACGATTTTCAAAATTTTGGCAAACCACAAGGACGATTTCTGCAATTTAGTTTGATATATATATATATATATATATATATCAAATATATATATATATATAATATATTTATATATATATATATTATATATATATATATATCAAACTTCAACATTTCTTATAAAATTGTACGTACGTCAAAAGCATGTTAATATTGGGCTTGTTTTGTTCGTAATTTAGAGCTCTTCGCAACGATATTTTTTTCATTAAAGAATTCGATAGATATTTACTAAATATTTGACGAATAAAGTTTTTTATATAAAAAAGTTGTAATTATTAAAAAGTTAAGGGGTGGTTTTTGTAATTATTAAAAAGTTCTAAATTTAAAAAGTTAGATTCGGGTAGATTCGGGTACATATGTACGCGGGAACCTTTTTTATTATTATTATTTTTTTTCGAATCTCGGGTATGCCAGGACATATTTTTAGGCGAGACTTTTTTTTTTTTTTAATTCGACCAATAATATTTGGCCACGTAATCTCGGGAATCCCCGAAATATTTTTTACGCGAGATGTATGGGCATAATTGAAAAATGAGAAAAGTTTGGGTACTGCAAGACATATACGCTCGTATATGTCTAACACAGTAATTTACACTATTAAAAATTCAAATAAGGTGTCAATTTTAGTTTGTTAATAAATGATACATTCCTTGTTCTCTTGTAGTGAAAACCTGGATAATCGGCTAAGAGTGGTATCAAACAAATACCATTTAGAAAGATTACATCTGTTTTTTGCGCTGAGCGTTTAGGAGCATTAAGCGGTGATCGATAAGTGTTAAAACTATGGATCTTGAATCAGAAACACAACCACAACACCTCAAAGTCACCCAACCAACCACCCCTTGGTGAAATCTTTTATTACTAATTGTCAAGAAGATGAGTCCACGAAGCGTGTGCTCACCAAATGAATACAAAGTAAAAAATATAGCCCCTTTCAGAAGGATTCTATCTATCTTACTACAATGAATCAAATACAATCAACCTCACTACAATACTCTCAAGATTACACAAACAGACAAACTAAATTGATCAAGATGATCAATGACTAAAGACCATGAATACTGCACCAATAACTTGAGAGAAACCCTGGCTTATGAGAGAGATAATGACTGAATGAGGCGGCAAGGGCTAGGTTCCAGCTTATATAAGAGCTAGTTACACTTCAGCCCTTGTAGATATCAAAACCTGTCACAAGCAGCTAAACATTCAAACATTAGTGAGAAATGACATATTCAGCCCCTTGACTAAATATACCACCCATAAGCTTGCACCTGATAACATATTTCAACACCCCCTCTCAAGCTTATGGCTTGAACATATCAACCAAACCAAGTTTATCACAAAACTGCTTGTTAGCATTTATTTAAAGTGATGGTCATTTCCGAATTAACAACTTTTTAATCGTGTCGTTAGTTATAGATAGTCAAGGGCTTCATGGAGTTGAATATAATAGGTTACAAGTCATGTTATAATAATCCAATGTATAGCCCATGAAAGAAAGCCCAACTGAGTTCAAGATAAAGCCCATTAGGGTGGCCCTCATTTGTGTATAAATATACACTCACCACCTCATTTAGAAGTGTGCCTTCAAGAGTCATATAGGTGGGAGTGTGTGTGTGGTTTATGTATTCTTCTCTTCATCTTTAATCTAATATCATTCGAGTTATATATTACACATACACGTTCCATAGTTCTTGCTAGTACCATTTGATATATAACTTATTAGTGTGTGATAAAGTTGTGTTCTTAGGCCATTAGAAGTGGTATCAAATAGCCAAACATCGATTTAGGAGTTCTAGTGTTACGTTTTTTTTATCAAAGTTCTTAAAAAGTTGCGTTTTTTTGTTTTGTGTGTATTCCATAAAAAACGTCATCTTTTTTCTTAAAATTTTGATTTTTACGCAAGTTTAAGGTTAAAAAGTTATTCCTTTTCTTACTTTTTACGTATAAGTAGTGAGTTTTGGTTACTTTCATTCAAATCATCATCTTTAAAAATAGTTTGTGGCGTTAAAGTTTAGACCTTGTATCGAAATATTGGTTAAAGAACATAAAGGTGATAAAGTTTCGATCTTTATAAGTTATTACGGGTTTTTTGAAGTTGTTCGATCGAGAAAAAGGCTTAGAAGATTGTTTGTTACTTGCTTGTGGATCTTCATCGAAAAGCTTTCTTATCGAAATTCTTGTATAAGAATTTAGACAAAAGAGGGTTTTTAGAAATTGTGGTGGAATTTCTATATGTAAGGGTTTATAGAAATTGTGGACGAATTTCTATAGAAATTGGATTTATAGAAATTGTGGACGAAATTCTATAGAAATTGTGGTCGAATTTCTATAGAAATTGGGTTTATCGAAATTGGTGATGAATTTCTACAAGAACGGGCTTATCGAAATTCCTTGTATAAGGGGTTATCGAAATTGTGGTACTTATAGAAATTCATTTCTATCGAAATTGCAAAGTTTATAGAAATTGCAAGTTTTATAGAAATTGCAAGTTTTATCGAAATTCATTTTTATAGAAATTGCAAGTTTTATAGAAATTCATTTTTATAGAAATTGCAAGTTTTATAGAAATTCATTTTTATAGAAATTGCAAGTTTTATAGAAATTCATTTTTATCGAAATTGCAAGGTTTATAGAAATTCATTTCTATCGAAATTGCAAGGCTTATAGAAATTCAATTCTATCTAAATTGCCTTAGTTTATCTAAATTGCAAGTAACCTCAAACAATCATAAGTTCAAGACCAAAGCTTCACTAGAACAACTGAATTTAACCTTCACCAATCACAACTCCTATTTTGTTGCAACGATCCAAGTTCAACTTTATCATATGAAACATCATCAATGGCTACTCAGCAAGACATTCATGCAGCCGGTGCAAAAAACCGTCCTCCTATGCTTGAAAAAGGTGGATATCTTCCATGGACGAGCTGCATGCTTCGCTAAATCAAAACTAAACCTGATGGACAAGGTAAACTCCTGCTCAACTCCATCAAAAATGGACCCTTCAAACCTCGTCAAGTTTAAGACCCTGAAGATCCAAATGCAACACCTCCTACACCACCATTCTTTCGTGAACAATACGAACATGAATACACAGAAGAGGATAAGAAGCAAATTGCAGCTAATGACTTGGCAATGCACTTAATTTAACTTGGTTTACCACGGGAAATATTTGCTGCTGTTTACAATTGTGAAACTGCTTATGATATGTGGGAACGAGTTAGAAGACTTTATCATGGCACAGAAATTGGGCAACAAGATGTTGAAAACAAGCTTCTAACTGAATAGGAGAAGTTCACTTCCACTCCTGCGGAACCCGTTGAATCTTACTTCACCAGGTTTTGCACCCTAATGAACGAGCTAATCAGAAACAAGTTGACACCAAGACAAATTGTTCAAAACATCAAGTTCATTAACAACCTACTAGAAGAATGGGAACGATTTGTCACGATTGTTAACCAAACAAAGGACCTTCACCAGGTGAACTATAATCGGCTCTATGACTTTCTAAAGCAAAACCAGGCAGAGGCGAATGAAGTCAGCAAAGAGAAGTTAGCAAAACAACATGATCCTCTTTCATTAATTGCTCAAACACCAACACCTGTAACAGTGAATACACAACCATCATCATCATCTTCCACTCAGAACTACATGCAACAACAATACGTTCCACAAACTGCTATCATACCACAACAACAATGCTACCCACAACAATAACAACAGTATCCACAATTCCAAGAACCAGAGTTCACTCACACCGATGAAGCTATTGCTGCTATGACACACGCATTTGCTTTAATGTCAAAGGCATTCCAAGGACGCTATTCCACACCAACTAACAACAACCAAAGATTTCATCGAACACTCGCAACAGGCAGATTGCACAACCGAGTTTCAACATGGGTCAACAAGGACAAATGGATGGAGTTTTGGGGAATCAGCAGGGATATGCTCCTAGATATCAGATGGGTAATGCAGGGCAGTATGTCGGAAAACAGATGGGTCTGTATGCAGGGAATCAGATGGGCCAAGTTGTTGGAAACCAGAGGGGTTAGAATGTTGGGAATCAGAATGCTGGTAATCAGATTAGGAATGTTGCTGCTCATGGAAACGTGAATCAGGGCAATCAAGTAAAGTGTTTCAACTGTCAGGGAGTCGGTCACATGGCAAGGAACTGTCCCACCAAGCCGAAAAAGAAAGACTCAGCTTATCTGCATAAAGCATTGCTGTTGGCACAAAAGGAAATGACAGGGTTTCAGTTGAGTGCAGAAAAGAATGATTTTTTGGCACTCATGGATGATATGGAAGACATTGATGCAAACTGCATCTTCATGGAAAATCTTCAAGAGGCTAAGTATGATACGGATTCTGAGACACCTCCTGTGTATGACACCAATGCAGTCTCTGAGGTACCATCATTTAATAAATGTCACAATAATGAAAAATTTGATATGTCACCTCAATATGAACAGCATCTTACGAATCCAGCACCCACTTATGATACATATATGGACACGCCAAGTTGTAGCAATATTAATTTGGAAACTCCAGATATGAATCCTAATGGAGGATTTGAGTCACATCATACTGAGAATGATGAGGAAACACGTGCGTTATTTGAATCATTATTGAAAAATTGTAGTATTGAAATTGAAAAAGTCAAAAAGGTCAATCGCGATGTTAAGGCCGCGAATGTGAAATTGACCGCTGACCTTGAGAGGTATAAGAAAAATGAAAAAGCTTTTGAATTTAATAAAACACGACAGTCAGAATTAGAAAATGGTTACAAAAACTCCATTTTAAGAGAAAAACAATTGCAAATCAAGTTTGACACACTCGATGTGAATTTAAACATGAAAATCAAATCCTTAAACACGGAAGTTTCAGATTTGAAAAACCAACTTTCTAAACTAAAATCAACTTGTTCTGATCTTGTAAAAGAAAAGAAACTGTTAATACAAATATCGTCCCAAAAACGTTATTTATATTTTACGACCTTTGCTTAATTTTGTTAATGACAAATACAAAGTTTATCCTTAAGCAAAAGCATGAATAAGATTAAGTATTTTACATTTATAGTGATAAGTCTTTTAAAATACATTTACACATTAGAAGCTTACTAGAAATAACATTACATACATTTACATGTTTATTTCTTAAATTAGAAACTTTATTTCTTAAATATTAGGATGACATCATGGCATGCATCATGAACACAATCTTGGAAAGATTTTATGATATTTTGTTTAGATCTTCAAGCTAAAGAGTTAACATTTGAAGATATGGAAAGATATGGCAAGATATGGAAAGAATCTCAAATCTCTTAGTTGGCCTGACATGGCGGATCCAAATCCATACAAGGGCGGATCCAATTTTTGGGATCCGCCAGATCCGCCAGTTGCTAACTCAGTTTGCCTATAAATAGCAAGCTGATCATTTGGGCATTTTTATCACTCATATAGCTTAAATACATACTCATTCATTTACATATCAATAACCCATATCATTCTTTCATTTCATTGATCTTTCCTTTTGTAGCAAAGAAGATCACAGCATATAAGGATCAACCTTCTGTTTTTATCCTTTTAGTATAGAGTCTGTGTGATTTTGTTTTAGTTCAAACATCATTGTTTGTATCATTTATTCAGTAGAGTTTGGTGAGTGTTTTAGTCATTAAAACACAAAGAGTGTCGGGAGTGGTTATACCCTTGTGAAAGAACCAACGGGATTGGTTGTACCCTTGTAAAGAACCCGGTGTTTAGCTTAGTACCGGATAAAGAGTAAGCGACGTGTAAAGGTTTTCTCCGCCTAGAAGGGAGCTTGTTTCTTAGTGAAGAAAAACTCTCGAGTTAGAGGCTCGAGGAGTAGAGTAGGGCAAGGAAGAGAGTCCTTGTAGCCGAACCACTATAAACATCTGTGTTGTTTGGTTTGATCTTTCCTCTCTTTACTTCTTTACTTATCACTACTAGAAAAAGGTCTATCCTTGACTCGCATTTTATGACGCACGCTACAAGATGATGCGCAAAGAGCAAAGTCATAAAATAAGAGTCATAACGAGTAAATTTTCTATTAAGGATGACTCGTTTTCAGAAGCGTCATAACATATGGGTCATAATCAGTTAAAATTTAACCTGCTAGATGACGCTCGTTTTGCTTCGTCATAAACAGGGGTCATCTATGTTTTTTTTTTAGCATCTGATTGTTTAATTTTTGGCCAAAAACACTTCCCGCTCTCAAGTCCCTACAACTAATAAAACCCTACCTATCATCTTCTCTTCTTCATTATCACTTAAACTCACATACTCTCTTTCTCTCTTCTCTGCGCCGCCAACTGCCACCACCCAAGACACCATCACCGCCACCCGAACAAGCACACCACCACCACCAAAACACTCACCACCATCTCCCCTTCCATTTGACGTGACTCACGCGCTCAAACACCACCTCACCGTCACTCTAGCACCACAACGCGTATCGTGTATTCGCACCGTGATTCAGCACCACACAAAAAACAATCAGCACCACACACATACATCTTTTTCGTTATCGATCCATCAAGTATCGTGTATTCGCACCGCCCCGATCTCTAATTTCACCAATTCATGGAAGGTATATTCAATTCCTGATCGTTATTTGCTTATTTAGGGTTTTGATTTTATATATATTTTGTGTAATTGATGTTTAATTGCTGTGTTTTTTTCTTCAGATAAATTGAAAGAAGTGGAAACCCTAACGGAGAATATGAAGGCTTTGAATCTTGATACAGGTATTATTTTATCTTTTACTGAAATGTGTTTTTTTGGGCGTAAATGTGTTATGTGATACTTGAATGTTATTAATAAGATATTAGAAGAGTTTATGTTTTGGTTTCGGATTTTACTGGTGAAATTGTAGAAGAGTCTATGGTTTCGTTAGGAAATAATAGTTGGTTTTCCGGGAATGTAATGCGGATTCTGGTTAAATTCTTAATATAGGTGTTATGTCATATGTGATACTAGTTAATAATAAGGGTCTAGCTTTGTTGACCTGAGAGTTGGTTTAGTGAATGCGTTTTACTACTCATTAGGTTACAGCAAATCCATGGGACCTTGAATGTGTACCAGGGGGGTCATCAGGAGGCTCAGCTGCAGCTGTTTCTGCTAGGCACTGTGTAGTATCATTAGGAAGTGATACTGGTGGAAGTGTAAGACAACCGGCGTCTTTTTGTGGTGTTGTAGGATTAAAGCCGACATATGGCCGTGTCTCACGATATGGGCTGATGGCGTATGCATCTTCATTGGATGTTATTGGGTGCTTTGGCACAACGATTGCTGATGCTGGCATTCTTCTTCAAGCCATTTCTGGTCATGATACACTTGACGCCATTAGTAGCAAACGGGTATGTTTTTTTTCTGCATTAGTTGAAGGTTCATTCTGCAACCAATACTTTTTGCGAATGCTTGCAATGATTGGTAGGGGCCATTTTGATGCTGCGCCTGATGCAGGTAGTTCATTTTTTCCAACTTAGGGAAAGATTTCATGAGTAAAGCTTGTTTGTTTTAAAAGCGAAATGAGTTTGAGAAGTTGTTTGATTTAATGAAATGGCGGAAGCTATTGTGAACTTACTAATGATAAACTGGCAAGTGTGTATATTTGATCAGATTCAGTTGTAGCTCAAATGGAAGCTTTGTTTTCCAGAGCTGCTTCAACGGTTGTGCTGAACGTTGAAATTGATGGTCTAGACGATCTTGATACTCTTGAGGTATGGTTTCATTTCTCGCGCATTATGTGTTCATGGAAACTTAGGTTTATTCTATATTCATGATTTCAGGTTTCCCTTGTCATAAACTTTACAAATTTGTGACTTGAGTTAAATATCCTTTATCCATATTTCTCTTACATAAATACCTTATTGTACTTTATATTTTTCTACATATATCTAGATATGTAATGTAATTGTCTTCTATTTCATCAGGTTTATCCATCAGTTGTACCAGATGTATGTTCGGAAGGGCCATTAATACTATTTGGGTAGTACAGGGGTGGTTTTCCTGAAACTCTGAAAGTAAGGGGGTCCGTGCCGATATGAGTAGCTTCACCATTGACCTGAAAGTCCAGCGGCCAAAGGACATACCTCTTGACAAGGTAAAGCTACCTCATCTGAACAAATGTTTTGAGGTTTTCATTATATTAGTGTGTAAATATTTATACTAATTGCATGTATATATCAGAATTGCACTTATTGTACTACGTTTATCTTTGTTGTCTTTTTTTTTTCTTATGTTTTCTTTTTCCTTCTTTGGGTTGGCTCATTGTTTATTTGATTTCCTTCTGGTCACCAGGTCCTGGCGAAGCAACAAATTGAGCAATACACGATACAAGCATGGTTTTCACAAGATAAAAAGCTTGAGGAAAAGGTCAATATACTTTGCTTATATATACTGGGCTACCTTAAGTGCTTGTCTTAATAAACTCCCTCGCTTTGATAACTTTCTCGTGAAATTCTTTTAAGAAGTGAGAAAAATTGGTTGTTCTGCGTTCTTTTATTGACAAGTGGCAAAACTGAGCATGCAGACTGGTGTTGTAAGTGAGTATACTCGTATGATCTTGTTGGAGACGATACAAGATACACATGCTACCGCATCATCATCTGCCACAAAACATGTAAGCTATTTTTGCCTTAGATTTGTCAGTTTTCGGCTTTCATTACCCATATCTATGTTATCATTATGCCTAATTTAAACAGCAGCCTGACCTTTGGTGATTATAGTGCAAGTATTTCTCTCAAGATAGTACTGTGTGGTGAGCCAAAAGTACTCATTTTCCGAATTATGAATGCAGGGTAAAAAAGAAGCTAGCTCTAAAAAAACGGAAATAACTTAGATGTTAGGAGCTGATATTGTGGATTATTAGAGTCACTCAAATTATATCTATTAATAGTAATTTTTTTCAGGATTTCTTGTTTAGCTTATTACAGCTTTTCACAGCCTTCAAATAAGCTGAAGTTGCCCTGCACCCTAGCATATTTGCAGACTGTTTCAGCAGTCCTATAGAGTGGAATTCAGTGCTTATTTGCCCTTTTTTGTGGCTTATTTAGTCTCTATCTAGCTTATCTCAATCTGCTTAATTAATTTTTAGTTGCCTCCAGCTTATTCATAGCTTAATCTGCCCTTTAAGCTTCTAGTCCTAGTTGGTTTTTACTAATTAGTTAACTGCCCAGTTTTGGGAACAGGTGGCTAGCAACTCGTCCCAAAATGTCGAACTACTGCTTCAGGAGAGCTGCACGGATGACTCGGGTAGTCTTGTTGTATACTCAGTGGTCGATGTGGAAGCTGTCAAACTAACTTGTGAATTACTATCGATATGTAATTTTTGTCGTTAATTAACTTGTGACTTATCGTGAATTATTACTTGAATTAACCTCATTGTTTTGATATATATATATATATAATATATATATATATATATATATATATATATATATATATATATATGATATTTGTGTTTTTAATTATGTATTATCAGGTTTTTAATTGTCATTTAATAGAAAATTAGGAACTGGAAAAAATTAATTTTTAAAAAAAAAATTAGGTTATGACACGCAAAAAGGAGAGTCATAAAACGTGGGTCATAATTAAAAAAAAATTAGGTTATGACACGCAAAAAGGAGAGTCATAAAACGTGGGTCATAATTGCGCGTCATAGAGGGATGACGCACAAATGCGAGTCATGAAGCTTTATGACGGGTCCATCCTTGACTCGCATTTGCGCGTCATAAAGCCTCTTCTTGACTCACATTTGGAGTCAAGAATAGCCCTTTTTCTAGTAGTGTTATATTACTTGTTTGTGTGCTTGATTGTCTACTTTACTTTGGAATCACGTTAAGTATACAAAGCGAATTAATTTTAAAACGGTAAAAACTATTCAACCCCCCTTTTAGGTTTCCACAATTGGTACCAGAGCAGTGTTACTCAAGATTTTCAAAATATATTGTATTTTAAAAACTTGAAAAGATCAATGGATTTTGAAAACTTTAAAGAAGGGTAATCTATGCAAAGACCACAACTATTTGAACCAAATTGTTTCATATATTGGAAAAATCGCTTTGAGACATATGTGTAGTCAAAGGACATAGATCTATGGTATATAATTGTAGAGGGTGATTACAAGCTCATAAGTAATGATATTTCAGGTGGTCGGGATGTAGGTACTTCTCTTACTCGTCACAGTGATGAGCAAAAGAAGTTGATTGCCAAAAATAACAAAGCCAAAATGATGCTTTACAATGCTCTATCTAAGAAAGAATATGAAAGAGTTTGTATGTGTAAAACGGCTAAGGATATTTGACAATCATTAATCATCACTCATCAAGGGAACTCACAAGTCAAAGATAACAAAATTGATCTTCTTGTTCAACAATATGAACAATTTGTTATCTCTGAAGATGAGACCATTGATAGTGTGTTTGCTAGGTTTAATACTATTATTACATCTCTTAAAGCACTCGACGAATCTTTTTCTATTAAGAATTTTGTCAAAAAATTTGTAAGACCACTCCACCCGAAGTGGAGAGCAAAGGTGACAGCTATTGAAGAATCCAAGGATCTTTCAAGCATGACACTGGATGAGCTCATAGGAAATCTCAAAGTTCACGAAATGGTGATGGAAAAAGACTCAGAAATTGTTAAAGGCAAGAAGGAGTAAATGAAGTCCATTGCCTTAAAAGCTAGAGTTGAGTTAAGTGATGATGAAGAGTCTTGTTCTAGTAGCGAAGACGAAGAATATGCCATGGCCGTAAGAGATTTCAAGAAATTCTTCAGGAGACAAGGAAAGTTCGTTAGACCACCTCGTGAAGAAAAGAAATCCTTCCGAAAAGACCGTGATGATAGAAAAGGAAAGGTAGAAAGGAAGTGTTATAAGTGTGGTGATTCTAGTCACTTAATAGGAGAATGTCCAAAGCCTCCAAAGAACAAGTCTCAAAGAGCCTTTGCCAGCGGAGCTTGGAGTGATAGTGAAGGAGATGACGACGAGCCTAAGAATGACGAAGTTGCTCTCATGGCTCATGACACAGAAGAGGTGTGCTTGAAAGTTGAATTAGAACCTGATGAGTGGATTAAAGATAGTGGGTGTTCAAGACACATGATGGGAAACAAAAGCCTTTTCTCAAACTACCAAGTGTACGACGGAGGTAATGTCACATTCGGTAGCAAGCTTAAAAGTAAAATCATCAAAAAAGGTACGATTTCTCATGAATCTCTCACTATTGATGATGTTTCTCATGTAGATAACTTAGGATTTTTCTTGCTTAGTATTAGTCAATTATACCGCAAAAAGTATAACGTCCTTTTTAGTGAAAATGGAAGTAAAATACTTAAGGATGGCATAACCGTAGGAAAAGGTGTTTTGAAGAATAACGTTTATGTTATGAAACTAGACAAAACACCTAAAGATAAACTTTGTCTCACTTCTTTGGATGATAACTCAACTCTATGGCATCGACGCTTAGGTCATTCCAATATGAGGTTAATTCAATCCTTATCATCTAAGGAACTCGTTAGGAACCTGCCTAAGTTGAAATATGACCAACACTTTTGTGATGCTTGCAAAATAGGAAAACAAGTTCATAATAGCCATAAGGCTAAAAACATGGTGTCTACATCTAGGTGTCTAGAATTATTGCATATGGATTTGTTTGGTCCATCCGCTATACAAAGTTACGGGGGAAACTTCTATACTTTGGTAATAGTAGATGATTACTCTAGGTATACAAGGACTAAGTTTTTGAAAACTAAAAACGAAGCGTTTGATAAATTTGAAATCTTAAGCAAGAAAATTCAAAATCAAATAGGAAGTAACATAGTGTCAATAAGAACCGACCATGGTCGTGAATTTGACAATGAAATCCAATTTGGAGCTTTTTGTGATGCCAATGGCATAACTCATAATTTCTCTGCTCCTCGAACCCCTCAATCAAATAGTGTGGTAGAACGCAAAAATAGGACAATTCAAGAAATGACTAGAACCATGTTAAATGAACAAAACATACCTCAAAAGTTTTGGTGTCACGCTGTAGATACATCCACATATATCCTAAATCGAGTCCTAATTAGACCATTCTTGAAAAAGACTCCATATGAGTTATATAGAGGCAAAAAGCCTACTTTAGGATATTTTAGAGTGTTTTGAAGCAAGTGCTACATTTTAAACACAAAGGATTATCTCACCAAGTTCGACCCAAAGTCGTATGAAGGTGTATATCTAGGATATTCACAAACTAGTAAAGCATATATAGTTTTGAACAAAGAAACCTCAAAAGTCGAGGAATCATTGAACGTAACATTCGATGAAAGTCCACCTCCCTCTAAGACATCACCTTTGGTAGATGATGACTTAGTTGAAAGCCAAATGGTTGATAATCAGGAAAATATTAAAAGTGAGAAAGAAGATGAACCGGTAAAAAGAGAAATAGTTAATATCAAAGAAACCAAAAGTCATCCATTAGAAAACGTCATAGGAAAAATCAATGAAACAACAATAACGTCTAAAGCTCAAAATGAAAGTAAATTATTTTGTTTTGTTTCAACAATTGAAACTAAAAATGTTAGTGAAGCCATAAAAGATGAATCTTGGGTCATTGCGATGCAAGAGGAATTAAATCAATTTGTTAGGAATGACGTTTGGACATTAGTTCCACAACCTAAAAATAAAACCATAATCGGTACAAAATGGGTTTTTAGAAATAAAATGGATGAAAATGGCATAGTGTCTAGAAACAAAGCTAGGCTACTAGCACAAGGCTACAATCAACAAGAAGGTATAGATTATAATGAGACTTTTGCACCCGTAGCTAGACTTGAGTCAATTAGGATATTACTTGCATATACATGTGCACATGACTTTAAACTATTTCAAATGGATGTCAAAAGTGCATTTCTAAATGGTTTCATAAATGAGGAAGTGTATGTAGCACAACCTCCCGGCTTTGCCAATTTTGAAAAACCTAATCATGTCTACAAACTTAAGAAAGCATTATACGGACTTAAGCAAGCACCAAAAGCTTGGTATGATCGACTTAAGACCTTCCTAGTTGACCATAAGTATACCATGGGCCTAGTAGACAACACTCTCTTCACCAAGAAAAAGGGATCACATATTATCATAGTCCAGATATATGTAGATGACATTATATTCGGTTCAACTTGTCAAGAGTTATGCGATGAATTTTCAAAAATCATGCATGATGAGTTTGAAATGAGTATGATGGGGGAACTAAACTTTTTCTTAGGTCTCCAAATAAAACAATTAGAAGATGGGATATTCTTCAACCAATCTAAGTATATCAAGGATATGCTTAAGAAATTTGGTCTTGAAGATTCTAAACCTATGAAAACACCAATGTCTTCCGAAACCAAACTCACCAAGGATGACGAAAGTGAATCCGTAGATAGCACTAAATATAGAGGGATGATTGGTAGTTTACTCTACCTAACAGCTAGTAGACCGGACATTATGTTTAGTGTTTGTCTATGTGCACGCTTTCAAGAAGATCCCAAAACATCCCATCTTGAAGCCGTTAAACGGATATTTAGGTACATAAAAGGCACTACACATCTAGGATTATGGTATCCCAAAGGGACGGGAATGGAAACCATAGTGTATGCCAACTCAGACCATGCTGGTGATTATGTTGATAGGAAAAGTGCAAGCGGTATTTGTAATTTTGTAGGACATTGTCTCACCTCATGGTTTGCTAAGAAATAAACAGCCCTCGCCATATCAACAACTAAAGCCGAGTACGTGTCAGCAGGTAAAGCTTGCCAACAAGCACTGTGGATGAAACAAGCTCTCGTCGACTATGAAATTGTACTCAACAACATTCCCATTCTTTGTGACAACAAAGGAGCTATCGATCTTAGCAAAAATCCAGTCCGACATGCTAGAACCAGACACATAGAAATACGTCACCACTTCCTACGTGACAATGTTCAGAAGGGAAACATCTTAATTGAGAAAGTTTCCTCAGAGGACAACATTGTCGATATCCTCACAAAACCTCTCAAGAGAGAACCTTTCAACTATCTTAGACTTGGTTTAGGATTAATGGAACCTAGTGAGTAGATTAAACTTTAACACGAACCTTAGATTAACCAAACACGGCAATAACCAAACCTATGTTCTAATCCTGCGGATCCAAACGACAACAAGGGCGGATCCCTTGTCTTGGATCCGCCGGATCCGTCACTTGGTGAACAGGTTTTTATATATTAAATAAACTCCTGTACTATTCATCACACTTTCCAAAACATAAACACCTACTAGAACTCGACCCATAATTCACCAAACTCACAATTTAGGCCATCTTTCTCAACTAAATTGAGCTCTAAACATCACTGCAAGTATCCTTATCATGAATACATTCCTGATCTGCGTCTAGGATTTCTATTTCATGCACAAAACCAAAACTTGGGGTTTATGCATAATTCTTGAAAAAATCATGAAGCATATTTACTAAATTGCATAACAAATCATATTTTTCATAGTTAGGAATTGCATCTTGTAGTACATTATCATTATTCATCAAAAACCCCATGAGAAATTTTTGCTAAAATCTTCCTACGACTAGGAAAAACGGTTTTTGAACATTGTTCATACAAATACAAAAACGATATGTTTTAAACATCACTTGCATAATGTCTCTTGAATGCTAAAGGGAACACATAACTAATATGTATTTTCGGGTACATTCAAATGAAGCTACATTGAAGTAGGAGCGTTTGGGTTATCTCTCGTTTTATCATAAAACTTGCATAAACAAAATTTTTAGGCATCAAAAGGATTCGAGATAACTGTACCTCCACATTGTCCCCATGTAGGCACACACTAGACATTTATACGTATTTTCGATAATTTCAACTAAACTATATATTTTTCTTGTCTAGGATAACTATGCCTCCCGCAACTAATTATGATCACAAAAACACCATCAAATACCTTCCCAAACACCACAAAACCAAAGGTCTCACCGAAGCTCAAGTAAATATTTTTAAAGCACTAGAAAAATGATATGTCCATGAGGGTAGGGTTGTAGACCCCTCATTCTATGAAGGTACCATTCTCCGCGAGTAATTAGCCGTAATTCATTTTGATAGTCTTCTAGACATTGATGAGCCCATCATCCCTAGGTTTATTCTCGAGTTCTATGCTAGTGTAGGACTTAGTTCAAATGATTATGGATACATGAATATCTACTTCAGAGTCAACGGGTTTCAATTCAGTATTCCTTTAGATCAATTTGGAGATGTCTTAGGAGTTCCAAATCAAGGAACTTGTTTCTATTCTGACAAGTGGTCGTTAACCATTCTAGAGTCTAACCTTGATCGCACGGCACCATATGCCACACCATTGATTGCAAAAGAAACCATTCGTGAGCATCTCTTTTTACCTAGGAATAACCAAACTAGGATGTATCGAGGTCGTCAAGTAGATAGAGACCCATTTTCCATGTAACTTAATGAACTTAAGCCTCAATTTAAGAAGCTTGAAGAAGTTTTAAGGGCAAATGTCATTAGCACAGTAGGAAATAGAGATCACATCAATGCTAGCCTTTGCTACTGATGCGTGGTTTTGAAACCTTACAACAGGTTTTACCTCTCGAGGGATCTCAAGAGGCTTACAACCCCACCAGGCAGTGTACCTGACCGATGTAGTATAGTGTAGTGGTAAGTACGGGGGATTGATCGTTCTCCACAGGGAATAGTGTTCGTTAGGTATGAAAAACTACTCTAATAGGTCTAAGGGTGAGAGAAGATTCTTTTTTATGTTTTTATAATTTTATGAAAGCAAGTAAAATCTCGGGTTTGAAAGAGTGGGCGGAATTAGTTGCTAGTCAACTAACCCAAGTTACTACGAATGCAAATAAAATAAAATAACAGAAAATGAAAAGGTGGTAAAACTTATGTGGAGAGAAATGTGTTTACTTAGATTTCCTTACTCCCTAACTATCTTTTACCGGTTGATTAGTGTGTATTAATTGCGTGGATGACGGGTGTATTCCTTAATACCAATCGTGGGGTGGCGTACGTACTTCCCCAACTCTACAAGCTCCTACTTCACTCCTATGTCGAGCCGGCTAGGAAGCTCCTAACATGGGATCACTAGAATTCGCTTGTGCATTAAATACAACCATAAAAACCTTTAGTACGCATTGGTTCATGTTTCTTAAGACGTTCAAGCAAGTTACCGAATAGGAAGTTAGCCAGTTTTCTTAAGCCTAACATAGATGAACAATCATCCAATACAACTAATAACACACTAATAACCAATAATCAATAGCTAGGTTTCATTAGATCTAAGCAAACACAAGATAAATCTAGCCTAGCATGTTAAACAAAAGACAAGAACAAGATAGAATCAAACAACACATAGACATATTGAATGATTAATTGATAACTTATCTTCAATGTAACATGGAAGATCTCAAGGCAAAAAGCCTTGAAAAAGCTGCTAAATTCGTCTTAGGGTTTTCACACACAAAGTTCCCCAATAAGTTCCACACTAATGACAAAGAATTGCAAAACTATATATAGACTTTTAGATCTGACGGCGTCACGTTATGGAGTGTGACGCCGTCACCTCGCCGCTTTTAGGGTTCCCGGATGGCCTTCTTGACGCCGTCCCTCTTTAGCTCTCCAAAATCCGTTCTGGCTTATCAAGGCTTGACGCCGTCAGAATTAGGCGTGACGCCGTCCCTCTTTAGCTTATACCGTGACGACCTTGATCATTCCAAAGGGTGACGCCGTCAGAATTCCCATGCAAATTTCTCTGGCTTATCATGAGTAATTTTCACATCCACCTTTTTCTTGCCAAGCCATGACGCCGTCTGGGGATAATCCTGACGCCGTCAAAGGTAATTTTCAGCCGATTTTGAGACTTTGTCGTTTTCTTCACTTTTATGCTCCAAAAACGTCCAAAATGCCTCCTTTTCCAGATTTCTCCTCAAAAGTACCTAAAATGACAAAAGGAACGATTTAGGGCGATATTTGATCAAATAAATACGATTTAGGGCTTAAATGACCCCTTAAAAGCGGTACACTTTTCGCTTCATCAAATACCCTTACACTTGAGATTTGCTTGTCCTCAAGCAAATGCGCTTTTATTCTAATCCAAATACAAGTTAGGGGTCATTTAATGCTAATATAAAAGTAATTGCAACAAATAATCGTTCCACTTTGATGATAATAAGCACGGAGATTACAAACTAGCACCTCACAAGTAGTGTTTAGATACTCACATCTCTCAAGTGTCATCAAAATAAATCTCATAAATGAAAACGGATAATATCTCTCACTACCTGTCATAGCAAATAGATTACCATAGGCTTGGGAAAGGATCGAAAACCTCCTCCACTAGGCGTAAGCACCTAAGATAAACTATCAAAGAGGGCTTTTACATGGGTTATAACGTTAGGTGTAGGGATATGATAAACACGGTTTTGTTGGATAAAGGATATTTTACTGGTGGCGAGTTAAAGATCTTGATTAATTACATGTACTATACAATGTTGCTAAGCCAAGACTCGACTCAATCTTAAGCTAAAAACAAATAAACAAAAACATAAAATAAACATAAAATGAAACGGGATGGTAGTCCGTATGTTTTTTCTATTTTTCTTTTTCTCATTTTTTTTTTTTTTTTTTTTTTTTTTTGCATACACTTTTGCCCTACCATCCAAAATAATACATCATAGGGGCGTTGCATTCCCCTTACACTTGAACTTTTACATAACTTTACAAATAACTATTCTAATGACTCGAATTAAGATAATTAAAACACTTGGAGTACTTTTAAAATATTTAGCACATATGGGGGTAATAAATGATATTCTTCCCCATTACTCCATTACACTAGTACTTTACCCATGAGTCCCAATCGTCCCAAAACAATATGTACAAGGATATGACTCGACTTAGCAACCATGTAATCAACTAGATAATTAACTTGGGTTTAAACAAATGTTGTCACAATAATGCACAAAAAATGAGTGCATACAAGGTAGGCTAAGGCGATTTAGGTGTACATTTTAGTGGGGTGTAACAAATTCTTCCTTTAAGTAAAATGCTTAAAGGTCGAAACGAAAAGATAGGCTCTGAGGGGTGTACTAGGGGTATCGTGTACTAAAAATGAGTACAACGCAAAGGGTGTGGGAGAATTACTTGACCAATGTAGCCAAAGTAATTATAACAAAAACACAGGTGTAAAACAATGGGTTAATCCTAATGCCTCTTATCATGTAGTAAATCTAACTACACGAATGTAGTCTCACTTGTGGCCTTGGAATGGTCCTAACGCAAGTTCTAGAATCTAAGTGCTACCGGTACACACATCATAGCATAAATGCTTTTCCTACCAATTCTAGGGGCGAACCTCACATATTTGGGGGTGGAAAATTTTTTAGTGGTACGGTTTTTGTGCTAGTCATATAACTCCTATCCGTGAGACGCTCATTAGAACTAAAGTTTCACTCCTAAATGTTGTAAAAAAAATTTTAATTTGGCACTAAAATTACCCTAACAGGTATTTATCTCAGTTTTATTACACATTTACTATTAAACAAAACAAAAATCAAGCGAAGTAGCATTCTCTAATCGTACTTTTACCCCCCCTTACACTTAAGATGAACATTGTCCCCAATGTTCAAATAACAAATGTAAAAGTAAAAAAATAAAAGAATGAAATCAAATACTCCCCTGATTCGCTCGGTGGATAATGAAGTAACATGGTTAAATCTTCTTCCAAGAGAATGTAAAAGCTCCAAGACTAATGCATCACCAAAAGCTTGATCCAACAAACATTTCCTTGTCCAAAATAACCTGTTAAACCTGAGAAAACAAACATGAAAACCTGCATAGCATCGGCGGGATAAACTCTATATATAAGGATATAATGCTTGTGGAATGATAGTTTTGCAGATTCCTGGAGATTATAAGTTATAGATTTAATAAAAACTTTTTATGAAAACAAAACTTTCAAAAATTTTCAGAAAATTAAACCTGACGCCGTCAGGTTGTAAATCCTGACGCCGTTAGAAATGATCTGACAGAATTCTCATGTTACGTTTCCAGAAAATTTTTGGAAAAACCTATACCTTACTTCCTGGAAATCCTGCAAAACATCATTATGACTCGATACAAGCATTTGACTCAAACAAATACTAATATGTATGTTAATTTATTATTATTATGATTCATGTTCATTTGTGTTCTAATAAACCGATTTAGATTTCCCTTACACTTATCTTTTGCAAAATACCTTTATATGTAGTTAAGACGAAGTTAAAAACAAAATAAAGCATTTTCACAATTTAGTTTTGAACATGAATCAATACTAATAAAATTTAAACATACATACGGAAACAAATAAAATCAAACAAACAAATAAATAAACACACAAAGCAAATAAAACTTGGGTTGCCTCCCAAGAAGCGCTTTTCTTTATTAACGAGTCTTGTAGCTAGACTCAAAGTCACGTACATTACGTGATTCCATCATTGGTCACGGTTCCTAGGCCATTTTCATTCCCGGTTTTATATTCCGGTCCTAATTTCAAACAATCCTTGTAGAAACCGGATATCCTTTCCATAACATAGTCTACTCCTTTATTTCTATCCTCATCATTCCTATAGTAGACCGCTTGCTTAAGCTCCTTCTCAACATTTGACAAGTGTTGGAATTGTTCTATCTTATATGGCATTTGGTAGTTTACCTCATCGGTCTCATCCTTAAATCTAACTATCCCTAAGGAAGGTTCATAAGTCATTCAAGAGACCTCAACAAATGGTTTTCCAAAAACCACTTGAGTTAAGGATGCATCGACTATTGGGCGGATATCTTCAACAATTACAAAGTTGGTGACATAGGTGAAGTTTCCTACATAAACCGGTAATCCCTTAACTCTTCCCGTGAAGTTACTCATCCAACCCTTGTCAGGGAACATCCTATACCCAAGTTGATTTTTCATTATCAAGTTGTAGTGGGCTTTAGTCATGATGTTTATGGGTGATCTAAGGTCGATGTAGGCTTTCCACACATGTAAATGTCCGATGTTGCATGGTATGTTTAGATTAGAAGGGTCGCCTATTTTTATAATTGGTCTACCTAGGAAGTATGGTGTCTCGGGGTCATCGAATAAGTCTTATGATATGCGCGCTCTTCCTTAGTGGGTAGCCTATTGAAGTGGTCCTCATCATTATCTACTTCTTCAATCTCACTTTTCCTAACTTCTTTATCAACCTCGACTTTCTTAACCTCATCCTCAGGTTCACTATTATCCTCATTCCTATCAATTGGTTTGATAGTGACAACATTGACGAAGTGGACGTGTTTGGATGAAGAGGGGTCTTTTACTTGGGGT
Organism: Artemisia tridentata subsp. tridentata; assembly: GCA_021014915.2. Lineage (NCBI taxonomy): Eukaryota > Viridiplantae > Streptophyta > Magnoliopsida > Asterales > Asteraceae > Artemisia > Artemisia tridentata. The sequence continues at coordinate 369,571,492 of CP139508.1, forward strand.
CCGCTATTTGTGTTCCTAGCGTCCTTATGTGGAGGTGATAACACTTGGTTATTGAGGGCTTTCAACAAGTTGTCAATTTTATTGGTCATCTCCGTTTGTTGTTGATTGAATTCGGATTCGAATCTAGCTATCCGAGCTTCTTGAGATGCCATAAATTGGGACATCAATCCTTCAAAGTTATTGGTACTACCATTGCCGGAAGGATTGTTGTTGAAAGTACGGTTCGAGTTGGAACCGCTTGATTGGAAACGATTAGGTGGGTTGGAAGAATTGGTTTGTTGTGTGTTTTGGTTTTGCTTCCACCTAAGGTTTGGGTGATTTTTCCATGAGGGGTTGTATGAATCACCGTAGTGGTTTGGCTCGGGTTTGAAAGTGTACCACTTATCTCCCGCTCCGTCGGTACGCGAGGATGCGTAGTCCGCAAAAGCTTGTTCGGGGAGTTCCATGCAATCACGAGTGTCGTGGGGACCACTACATAATTCACATGAAGAAGTGATTTTGTTCACTTGGCTTGAAGGTTTGGGAGCCTCGTAGGATTTCATGAGAAACTTGACTTGGTCTTCAAGTTCTATGATCCTACGGTCGGAAGTGCTTGAATTGTTCAAAGGCAAAGATATTGCCTTGACCGTTTTATTCAAATCATGGGGATCACTCCAACTTTCGTTGTCATAAAGAGCAAGATCTTCTAGGAGAGCCCATGATTGTTCCGCACTTAGATCACATAGCTTACCACCGGCCGATTGGTCAATGATTTCCTTGTGGAGAGGTTGATATGGTCATAAAAGATTTGGACTTGGAGCCAAAGTTCTATGCCATGGTGAGGGACTTTTTGGAGTAAGTCCTTGAATCGAGTCCATGCCTCGTAGAGGGTTTCGCCTTGACGTTGTTGGAACATCAAGATATCATTCCTTACGCTCGGTAGTTCTTCTCGGTGGGAAAAACTGAGCAAGGAAACGAGTGGTGAGATCATCCCAAGAGGTGATGGATCCTGCGGGTTGACGCTCTAGCCATTGACTAGCTTGGTCCCGCAAAGAGAATTGAAAGAGACGCAGTCGGGTCGTCTCTCGAGTGGCAACATCAAGGTCTATAGAATCAATGATTTTGAGAAAGTCCTTGAGATGTTGATTAGGATCTTCAGAACGAAGTCCATGGAATGCGCATCCGCTTTGCACCAACCGGATGGTGTCGGATCGCAAGGGTGTGACATTGGCTCCTTGAGTGAGCTCAATGGTGTTTCGATAGCCATGGTGGCTAGGACGGGAGTACTCTCCTAAAGTACAGGCTCTAGGAGGTGGTGGTTGTTGTGGTGGGTTGTTGGGATCGAGGATATTACCACCTTCCATGATGTCGGATGGTAATGGTTACGAACAAAGAAACGAAGAAAAAGATAGACTAAAGAAAACCTAGAAAAATAAAATAAAAATCTCACTAGAAAGGAATCTAGTGAGTAGACCTATAAAATAAAAATTCAACCTAAACAATAACTATTCCCCGGCAGCGGCGCCAAAAACTTGATGCATGGTTTTGCAACCTTACAACAGGTTTTACCTCTCGAGGGATCTCAAGAGGCTTACAACCCCACCAGGCAGTGTACCTGACCGATGTAGTATAGTGTAGTGGTAAGTACGGGGGATTGATCGTTCTCCACAGGGAATAGTGTTCGTTAGGTATGAAAAACTACTCTAATAGGTCTAAGGGTGAGAGAAGATTCTTTTTTATGTTTTTATAATTTTATGAAAGCAAGTAAAATCTCGGGTTTGAAAGAGTGGGCGGAATTAGTTGCTAGTCAACTAACCCAAGTTACTACGAATGCAAATAAAATAAAATAAAGAAAATGAAAAGGTGGTAAAACTTATGTGGAGAGAAATGTGTTTACTTAGATTTCCTTACTCCCTAACTATCTTTTACCGGTTGATTAGTGTGTATTAATTGCGTGGATGACGGGTGTATTCCTTAATACCAATCGTGGGGTGGCGTACGTACTTCCCCAACTCTACAAGCTCCTACTTCACTCCTATGTCGAGCCGGCTAGGAAGCTCCTAACATGGGATCACTAGAATTCGCTTGTGCATTAAATACAACCATAAAAACCTTTAGTACGCATTGGTTCATGTTTCTTAAGACGTTCAAGCAAGTTACCGAATAGGAAGTTAGCCAGTTTTCTTAAGCCTAACATAGATAAACAATCATCCAATACAACTAATAACACACTAATAACCAATAATCAATAGCTAGGTTTCATTAGATCTAAGAAAACACAAGATAAATCTAGCCTAGCATGTTAAACAAAAGACAAGAACAAGATAGAATCAAACAACACATAGACATATTGAATGATTAATTGATAACTTATCTTCAATGTAACATGGAAGATCTCAAGGCAAAAAGCCTTGAAAAAGCTGCTAAAATCGTCTTAGGGTTTTCACACCAAATCACAAAAGTTCCACACTAATGACAAAAAATTGCAAAACTATATATAGACTTTCAGATCTGACGGCGTCACGTTATGGAGTGTGACGCCGTCACCTCGCCGCTTTTAGGGTTCCCGGATGGCCTTCTTGACGCCGTCCCTCTTTAGCTCTCCAAAATCCGTTCTGGCTTATCAAGGCTTGACGCCGTCAGAATTAGGGTGACGCCGTCCCTCTTTAAATTAAGCCGTGACGACCTTGATCATATTAAAGGGTGACGCCGTCAGAATTCCCATGCAAATTTCTCTGGCTTATCATGAGTAATTTTCACATCCACCTTTTTCTTGCCAAGCCATGACGCCGTCTGGGGATAATCCTGACGCCGTCAAAGGTAATTTTCAGCCGATTTTGAGACTTTGTCGTTTTCTTCACTTTTATGCTCCAAAAACGTCCAAAATGCCTCCTTTTCCAGATTTCTCCTCAAAAGTACCTAAAATGACAAAAGGAACGATTTAGGGCGATATTTGATCAAATAAATACGATTTAGGGCTTAAATGACCCCTTAAAAGCGGTACACTTTTCGCTTCATCAATGCTAGCCTTTGCTACATGATGTATTATGTGTCAAACCATCAACCGTTCAACCTTGCATACTATATCGCCAAGCGAATGGTGGATATTTCGGTTCAAGGTACCACCGCAATGCCCTATGGGATGCTTTTGACCCGTCTCTACAAAGCTTTTGCACCCATTCCTAGGAATGATTTAGGATTTGTTCCCGACTACAATGAGATTCCACACACCTTTGTTCCTTTAAGTGATCATAGGGTAGCGGTTGCAAAAGGCAAACGTCCTCATCTTCCTACATCATCATCATCATCATCATCATCAATGAGCAAAGATGATGGTTTGCCCAATTCTAGGATCTCTACACCGGAATACTTAAGTCAACTTCTACCAATCCCTAATGAATCGGCGAAATTTTGGCAAACCAAAGGAATGGTGAAGAATTTGGGGCGTTGGATCATGAAACTTCACAAGGGCTACAAGAAATTGAGCAAGAAGTTAGGTTGAAAGGAGTGTTTGGTTTTAGACTTTATTAGACAATGATGTGTTGAACATGTATGTTTCTTATGACATTATGTTAGTACTTGACATGTGTGTAAACTAACTTAACATTGCAGGTCGATAACACATGGTGTTATCAATTTTCCGAGATTAAGCCACCGTTTGGCTTAACTCATGTTATGGTAAGATATAATGATCGGATTAATTTACGTGTATACGTGTGTTAGAATCTATATATTTAGCATATTTGTATCACATACTAGCTATTACATATGTTTTGGGAGATTTTTCGGGTTTTGACCGAGAAACGAAAAATATGATATTCGTTCTGTTTAGAATTAGGTCTTTCATACGGCGGATTTGACGGATCCCAAATTTTGGATCCGCCTAGTGTTTCCTTTGGCTCCGCCATTCTTAAACCTGCGGATTTGACGGCTCCCAATTTTTGGATTCGTCTTTGTTGTCGATTGGATCCGCAGGTGCCTACAGTAACATTTTTCAAAAAATCCCGAGTAATCCCGATAGTTAGATTTTGGATTATAATTTTTAGAATATCCGTTACTGATCATAAGACTCTTTAGAATGTTTTAGGAAACTCTTAGAACCTTAGGAAATCAATTTCCCACCAAAATTTGAATTTTCAAAATTTTCATTTGAGTTACCTTTCTAATACAAACAAGGAACCCTTTTCTGGGATCCGTCAAATCCGTGGGAACATCATATCAACAGGTTTTCCACGTACTCTTTACATTAACTGCAAATCTTCTACAATTCACTCAACTTGAGCTCTATGGTTTGACTTAAATGATGTGACTAGCACAAATTTCTGTTCCAAATCATTAGGAACCAACATTCTCCATTGGATTTACATCAAATCCAAACACAACTTTCAAAAATCTTACTGTCTATAAATTAGGATGATCAGGATGATCAAAACTCACTCACTCACCATCCTCTCTACATATTTCCTGTACTTTCTAAGCTACACTATTAATCTTAACCATGACAAAATCAAGTAACTCATCCACTAGCAGACCCCCAAAAAGAACTGCTCGTATTAGTGTTAAGCCTTGTTGCTTCATAAACTTAGCTAACTCATCAGAGGAGGAATCATCCCCTCTTAACATCTCTTCACCAATCGCAAATGAGAATTTTCTCAATCTTGCTACTCCAACACCATCTCACACCACTATCTCCACACCACCACCAACAATCACACCTGTTGCTACAACTCCACCTCCTGCTCCAACTCAACCTAGCAAATCACCTTCACCACCAAAGTCACCACAACTTCAGCCTCTAGAATTATTTAGGACTCCACCTACATCACCACATCCATATCTTGATGACTTGGAAGACCTTCCACCAAGGTCAACCAATCCTCCACCCATGACCTTTGAAGGTCAAGAACCAATGCTTTTTCATCCGCTTTATCAGGATATCCACGGTCCTTTATACCGTGATGCACCACCACCTCAACCTCAAACACAACCTCTCTCACCCACATCCACACTAATTGCCATTGATGAGGCAATGTGGATAAATGAGCCACAAACCCAAGAAGAGATCAACGAGGAACTCGCCCGCCTCCATGCTCTCTCTAATATGGTGGATTCCCGCCTTGATGAAGCAATGGATCTCCAAACCATCTTGAGAACTCCATCCCAACTCCACCATCATCTCACCAACAACCAACACCACCATCAAGCAACCAATCACCACCACCACAAAACAATGAGCCTACCCTTCCTCCTGGTTTTCCAAGACATGATTGCTCTCATTGTGAGAGGACCGCTCATTTGGCCCAAAGGACCAACATTTTGGTCCATGAGCTCCAAAATGAAATGAGGTTCATCTTGAACCACATTCTCGAGCATCTCAATGCAATCTCTCATCCTCCTCAATAGGAGCTTTTTAGTTTCCTCTTATAGGAACTTGTAGGATGTTGTTTTAGAATTTTTCTTTTTTAGGATTTATTTTCTTTGTTTAAATGTAACATCATTTTTCCCAAGTAATGAATGTTATGTTTTTATGCTTGTGGATGATCAACATTAAGCATATTATCTTATTTTAGAATACTAACATCATAGTATAGTTGTTTTTAACTTCACATAATGCTTTTATCAAATGTACATTAGGTACTAAATTTTGATCAGACACTTTATTTTGACTTTTTAAAGTCAAATGGGTTGACCTTCTTGTTTAGATGACCATTGCATATGCATTTAGCTTCTTGATTGAAGTTATTCATTACTAACTTTTCTTTTATAGCATCTCATACTCTTGAAATGTATACGTTGGTACTCTAGCAATGGGGAGTATACATCAAGGGGGAGCATATCATATTCTAACCATTTATTTTGTAGGATCATACATCATATCCTTGTTACTCCATTTAGGGGGAGTATAAATCAAGGGGGAGCTTTAAAGTTCTCAAAATCGCATTCTGCTACACATATCTTCTTTTTGTTTCGACAAAAAGGGGGAGAAAGGATTAAGTTCTCATCACTGTGAAACATCACAGTACATACTTTTTGCTTAAAATAGATTTTAAAACTTGCATAAACTAACTTAATCTATATTTTTAAAAGACTCATCCTTTATTTAAGCTCTTTACTTAAAAATACACTTTATGTTTTGTCATCAACAAAAAAGGGGAGATTGTTAAGACAAATATCGTCCTAAAAACGTTATTTATATTTTACGATCTTTGCTTAATTTTGTTAATGACAAATACAAAGTTTATCCTTAAGCAAAAACATAAATAAGATTAAGTCTTTTACATTTATAGTGATAAGTCTTTTAAAACACATTTACACATTACAAGCTTACTAGGAATAACATTACATACATTTACATGTTTATTTCTTAAATTAGAAACTTTATTTCTTAAATATTAGGATGACATCATGGCATGCATCATGAACACAATCTTGGAAAGATTTTGTGATATTTTGTTTAGATCTTCAAGCTAAAGAGTTGACATTTGAAGATATGGCAAGATATGGAAAGATTCTCAAATCTCTTAGCTGGCCTGACATGGCGGATCCAAATCCATACAAGGGCGGATCCAATTTTTGGGATCCGCCAGATCCGCCAGTTGCTAACTCAGTTTGCCTATAAATAGCAAGCTGATCATTTGGGCATTTTTATCACTCATATAGCTTAAATACATACTCATTCATTTACATATCAATAACCCATATCATTCTTTCATTTCATTGATCTTTCCTTTTGTAGCAAAGAAGATCACAGCATATAAGGATCAACCTTCTGTTTTTATCCTTTTAGTATAGAGTCTGTGTGATTTTGTTTTAGTTCAAACATCATTGTTTGTATCATTTATTCAGTAGAGTTTGGTGAGTGTTTTAGTCATTAAAACACAAAGAGTGTCAGGAGTGGTTATACCCTTGTGAAAGAACCAACGGGAGTGGTTATACCCTTGTAAAGAACCAACGGGAGTGGTTGTACCCTTGTAAAGAACCCGGTGTTTAGCTTAGTACCGGATAAAGAGTAAGCGACGTGTAAAGGTTTTCTCCGCCTAGAAGGGAGCTTGTTTCTTAGTGAAGAAAAACTCTCGAGTTAGAGGCTCGAGCAGTGGAGTAAGCCAAGGAAGAGAGTCCTTGTAGCCGAATGATGCGCGTGATGTGTCGTTGCGGTTTAGCAGTATTAATTCCTACTCAAGTTTTAAATTTATATTTAGCCGACTTATCAATAACACACATACTTAACGAGCAGTGTACCCGGTCAGTATGAATATAATGGTAAGCAGAGTGTCGATCACTAAGAGTGGAACGTATTATCTAGTTATTCTAATCAGTATTTTAATATCCTAAGTTAGTTATACAACCTAAGCTAACGCAAGGGGGTTCAGCCTGAGAGACTGGCACAGTTTGGTTATAATTAAATAGAAAACTAAACTAATGAGCGCGAATCAGCGATTAGCACACACGTACACAGATAGATACTCGAGACAATAAGAAGACCTGTCCTGATAATTAAATAGCTTGTCACTTGTTTTATTGCTAGTTTTATATGAAGTGTATATAATTAAACCTTTCTCGTTGGCTCTAATCTTATCGGCGAGTAAACCCTTAATGATTGCTTATGTCTATCCTACTTTTCTAGAGACGCAAGAATAAATAGGCGAGGAAGAGGCATGGCGACCCAAGCAAGACTCAGCTGGACACAGAGGTTATCAATGCACTAATAAAAGTCACCAAAGACATCAACATATAAACTTTAATTAATGGGAAAGCAATATTAAGGGTCGTGCATGATCTTCCGTAGTCACATGACACAAGCCCATCAATCCTGATGAATTAAAGCGTACTAAAACAATAAAACAAAACTACTTAATGAATTGAATACATGCAGGACCTTCTTTCAGCTCTTGTATCTTTGTTTGAGGTGTGTCTTGTGCTGCTTGGTCGTCTGAATTCGGCTATAGAGTTATACAAAAGGTCTCTTAAATTCGTCTGACCTTGGGCTATTTATAGTTTCTGTCTGAGGGATCGATGCGGCGTATTGAGTTGATAGATGCGGCGCATTGACTTAACTTCGCGTGGGGTCCAAGATTAATATATTCTGGAATATTCGTACACCGTCTTCAGATGCGGCGTAACTTGATCTTTGTATGCGGCGCATGTACTTTAGCTGTCTTGGATTGTAACTGGTGAAATCTTGATAGTGATACGCCGTATGTTAGAAGTATATTGTGGCGTATCTGGAGTAGAACGAGCTTGATCTTCTTCTTTGACCAAAGTTTCATATGCGGCGCATGACAGAATTGCATGCGGCGCATTCTTCAAAGTCAGGCAATGGTCTTCGAATTCATCTAAGTATGATATTGCGTCGTATCTGTTGAGTGAGATACGGCGCATCTTCTGGATTTCAGTAGACTTTTGACATCTCGCTTGTTTTGCTCCATAATTAGTCCAAAATCGCCAAGTTTCACATAATGCTTGTTTTTACCTGAGAATTACTAAAGTAAACGTTAATGTATCGATTCTCATATATAATATAATAAAACAAGTCAAATAAATAGGATAAATGATGATAATAAAATGTACTTATTTTAGTTCATCAAATATCCCCCACTTGAACTTTACTTGTCCCCAAGTAAACCTTAGAATTAATCATATGAAAATGTATCCTAAAATATATTAGGATTTATTTTTATATTTAAGCACGTATTCGTTTTGTCATAATCACACAACCAAACACTTAACGAAGTAGAAACCAAAATAATTTTTAATGTAAAACAAATCTAAATCGTTTAGTTGCTTAGTCGTGACGAATATTCTATCATAGGCTTGGCAAGTATACGCATCTCCCCTACTAAAGCCAAGGAGTAACAAGTCTAAAGCGGTAAAAAGGGTTTGTTGGTTAAGGGTTGATCATCCTTTTTAATCTCTATCGATCTCATATTCCAGAAAAGGCGACAAAATTACAAATACATGATCGAATCCACGACCACGATACTTGCAATTGCTCAATTCCTTAACTCGAATGGGCTAAAGATAGGACCAAGTAATCTTCACCAATAATATTATATCAAAAAGGGCGACAAAATCATAAATACATAGCCGAATCCACGACTACAATACTTAAGATTGCTCAAATCCCTAATCTCAATAAATCAAAGGTTTGGATGAAGAATGATATAGGGTATGGATAATATTTGGGATAAAAATTGGTGTAAAATGAAAAATAAACAAAACAGATAAATTAAAATCCTAAGTGTGGTTAATCACTTTCCCAACCATCCCATGAATAAGACTCATATCATTGAATAACTCACGCTTTAACACTTGAAATACACGCTTTAGGTAGACACGAATTATACTCAACAAAATCTCAATCAAAGAATAACCTTAGTTGGCGTTCCCATAACGGCCAACTCCCATTCAATCCATAAATATACAACAACAAATAGTGGTGATATCTCCCACTTAATACAAAACTTTACATAAGTTGGTTAAAACAAACTTCCAACTTTTCCTTTTTCTTTTTCTTTTCTATTTTTTTTTCGATTTTTTTTTTTTTTTTTTTTTTGACATCAACATATATGTGTAAAATTTCACAACTTTTCTATCACTATTTTTCCGGATAATTTTTCCATACTCTTCATACTTTCAGAAATAACTGTAATAGTGAAAGTAGCAAACACACGAAAAATAAACTAAAAGTTATACAATATTTACTTTCATACCAATTGCATTGTGCAATTTCCCGACCTAACCAGAGATAATGAATTACGCACGCGAACACAGGTAATGTAAGGAAACACACTTTGCCTAAAGCAATTAACCACGGATTTTAATCTACAGGGTAGGCTAAGGTGTAAGGGTGTATCGAAACATTTTAACAAAGGTGTAAGAAACGAAAGGAATGGCTCTGAGGGTTTTTCTAGGGGTATCTTACTCTAAAAGTGAGAGTAAACAAATGGTTTATAGGGGGTTAACTAACCAGTGTAGTTAGTTAATATCACATAACATATAAAGGCTATTTGGGTGTAATCCTAGAAATTTACCAATTTAGACAAGTCACTCCAATTATATAGATAATACTCATTATGGTGGTCTCGAATAGTATACAAGCCAAGTTCTAAAGTTTACAAGTCACCGGCACACTAAAGTTTTAATATTTTTGAAAGAATAGAGTTATGTGTGCGGTTATGTAATTTAGACTTTAAACAAAAACATGCTAAAAAAAAATTTTTAATTTTGATATATTAAGCGCATTTTAAGCATATTTTGAAAAAGTTTAGGACAAGTAAGTGTTCTAATTCTCCATCCCCCCACTTAAGTTAAACAACGTCCTCGTTGTCTGTGTCAAAGGTTAAAAACTGGAAAATAAAAGAATTAGAACAGAAAAACTCCCCTGAGATTTGCTCGGTATGATCCTCCATTATTCGTATAAGAGCAAAAATCAACTTTCTTGTAGATGAGAACATTTAAGCTTCATAAATGGTGTATCCACAAAAATGCAGGAATCTATAATACCATTTAGACTTTAACACACCTGAGTTAAGAAGGTTCAAACTTGCATAATACATTAGTAGTTAGTAAAAATAAAACCTAAAAAATTAAACTGTAAATCATCAGGTCAGTCGATACGCCGTATCTTAATGAAGAAGATATGCCGTATCGAGCCTGGAATAAATACGAATCAGAATAAAAGATGCGTCGCATCCTTAACCAGGGATGCGCCGCATTAAATAAACTGACAGAGAGTTTTAAAGTCAAAAATAAAAATGCAGAAAATGAAATAAGATATGACCAGTGCAGGTGATGCGTTGCGTCTTATGATGGAGATGCGCGGCATCTTCTGCAGGTCTGACAGACTCGACACAGAACAGAAAAGTAAAAATTTTTCCTTCGGGTTGTCTCCCGGTCAGCACTTGTCTTTATTCCAGAGTCTTCAAGTTAGACTCACGTTCAGCTCCTTATTTCAATACTTCGGGTTCAAACTCCACCACCTCGTTCTCAGTATCCTCAATTTTATTATCAAAGTATTTTTTAACTCGTTTCCCGTTTACCTTGAATATATAACCATTTTTATCGCATATTTCAATATTCCCATATGGATACACTTTCTTGACAACAAACGGACCCGTCCATCTTGATTTAAGTTTACCTGGATACATCTTTAATTGAGAATTAAATAGCAGCACTTTTTCTCCAATAGTAAACATTTTATCCCCATGTAACCTCGAGTCATGCCATCTTTTAGTTCTTTCTTTGTAGATCTTAGTATTTCTGTAGGCCTCATCTCTTAGTTCGTAGAGTTCATTGAGTTCCATGAAACGGTTCTTCATTGCAGCTTCCATATCCATGTTACATTTCTTCAAAGCCCAATATGCACTTTGTTCTATTTCGACCAGTAGGTGGCATGCTTTTCCGTATACAAGACAAAATGGAGTGCATCCCGTCGGTGTCCTATAGGTTGTACGAAATGCCCATAAAGCATCATTTAACTTGTCAGACCACCCTTTCGGATTATATCCAGTCGTTTTTTTCTAGAATCCGTTTTATAGCCCTATTGGTTACTTCAGTTTGCCCATTGGATTGAGGATGGTATGCAGTGGAAACCCTATGATACACTCCATATTGTTGCAAAGCTCTTCCTAGATGGTGATTACAAAAGTGTGTTCCCCTATCACTAATCAATGCTTTAGGAACTCCAAACCTAGCGAACAAACTTTGCAAAAATTTCAGCACTACCTTGCTGTCGTTTGTTGGTAACGCTTGCGCTTCGACCCATTTTGATACGTAATCAACAGCAACCAAAATATACTTATTACCTTTAGATTCAGGAAACGGTCCCATGAAGTCCAATCCCCATATGTCGAAAACTTCACATACTTGGATATAGTTTTGCGGCATTTCGTTTCTTGATGTAATATTTCCGGATCGTTGACACGCATCACATCCTTTTATATAATCTTTTACATCATCCAGCATAGTGGGCCAATAAAATCCTGCATCAAGGATTTTCCTTTTTGTAATAATTGCACCATGATGTCCCCCCGTCGGCCCTGAATGGCAATGTGCCAATATTGTTGGGACATCATCTCCATCTACGCATCTTCGTATAATATTGTCAGGACATAATTTAAAGGCATAAGGTTCATCCCAAATATACTCACTAGCGCGAGTTAGAAACCTTCTTTTCTCGTCGGATGTTAGCCCTTTTGGAATTTCATTTGCAACAATAAAGTTTATATAGTCGGCATACCATGGTGTATTATCATTGCTCTTAATTCTTACCATCATAAGGTGCTCATCAGGAAAGTCATCAGTCGATTTCCCTTTCATCAAGCACCTCCATATCAGGGTTTTCAAGTCTAGATAAGTGGTCAGCAGCTAGATTCTCGGCACCCTTTTTATCTTTAATTTCGATATCGAATCCTTGGAGCAATAAAACCCACCTAATAAGCCTTGGCTTGGCATCCTGTTTATTGAACAAATACTTCAAAGCAGTGATGAACTCAAATAAGTACATATTATTACTATCATTTATCCTATTAATTTGACTTGTTTTACTATATTATGTATGAGGATTGATACTTAATCGTTTACTTTTGTAATTCTCAGGTAAAAACAAGCATTTGGTGAAACTTAGCGATTATGGACTAAAAACGGAGTAAAATGATCAAGATTGGAATTGGTTGTTGGAATGAAGAGAATGAAGACCACTGCCTGACTTTGAAGAAGGCGCCGCATGGATTTATCCCATGCGCCGCATATGAAACTTTGGTCAACGAAGAATAACCAACTTGTTCTGCTCCAGATGCGCCGCATCTCACTCATTACATGCGCCGTATCACTATCAATATTTCACCAGATACGATCCAAGATACAAGAGGACATGCGCCGCATCCAAAGATGAAGATACGCCGCATCTTCTGGCGGTGTACGAATATTCCTGAATATTATAATCTTGGACCCCACGCGAAGTTAAGTACATGCGCCGCATCTACTTACTAGATGCGCCGCATCTTACCCTCAGACAGAAACTATAAATACCCCAAAGACCAGACGAATTAAGAGGTTAGCTTTAGTTCCGAAGTTTTAACAGAAGACCAAAGACCAGAAACCAAGGACGAATTCAGTCAAGGTAGCAGAACAAGACACACCCAAATCAAAGATACAAGAGCTGTAAGAAGGTGCTGCATGTGTTTAATTCATTAAGTAGTTTTGTTTTATTGTGTTAGTAAACTTTAATTCATCAAGATTGGTGGCTTGTGTAATGTGACAACGGAAAGATTGCACTCCCTTAAAACTGCTTTCTCATCAATTAAAGTTTATATGTTAGTGTCTTTGGTGACATTTATTAGTGCATTGATAACCTCTGTGGCTAGCTGAGCATTGATCGGGTCGCCATGCCTCTGCCCTCGCCTGTTTATTAGATCGCCTATGCATTCTATGGTCTGTAGAAAAGTAGGAGAAAGATAAAAAGGATAGTCATAAGTAATCATTAAGGGTTTACTCGCCGATAAGATTAGAACCAACGAGAAAGGACTTAATCTCGGTGCGTTGCATCGAACTATACACTTCATATAACACTAGCAATAAAACAAGTGACAAACTACTTATCATAAGGACAGCCCTCTTATTGTCTCGAGTATTTATCTGTGTACGTGTGTGCTACTTGCTGATTCGTGCCTATTGGTTTAGTTTATTATTTAATTGCAACCAAATTGTGCCAGTCTCTCAGGCTGAACCCCCTTGCGTTAGATTAGATTGTATAGCTAACTTAATATATTAAAATACTGATTAGAATAACTAGATAATACGTTACACTCTTAGTGATCGACACTCTACTTACCATTATATTCATACTGACCGGGTACAATGCTCGTTAAGTGTGTTGTTATTGATAAGTCGGCTAAATATAAATTTAAAACTTGATTAGGCATTAAAACTGCTAAACCGCAACGACACGCACGCGCATCAAGTTTTTGGCGCCGTTGCCGGGGAGTGAATTGTTATTATCTGTTAATTTGATTAGTATTTTAATTAGGTTTTTAATTTTTAATCTAACCGCTAATTTTGTTGTGTATTAGATTAATTTGCATTCATTGTACTATTTTGCATATTTTCTGTTTTTGTGTGTTATTTGTTTTCTTTTGTTTGTGTTTATTTTCGTGTGTTTTTATTTGTTTTAATTTTTCGTATTTTTTGTGTTCTGCTATCGTTGTACTGAGCTAAATCGAACGATACGGCGCATCTGATTCCTCAGATACGGCGTATTGCGTTCAATTTTTTATAAAATACAACGCGTTTAATTAATTCGATACGACGTATCTTCTCCCCAAGATACAGGCGTATCTGTTTTTAATAATAAAATTTTTTCTAAGCGATAAAGCGATACGACGCATCTTTTCCCCAAGATACGGCGTATCTGTTTTTGATAAAAAAATTTTTTTCTAAACGTTAACGCCATACGACGCATCTGCTTCAGCAGATACGGCGTATCTATTATTTTAATTAAAAACTGTTTTCGAATTATTAAACAGATACGGCGCATCGATCTCTTTCGATACGGCGTATCTTCTGAATCAAAAATCTCATATTTTGAAACGTAACGAAAATACGGCGCATTAACTTTTGTTAATACGACGCATTTAATTTTAAATAAATATCGATTTTTGATAATTAAAACAGATACGGCGCATTCTAATTTCTAAGCGGCGTATCTATTTTCTGAATAAAAGTCTGATTTAATTTTAACGATTATAAGATACGGCGTATCCAACTTTTTGGATACGGCGCATCGTCTGCAGATATCAGCAACTTTTATTTTTCTTATCTCCGAGCGGAAAATACTCTGACCTTTATACCTGGAAACTTTTACTTTGAAATCTACCTCTCTTTAATTTTCAGGAACAATGTTCGATATTTTCCCCAACTTGTTCGGAAGACCCCAAAGAAATCTTACCATGGAAGAGTTTGCACTACAAATCGCTCAAGCCAATGAAAAAGAACATCATGAAGCAAGAAACTTTATTAATGAATTCAAAGGCAGTCATGAGCTTTTACTAAAGGAACAAAACAACATGATTTATGGATTGGCAATTGAAGTGCACCAATTGTCAACGGTGCTTAATAGGGTACTTTTGGTAAAGCAAGACTTGAAAGGGATTACAACTAGAGGCGGAAAGTCGACCTTTCAGATCGGAGAGATACACCCGAGGATGACGGTACAAACAAGATTTCCCCTGAATCTTTATCACCCGAGCAAGAGCAACCAAAAGAGAGTGATCCAGAACCAGTAATTAGAGAAGAACCTTCTGTTGAACCTAAACGATCAACACTACCTTTCCCACATAGGGTAAGGAAAGAGAAAGAAGATGCCTATCAAAAGAAATTCCTGGAGAATCTCAAGCAGCTGCAGCTAAGCATACCATTTATGGAAGCCCTGGTGCAAATGCCAAAATATGCTAAATATCTGAAGAGCTTGCTTACAAACAAGTCTAAACTCGAAGAGGCTTGCACAATTACAATGGGGAAAAGAAGCTCAGCTGCATTGCTCAACAAACTTTCGTCTAAAGAAAAAGATCCAGGGAGTTTCACTATTCCTTGTCAAATTAAAAATTTACATATTGAAAATGCTTTAGCCGACCTAGGAGCTAGTATAAGTCTTACTGCCCTCTTCTATGTATGATAAATTAGGTCTTGGTGAACCGAAACCTACTAGGATGTGCTTAGAACTAGCTGATAGGTCCGTACAATACCCATTAGGAATAGCTGAAAATATATTAATAAAAGTTGATAAATTTGAATTACCTATCAACTTTGTTATCCTCGATATGCCTGAAAATTCTAGAACTCCTATAATATTAGGACGACCATTTTTAGCCACTGCTAGGGCCATAATCGATGTTTTTAATAAAAAGATAACTCTTACTATAGGAAAAGATGAGGTTGAGTTTAACATGGAACAATCTATGAGTAAAGATAATTCCGATGACGATGAATGCTATAATATCGATGTTTCTGATGACACGATTAATCAATTTACTCAGAAATTGTTAAAAAGTAATTTACTTGATTCTTTTCTGCTTAAAAATCTTGAAAACACAATTGCTATAGAAGATCAAGTCGAAGAGAATACTATTGGTGATGATTTAGCTACTGGCTCTGCTGTATTTAACGCCATGCGGCGCATCGAAAATATCGATGCGGCGCATCTATCTGATGACAGCAGCGATATAGTTAAAGAACAAGTTTATTCCGCTAGTGCTACTGAAATTGATAATGTTAAACCTGTGCTTAAGGATCTCCCTTCTACTTTGGAGTATGCCTATCTAAATGGGAACACTAATTCGCCCGTTATTATTGCATCTGATTTAACGCCAAAAGAAAAAGAATCCCTTTTGCAGGTACTATATAAACGAAGAGGAGCATTAGCGTGGAGTATGTCTGATATTAAGGGAATTAGCCCGTCATTTTGTACGCATAAAATCCTTATGGAAGATGAATTCAAGCCAACTATCCAACCTCAAAGGCGCTTGAATCCAAAAGTCCAAGATGTGGTGAAAAATGAAATTGTGAAATTACTTGACTCCGGACTTATCTACCCAATTTCTGACAGCTCGTGGGTCAGTCCTATCCACGTCGTACCAAAAAAGGGAGGAATGACGGTAGTACTCAATGACGATAATGAACTAATTCCCTCAAGAACTATTACCGGATGGAGAGTTTGCATCGACTACCGCAAACTCAATGATGCTACGCGAAAAGATCACTTCCCTCTTCCATTTATTGATCAAATGTTGGAAAGACTATCAGGTCATGATTATTATTGTTTTTTAGATGGTTTTTCAGGTTTCTTCCAAATACCAATTGCCCTTGAGGATCAAGAGAAGACGACTTTCACCTGCCCTTATGGAACCTTCGCCTACAGGAGAATGCCGTTCAGACTATGCAACGCCCCTGCTACTTTCCAACGTTGTATGACGGCTATCTTCCATGATATGGTAGAAGACTTTATGGAAGTCTTCACGGACGACTTCTCGGTGTTCGGTAACTCATTTAGTGATTGTCTATTTAAACTTGATAAAATGCTTGCTAGGTGTGAAGAAACTAACCTTGTTCTTAATTGGGAAAAATGTCACTTTATGGTTAGAGAGGGAATTGTGTTAGGACATAAGATTTCTGGGAAAGGTATAGAAGTCGATAAAGCTAAAATTGATGTAATTGCTAAACTACCTTACCCCACTAATGTAAAAGGTGTTAGAAGTTTTTTAGGGCATGCTGGATTTTATCGTAGGTTCATAAAGGATTTTTCAATGATATCTAGGCCTATGACCCAATTATTGCTAAAAGATGCGAAGTTTGATTTTTCTGAAGATTGCAAAAAGGCATTTAATATACTTAAAGAAAAACTAACCTCCGCACCTATTATAATTTCGCCGGATTGGAATCTGCCTTTTGAACTAATGTGTGATGCTAGTGATTATGCTGTTGGAGCTGTACTTGGCCAAAAGATAGATAAGAAATTTAAGCCAATTTATTATGCTAGCAAAACATTGAATAATGCCCAAGAACACTACACCACCACGGAAAAGAACTTTTAGCAGTAGTTTTTGCATTCGATAAATTTAGATCATATCTTATATTGTCAAAAACTATGGTTTACACTGACCATTCTGCTTTGAAGTATTTGTTCAATAAACAGGATGCCAAGCCAAGGCTTATTAGGTGGGTTTTATTGCTCCAAGGATTCGATATTGAAATTAAAGATAAAAAGGGTGCCGAGAATCTAGCTGCTGACCACTTATCTAGACTTGAAAACCCTAATATGGAGGTGCTTGACGAAAGGGAAATAGCTGATGACTTTCCTGATGAACACCTTATGATGGTAGGAATTAAGAGCAATAATAATGGACCATGGTATGCCGACTATATAAACTTTATTGTGGCAAATGAAATTCCAAAAGGGCTAACATCCGACGAGAAAAGAAGGTTTCTAACTCGCGCTAGCGAGTATATTTGGGATGAACCTTATGCCTTTAAATTATGTCCTGACAATATTTTACGAAGATGCGTAGATGGTGATGACATCCCAGCAATATTGGCACATTGCCATTCAGGGCCAACGGGGGGACATCACGGTGCAGTAGTCACAAGAAGAAAGATCCTTGATGTGGGATTTTATTGGCCCACTATGTTGGATGATGCAAAAGATTATATAAAAGGATGTGATGCGTGTCAACGATCCGGGAATATAACATCAAGAAACGAAATGCCACAAAATTATATCCATGTGTGTGAAGTTTTCGACATATGGGGATTGGACTTCATGGGACCGTTTCCTGAATCTAGAGGTAATAAATATATTTTGGTTGCTGTTGATTACGTGTCAAAATGGGTCGAAGCGCAAGCATTGCTGACAAACGACAGCAAGGTAGTACTCAAATTTTTGCAAAGTTTGTTCTCTAGGTTTGGAATTCCTAAAGCATTGATTAGTGATAGGGGAACATACTTTTGTAATCATCATCTGGGAAGAGCCTTGCAGAAATATGGAGTATATCATAGGGTTTCCACCGCATACCATCCTCAATCCAATGGGCAAACTGAAGTAACCAATAGGGCTATTAAGCGAATTCTTGAAAAAAACGACTGGATATAATCCGAAAGGGTGGTCTGACAAGTTAAATGATGCTTTGTGGGCATTCCGTACAGCATATAAGACACCAACGGGAAGTACTCCGTTTCGTCTTGTATACGGGAAAGCATGCCACCTACCGGTCGAAATTGAACAAAGTGCATATTGGGCTTTGACTAATTGTAATATGGATATGGAAGCTGCAACGAAGAACCGTTTCATGGAACTTAATGAACTCTACGAACTAAGAGATGAGGCCTACAAAAATACTAAGATCTACAAAGAAAGAACTAAAAGATGGCATGACTCGAGGTTACGTGGGGATAAAACGTTTACTATTGGAGAGAAAGTGCTACTATTTAATTCTAGATTAAAGATGTATCCTGGTAAACTTAAATCAAGATGGACGGGTCCGTTCGTTGTCAAGAAAGTGTATCCATATTGAACTATTGAAATATGTGATAAAAATGGTTATATATTCAAAGTAAACGGGCAACGTGTGAAGAAATACTTTGATAATAAAATTGAGGATAATGAGAACGAGGTGGTGGAATTTGAACCTGACGTGTTGGATTAAAGAGCTGAACGTGAGTCTAACTTGAAGACTCTGGAATAAAGACAAGTGCTTACCGGGAGACAACCCGGATCTATCTTTTAATTTTCTGTTTGTGTCGAGTCAGTCAGGCCATAGAGGATACGGCGCATCTCAATTCTGAGATGCGACGCATCTCCTGCAATGGTCATATCTTATTTTATTTTTCTGCATTTTTTATTTCCGAATTTAAAACTTTTTATCAGTTTATTTTAAATGCGGCGCATCCCTGGTTAAGGATGCGGCGCATCTTTTATTCTGATCCGTATTTATTCCAGGCTCGATACGGCGTATCTTCTTCCATAAGATACGGCGCATCGACTGACCTGATGATTTTCATTTTTAATTTTTATGTTTTATTTTTACCTAACTACTAATGTATTATGCAAGTTTGAACCTTTCTTATCTTAGGTGTGTTTTGAAGCCTTGGTGGTATTATAGATTCCTGCATTTCCTGTGGATATATCTATTATGAAGCTTAAACGTTCTAATCCACAAGAAAGATGATTTTTGCTCTAATACTAATGGAGGATCATACCGAGCAAATCTCAGGGGAGTTTTTCTGTTCTAATTCTTTTATTTTCCAGTTTTTAACCTTTAATACAAACAACGAGGACATTGTTTAACTTAAGTGGGGGGATTGGAGAATTAGAACACTTAACACTTACTTGTCCTAAACTTTTCAAAATATGCTTAAAATGTGCTTAATATATAAAAATTTAAAATTTTTTAGCATGTTTTTGTTTAAAGTCTAAGTTGTATAGCTGCACACATGACGTTATTTTCAAAAATTGTGATTTTTCAAAATTCACAAATCTATGAGTGTGCCGATGACTTGTAAACTTTAGAACTTGGCTTGTATACTATTCGAGACCACCATAATAAGTATTATTTATATAATTGGAATGACTTGTCTAAATTGGTAAATTTCTAGGATTACACCCAAATAGCCTTATATGTTATGTGATATTAGCTAACTACACTGGTTAGTTAACCCTCGTATAAACCCTTTTGTTACTCTCGTTTTTAGAGTAAGATACCCCTAGAAAAACACTCAGAGCCATTCCTTTCGTTTCTTACACATTTGTTAAAATGTTTCGTTACACCCTTACACCTTAGCCTACCCTGTAGACTAAAATCCGTGGTTGGTTAATTGTTATAGGCAAAGTGTGTTTCCTTACATTACCTGTGTTCGCGTGCGTAATTCATTATCTATGGTTAGGTCGGGAAATTGCACAATGCGATTAGAGTGAAAGTAAATATTGTATATCTCTGAGTTTATTTTTCGTGTGTTTACTACTTTCACTATTACCGTTATTTCTGAAGTCATGAAAAGTATGGAAAAATTATCCAGATTTATTGTTATAGTGATGTGGTGAAATTTTACACATCTATGTTTATGTTATTATAAAGTAAAAAAAAAAAAAAAAAAAAAAAAAAAAAAAAAAAAAGAGAAAAGAAAAATAAAAAAGAAGAAAGTTGGATGTTTGATTTAAACCAACGATGTAAAGTTATGTAAGTGGTCGATATCACCACTATTTGTTGTATATTATATCTATGGATTGAAATGGGAGTTGGCAGTTATGGGAACGTCAACTAAGGTTTATTCTTTGATTAAGATCTTGTTGAGTATAATTCGTGTCTACCTAAAGCGTGTGTTTCAAGTATTAAAGCGTGAGTTATTCAATGATATGAGTCTTATTCATGGGATGGTTGGGATAGTGATTAACCACACTTAGGATTTTAATTTATTTGTTTGTTTTGTTTGTTTTTCATTTTTACACCAATTTATATCCCAAAAATTATCCATACCCTATTATTCTTTATCCAACCAAACCTTTGATTTATTGAGATTAGGGATTTGAGCAATCTTAAGTATCGTAGTCGTGGATTCGGCTATGTATTTATGATTTTGTCGCCCTTTTTGATATATTATTATTGGTGAAGTTTGGACCTATCTTTAGCCTATTCGAGTTAAGGATTTGAGCAATTGCAAGTATCGTGTTCGTGGATTCGATCATGTATTTGTGATTTTGTCGCCTTTTCTGGAATTTGAGATCGATAGAGATTAAGAATAATTAACCCTTAAGCCTAAAAACCCTTTTTACCGCTTTAGACTTGTTATTCCTTGGCTTTAGTGGGGGAGATGTGTATACTTGCCAAGCTTATGATAGAATATTCGTCGCGACTGGACAGTTAAACGATTAGATTTGCTTTTATCAGAATATTTTATTTTACTTCTAATTCGTTAAGTGTTTAGTTGTGTGATTATGACAAAAGACGAATACATGCTTAAATATAAAAATAAATCCTAACATTTTTAGGATACATTTTCATAAGATTAATTCTAAGGTTTACTTGGGGACAAGTAAAGCTCAAGTGGGGGGATATTTGATGAACTCAAATAAGTACATATTATTACTATCATTTATCCTATTAACTTGACTTGTTTTACTATATTATGTATGAGGATTGATACTTAATCGTTTACTTTTGTAATTCTCAGGTAAAAACAAGCATTTGGTGAAACTTAGCGATTATGGACTAAAAACGGAGTAAAATGATCAAGATTGGAATTGGTTGTTGGAATGAAGAGAATGAAGACCACTGCCTGACTTTGAAGAAGGCGCCGCATGGATTTATCCCATGCGCCGCATATGAAACTTTGGTCAACGAAGAATAACCAACTTGTTCTGCTCCAGATGCGCCGCATCTCACTCATTACATGC
This sequence comes from Artemisia tridentata subsp. tridentata, assembly GCA_021014915.2. Taxonomy (NCBI): domain Eukaryota; kingdom Viridiplantae; phylum Streptophyta; class Magnoliopsida; order Asterales; family Asteraceae; genus Artemisia; species Artemisia tridentata. Next base: position 369,593,408 of record CP139508.1, read on the forward strand.
GCCGCATCACTATCAATATTTCACCAGATACGATCCAAGATACAAGAGGACATGCGCTGCATCCAAAGATGAAGATACGCCGCATCTTCTGGCGGTGTACGAATATTCCTGAATATTATAATCTTGGACCCCACGCGAAGTTAAGTACATGCGCCGCATCTACTTACTAGATGCGCCGCATCTTACCCTCAGACAGAAACTATAAATACCCCAAAGACCAGACGAATTAAGAGGTTAGCTTTAGTTCCAAAGTTTTAACAGAAGACCGAAGACCAGAAACCAAGGACGAATTCAGTCAAGGTAGCAGCACAAGACACACCCAAATCAAAGACACAAGAGCTGTAAGAAGGTGCTGCATGTGTTTAATTCATTAAGTAGTTTTGTTTTATTGTGTTAGTAAACTTTAATTCATCAAGATTGGTGGCTTGTGTAATGTGACAACGGAAAGATTGCACTCCCTTAAAACTGCATTCTCATCAATTAAAGTTTATATGTTAGTGTCTTTGGTGACATTTATTAGTGCATTGATAACCTCTGTGGCTAGCTGAGCATTGATCGGGTCGCCATGCCTCTGCCCTTGCCATGTTTATTAGATCGCCTATGCATTCTATGGTCTGTAGAAAAGTAGGAGAAAGATAAAAAGGATAGTCATAAGTATCATTAAGGGTTTACTCGCCGATAAGATTAGAACCAACGAGAAAGGACTTAATCTCGGTGCGTTGCATCGAACTATACACTTTATATAACACTAGCAATAAAACAAGTGACAAACTATTTATCATAAGGATAGCCCTCTTATTGTCTCGAGTATTTATCTGTGTACGTGTGTGCTACTTGCTGATTCGTGCCTATTGGTTTAGTTTATTATTTAATTGCAACCAAATCGTGCCAGTCTCTCAGGCTGAACCCCCTTGCGTTAGATTAGCTTGTATAGCTAACTTAATATATTAAAATACTGATTAGAATAACTAGATAATACGTTCCACTCTTAGTGATCGACACTCTACTTACCATTATATTCATACTGACCGGGTACACAGCTCGTTAAGTGTGTGTGTTATTGATAAGTCGGCTAAATATAAATTTAAAACTTGATTAGGCATTAAAACTGCTAAACCGCAACGAAACGCACGCGCATCCTGTTTATTGAACAAATACTTCAAAGCAGAATGGTCAGTGTAAACCATAGTTTTTGACAATATAAGATATGACCTAAATTTATCGAATGCAAAAACTACTGCTAAAAGTTCTTTTTCCGTGGTGGTGTAATGTTCTTGGGCATTATTTAATGTTTTGCTTGCATAATAAATTGGCTTAAATTTCTTTTCTATCTTTTGGCCAAGTACAGCTCCAACAGCATAATCACTAGCATCACACATTAGTTCAAAAGGCAGATTCCAATCTGGCGAAATTATAATAGGTGCAGTAGTTAGTTTTTCTTTAAGTATATTAAACGCCTTTTTGCAATCTTCAGAAAAATCAAACTTCGCATCTTTTAGCAATAATTGGGTCATAGGCCTAGATATCATTGAAAAATCCTTTATGAACCTACGATAAAATCCAGCATGCCCTAAAAAACTTCTAACACCTTTTACATTAGTGGGGTAAGGTAGTTTGGCAATTACATCAATTTTAGCTTTGTCGACTTCTATACCTTTCCTAGAAATCTTATGTCCTAAAACAATTCCCTCTCTAACCATAAAATGACATTTTTCCCAATTAAGAACAAGGTTAGTTTCTTCACACCTAGCAAGCATTTTATCAAGTTTAAAGAGACAATCACTAAATGAGTTACCGAACACCGAGAAGTCGTCCATGAAGACTTCCATAAAGTCTTCTACCATTTCATGGAAGATAGCCGTCATACAACTTTGGAAAGTAGCAGGGGCGTTGCATAGTCCGAACGACATTCTCTTATAGGCGAAGGTTCCATAAGGGCAGGTGAAAGTCGTCTTCTCTTGATCCTCGGGGGCAATGGGTATTTGGAAAAACCTGAAAAAACCATCTAAAAAACAATAATAATCATATCCAGATAGTCTTTCTAACATTTGATCAATAAATGGAAGAGGGAAGTGATCTTTTCGCGTAGCATCATTGAGTTTGCGGTAGTCGATGCAAACTCTCCATCCAGTAACAGTTCTTGAAGGGATTAGCTCATTGTCGTCATTGAGTACTACCGTCATTCCTTGATGCGTGGGTTTTGCAACCTTACAACAGGTTTTACCTCTCGAGGGATCTCAAGAGGCTTACAACCCCACCAGGCAGTGTACCTTACCGATGTAGTATAGTGTAGTGGTAAGTACGGGGGATTGATCGTTCTCCACAGGGAATAGTGTTCGTTAGGTGTGAAAGACTACTCTAATTAGGTCTAAGGGTTGAGGAAGATTCTTTTTATGTTTTTATAATTTTTATGAAAGCAAGTAAAATCTCGGGTTTGAAAGAGTGGGCGGAATTAGTTGCTAGTCAACTAACCCAAAATAACTACAAATGCAAATAAAATAAATAACTGAAAATAAAATGTGGAGAGAAACTTATGTGTAGAGAAATGTGTTTACTTAGATTTCCTTACTCCCTAGCTATCTTTTACCGGTTAATTAGTGTGTATTAGTCGCGTGGATGACGGGTGTATTCCTTAATACCATTCGTGGGGTGGCGTACTTACTTCCCCAACTCTACAAGCTCCTACTTCACTCCTATGTCGAGCCGGCTAGGAAGCTCCTAACATGGGATCACTAGAATTCGCTTGTGCATTAAATACAACCATAAAAACCTTTAGTACGCATTTGGTTCATGTTTCTTAAGACGTTCAAGCAAGTTACCGAATAGGAAGTTAGCCAGTTTTCTTAAGCCTAACATAGATAAACAATCATCCAATACAACTAATAACACACTAATAACCAATAATCAATAGCTAGGTTTCATTAGATCTAAGCAAACACAAGATAAAATTAGCCTAACATGTTAAACAAAAGACAAGAATAAGATAGAATCAAACAACACATAGACATATTGAATGATTAATTGATAACTTATCTTCAATGTAACATGGAAGATCTCAAGGCAAAAAGCCTTGAAAAAGTAGCTAAAATCGTCTTAGGGTTTTCTCCCAAAATTCCACACACTAAGCCCTCTCTAATGACAAAAAATTAGAAAACTATATATAGACTTTTACATCTGACGGCGTCACCTTATGGATTGTGACGCCGTCACCTCGCCGCTTCTAGGGTTCCCGGATGACCTTCTTGACGCCGTCCCTCTTTAGCTCTTCAAAAATCCATTCTGGCTTATCAAGGCTTGACGCCGTCGAACCTTGAACGTGACGCCGTCCCCTTTTGATTTAAGCCGTGACGCCCTTGATCAAGTTAAAGCGTGACGCCGTCAAAATTCACATGCTATTTTCACTGGCTCATCATGAGTAAATTTCACGTCCAACTTTTCTTGCCAAGGCATGACGCCGTCCAGAGTAAATTGTGACGCCGTCAAGAGTAACTTTTAGCCGATTTTTGAGACTTTGCCGTTTTCTTCACTTTTATGCTCCAAAAATGTCCAAAATGCCTCCTTTTCCAGATTTCTCCTCAAAAGTACCTAAAATGACAAAAGGAACGATTTAGGGCGATATTTGATCAAATAAATACGATTTAGGGCTTAAATGACCCCTTAAAAGCGGTACACTTTTCGCCTCATCATTCCTCCTTTTTTTGGTACAACGTGGATAGGACTGACCCACGAGCTGTCGAAAATTGGGTAGATAAGTCCGGAGTCAAGTAATTTCACAATTTCATTTTTCACCACATCTTGGCCTTTTGGATTCAAACGCCTTTGGGGTTGGATAGTTGGTTTGAATTTATCTTCCATAAGGATTTTATATGTATAGAATGACGGGCTAATTCCCTTAATATCTGACATATTCCATGCTAATGCTCCTCTTCGTTTATATAGTACCTGCAAAAGGGATTCTTTTTCTTTTGGCGTTAAGTCAGATGCAATAATAACGGGTGAATTAGTGTTCCCATTTAAATAAGCATATTCCAAAGTAGAAGGGAGATCCTTAAGCACAGGTTTAACATCATCAATTTTATTAGCACTAGCAGAATAAACTTGTTCTTTTATTACGTCGTTGCTGTCATCAGATAAATGCGTCGCATCGATATTTCCGATGCGCCGTATGGCGTTACAAACAGCGGAATCAATAGCGAAATTATTATCAATAGTATTTTCATCAACTTGATCTTCTATAGCGATTGTGTTTTCTAAATTTTTAAGCAGAAAAGAATCAAGCAAATTACTTTTTAACAATTTCTGAGTAAATTGATTAATCGTGTCATCAGAAATATCGATATTATAGCATTCATCATCTTCATAATTAGTTTTACTCATAGATTGTTCCATATTAAATTCAACCTCATCTTTTCCTATGGTAAGAGTTATCTTTTTATTAAAAACATCAATCATGGCCCTAGCAGTGGCTAAAAATGGTCGTCCTAATATTATAGGAGTTCTAGAATTTTCGGGCATATCGAGGATAACAAAGTCAATAGGTAATTCAAATTTATCAACTTTTATTAATATATTTTCAGCTATTCCTAATGGGTATTGTATGGACCTATCAGCTAGCTCTAAGCACATCCTAGTAGGTTTTGGTTCACCAAGGCCTAATTTTTCATACATAGAAGAGGGCATAAGACTTATACTAGCTCCTAGGTCGGCTAAAGCATTTCCAATATGTAAATTTTTAATTTGACAAGGAATAGTGAAACTCCCTGGATCTTTTTCCTTAGATGGAAGTTTGTTGAGCAATGCTGCTGAGCTTCTTTCCCCCATTGTTACAGTGTAAGCCTCTTCAAGTTTGGACTTGTTTGTAAGCAAGCTCTTCAGATATTTAGCATATTTTGGCATTTGCACTAGGGCTTCCATAAATGGTATGCTTAGCTGCAGCTGCTTGAGATTTTCCAGGAACTTCCTTTGATAGGCATCTTCTTTCTCCTTCCTTACCCTATGTGGAAAAGGTAGTGTTGATTTTTTAAGTTCAACAGAAGGTTCTTCTCTAATCACAGGTTCTGGATTAGTCTCTTTTGGTTGCTCTTGCTCAGATGATATTGATTCAGGGGAAATCTTGTTTGTGCTGTTATCCTCGGGTGTCTCTCCGATTTGAAAGGTTGACTTTCCGCCTCTAGTTGTAATCCCTTTCAAATCGTGTTTTACCAAAAGAACCTTGTTAAGCACCGTTGACAATTGGTGCACTTCAATTGCCAATCCATTAATCATGTTGTTTTGTTCCTTTAGTAACAGCTCATGATTGCCTTTGAATTCATTAATAAAGTTTCTTGCTTCATGATGTTCTTTTTCATTTGCTTGAGCGATTAGTAGTGCAAACTCTTCCATGGTAAGGTTTCTTTGGGGTCTTCCGAACCAGTTGGGGAAAATATCGACCATTGTTCCTGAAAATTAAAGACAGGTAGATTTCAAAGTAAAAACTTCCTAGTGTAAGGATAAGTTAGAATATTTTCCGTTCGGGAATAAGAAAAATAAAAGTTGCTGATATCTGTAGACGATGCGCCGTATCCAGAAGGTTGGATACGCCGTATCTTATTACGTTAAAATTTAATCAGACTTTTATTCAGAAAACAGATACACCGCTTATGAATTAGAATGCGCCGTATCAAGTTTAAATTATCAAAAATCGATTATATTTATTAAAATTAAATGCGTCGTATTAACAAAAGCTAATGCGCCGTATTTTCGTTACGTTTCAACATACAATATTTTTGATTTAGTAGATGCTCCGTATCGATAAAGATTGATGCGTCGCTTCTATTTAATAATTCGAAAAACTGTTTTTAATTTAAATAGAAAATATGCCGTATCTGTTAAAACAGATGCGTCGTATGGCGTTAGCGTTTAGAAAAATTTCTTAATAAAAACAGAATACGCCGTATCTTGGGGAAAGATGCGTCGTACTCGAATTTATTAAACGCGTTGTATTTTATAAAAATTAAATGCAATACGCCGTATCTGTGAAAACAGATCCGCCGTATCGTTTGTATCAGCACAATACAACGACAGCAGAATGCAGAAAAATACAGAAAAAAGAAAAACAAACAAAAAAAACAAAAATTACAGAAAACCAAAACACACAAAAACAGTAAATATGCAAATTATACAATGAATGCAATCTATCTAAATATACAACAGGGTTAGTGGTTAGAATCTAAAAAAAAAAACTAAAAAGAAAAACCTAATTAAAATACTTAATCAAATTAACAGATAATAACAATTCACTCCCCGGCAGCGGCGCCAAAAACTTGATGCGCGTGATGTGTCGTTGCGGTTTAGCAGTATTAATGCCTACTCAAGTTTTAAATTTATATTTAGCCGACTTATCAATAACACACACACTTAACGAGCAGTGTACCCGGTCAGTATGAATATAATGGTAAGCAGAGTGTCGATCACTAAGAGTGGAACGTATTATCTAGTTATTCTAATCAGTATTTTAATATCCTAAGTTAGTTATACAACCTAATCTAACGCAAGGGGGTTCAGCCTGAGAGACTGGCACAGTTTGGTTATAATTAAATAGAAAACTAAACTAATGAGCACGAATCAACGATTAGCACACACGTACACAGATAGATACTCGAGACAATAAGAAGACCTGTCCTGATAATTAAATAGCTTGTCACTTGTTTTATTGCTAGTTTTATATGAAGTGTATATAATTAAACCTTTCTCGTTGGCTCTAATCTTATCGGCGTGTAAACCCTTAATGATTACTTATGTCTATCCTACTTTTCTAGAGACGCTAGAATAAATAGGCGAGGAAGGGGCATGGCGACCCAAGCAAGACTCAGCTAGACACAGAGGTTATCAATGCACTAATAAAAGTCACCAAAGACATCAACATATAAACTTTAATTAATGGGAAAACAATATTAAGGGGAGTGCATGATCTTCCGTAGTCACACGACACAAGCCCATCAATCCTGATGAATTAAAGCGTACTAAAAAAATAAAACAAAACTACTTAATGAATTGAATACATGCAGGACCTTCTTACAGCTCTTGTATCTTTGTTTGAGGTGTGTCTTGTGCTGCTTGGTCGTCTGAATTCGGCTCTAAGGTTATACAAAAGGTCTCTTAAATTCGTCTGACCTTGAGGTATTTATAGTTTTTGTCTGAGGGATCGATACGGCGTATTGAGTTGATAGATGCGGCGCATTGACTTAACTTCGCGTGGGGTCCAAGATTAATATATTCTGGAATATTCATACACCGTCTTCAGATGCGGCGTAACTTGATCTTTGTATGCGGCGCATGTACTTTAGCTGTCTTGGATTGTAACTGGTGAAATCTTGATAGTGATACGCCGTATGTTAGAAGTATATTGCGGCGTATCTGGAGTAGAACGAGCTTGATCTTCTTCTTTGACCAAAGTTTCATATGCGGCGCATGACAGAATTCCATGCGGCGCATTCTTCAAAGTCAAGCAATGGTCTTCGAATTCATCTAAGTATGATATTGTGTCGTTTCTGTTGAGTGAGATACGGCGCATCTTCTGGATTTCAGTAGACTTTTGACATCTCACTTGTTTTGCTCCATAATTATTCCAAAATCGCCAAGTTTCACATAATGCTTGTTTTTACCTGAGAATTACTAAAGTAAACATTAATGTATCGATTCTCATATATAATATAATAAAACAAGTCAAATAAATAGGATAAATGATGATAATAAAATGTACTTATTTGAGTTCATCACCGAACCACTATAAACATCTGTATTGTGTGGTTTGATCTTTCCTTTCTTTACTTCTTTACTTATATTACTTGTTTGTGTGCTTGATTGTTTACTTTACTTTGGAATCACGTTAAGTATACAAAGCGAATTAATTTTAAAACGGTAAAAACTATTCAACCCCCCTTCTAGTTTTCCACAGAAACAGTTGAAAGCAGATTGTTCAAAACACGAAAATGATCTTCTTGATGAAATCATTGAGAAACAAGAAACAATTCAGAAATTGGAAGATTTGCTTGTCAAAACGGGTCATTCTGCTCAAACAATTCATATGTTAATTAAAGATCCAAACCCGCTTTTGCACACAATGAATAAAGTGGCTATCGGTTGTGAAAATCCTTATACACTCAAGAAAGCTCAGAAAGAACATAATGTGTTGTATAATGGTAACATGATATTTGCCAAACATGATCCTCTCGAGGTTCGGGATTCTGATGAAACGATTGAGCTTGCTGAAGAGAGTAGAATCAAAATGAGACAAAAGAACCCAGAAATAAAACCAATTGATTATAATAAGCTTAACATACTTTCTGGAGTAAATTTTGTTAAACAACAACAAATACCAAAGGTTTTCAAAAAACCAGTTGTTTCAACAAAACAAAAGGTTGTTTCCAAAAATCTTTCAAACTTGGAACAAATGTCCTCTAGCAACCCTTTTAACACAAGTGAAGCTAGAAGATATTTGGATGATCTTAAAGATAGAGTGAAAACACTTCAAAGTATTGTTGAATCCAAAACGAATCTTAGCATCAACAACTGGCATTCAAGTTTTCATATTGAAATGAAAAAAGTGTTTCAAACAGAAATTACTACTCCACTCCATAACATTAGTGCGAGAATAATTCATGTTGAAAATGAAATTTTTAAAGAAACATCCGACTTTGTCAAGGACCACAAATCCCTGGTTAAGGAAGCTAATGAAAACATTGAACGTATCAAAGTTTTGAAAAACCACAATGATACTCTCTTCGAAGCAGTTTTGTCAACCGATATTATGTCCATTATTTATCAAACATATTCTGTTGAAGATGATGAAAGACTCCGAGCTGAGACTTCTGCAATTGTTTCAAAGTATGAAAATTCTCTTATTAAACTTGAAAAAGAAAATGTATCATATTTTAAACAACTTGATCGCAAAACCGAGGAATGTAACTATGACAAATTGTCGTATGAGCGTGCCTACAGGAACATGAAAGAGCAAAATGATATTTTGAAGTCTCAGCTTGAAAGTCAAAAAGGGAAGGGTGAGGAAACTAATTTTGCAAAACCATCGACTTCGGAAAAACAAAAAATGTCAATTTCTCAAATGGTTCCAAAAGTTGATGTGAAAAATGACTTGACAAAACCAGTCACTCCAACACCCTTGCCTAAGAAAAATGAAAAAGTAAAAAGTGTTTTTAATGGGAAAGCAGTTGTTGAAACACCGAATGTGATAGCACCTGTCCTTTATAGGATTAGTACCACTATTGCGTCTACCTCTACATCTAAAACATATAGGGCAATAGACAAGAGTGTCAAAGATAATCCAAAAGAGTCTAGGAATGCTAAAACAACTTTCAAGGACAACAAAATAAATCCTAATGTGTGTGCCTTACCTTCTACAGGAGTAGAAAGCACATCTAAGAGCAGCAGACTACAGCCTAGGAGCAATACAAGGAACAATAGAGTCTCGCCTGTCTCTGAGAGTAGATGCAAGAATAAAAATAAAGAAGTAGAAGAACACCCAAGGAATTTTTTGCTTTCTAATAAGAAACATATGTCATCTGGATGTAATGTTAAAAGTACTGTTTCTAGTGCATGTAATGACTCTGTTTGTTTAATGTGCAAGAAATTGTTAAATGTTTGTGATGATAATGTCTCTAAGAATGTGAATGTGAATGCCATGCTTGAACAGAAAGATGTTCCTACAGATACTAGTGCTAGATCTAAATATCTAAAACATTTAATTGCAGGGTATAGGTCAACCACTAGAAGTCAAATGCCTAGGAATTATCTTAAGTTATGTGCATGGATACCAACGGGTAGAAAATTCACCCTTAAGAATGGCAAATTAAAAGTTGTTCCAATAGAACAATTAGAAACCTTATATGAGTGTGATTCGGATGTTACCCCTAACCATATAGAACCAAATGTTAAACGGTATCCAAATGTAAAATCTTCTGTTCTTGGCTGGTTATCGAAATATGTCTTTGGATCGTCGACTCGGGTTGCTCCAAGCATATGACCGGGAATCTACAGCTGCTGATCAACTTTGTATGGAAGTTCATGGGAACTGTACGCTTTGGAAATGATCATGTAGCAGCTATTCTGGGTTATGGAGATCTTTAGTTTGGAAACTACTTAATCACTCGGGTCTATTACGTTGAAGGGTTGGGACACAACTTGTTTTCAGTCAGACAGTTTTGTGATGCAGATTTAGAGGTTGCATTTTGGAGAAACACTTGCTTTGTTAGAAATTTGGTTGGAGATGATCTATTAACTGGGAATCATAGCACCAATCTATATGCTACCGACATAAACCAAATGGCCTCTTCATCACCAATTTGCCTTATGACAAGAGCATGCGAAACAAAGTCCTGGTTGTGGCATCAAAGATTATCCCATCTCAACTTTGACACCATCAACAAACTAGCCAAAGACAACATCGTCAACGGTCTCCCAAAGTTCAAATACACCAAAGATCACCTATGTCCATCCTGTGAGCAAGGAAAAAGCAAAAGGGCAACATATAAACCTAAAACCGTACCCAGTTCGGTAGATAAGTTACATCTGTTGCATATGGACTTATGTGGCCCAATGAGAGTTGAAAGCATAAATGGGAAGAAGTATATTCTTGTTATCGTCGATGACTATTCAAGATATACATGGGTAAAGTTTATGAGGTCAAAAGACGAAGCACCAGGCATCATCATCACCTTTCTGAAGCGAATTCAAGTCCTACTTCAAGCTCCAGTAAGGATTGTAAGAACAGACAATGGCACAGAATTTACTAATCAGGAGTTAAGAACTTACTTTGAAGATACTGGAATCACTCACCAGACATCAGTTGTTAGAACTCCACAGCAGAACGGGGTAGTTGAAAGAAGAAACAGAACTCTTGTGGAAGCTGCTCGCACGATGCTGATTTATTCTAGTGCACCACTATTCTTATGGGCTGATGCGGTTGCCACTGCTTTTTTCACTCAGAACCGATCCCTAATCCATCCAAGATTCAATAAAACCCCATATGAGCTAGTGAATAACATAAAACCCGATATCTCTTACCTTCATGTATTTGGCGCTTTGTGTTATCCAACGAACGACAGAGAAGATCTGGGGAAGCTGAAAGCAAAGGATGATATTGGAATCTTCATTGGTTATTTAGATAACTCGAGGGCATTCCGGGTGTATAATCGTAGAACTAAAAGGATAATGGAGACGATAAATGTAAAGTTTGACGAGATTTCACAAATGGCTTCTGAGAGACTCGCTCTAGAACCCGCGCTTAACCCGATGGCTTCTAATCATACCAGATTAGGACCCGCACCAAACGTTAAGACTTCTGGACATATTAGTTCAGGACTCGTACCTAAAGGAGCTCAGTCAACTAACACTGAAAAACCTTCAGAACAAGAACTGGAAAAACTTCTTCGAGTATATGTTTGATGAATACTATGGTGGAACTTCGACAAATGCATCCCAACAACATTCCGCTGCACCCGCTCAACAACATCAACCACCACCAACAACAACATAAGATGTATCTACAACAATCGAAGCTGACGCACCAACTCCCTCAACGTCATCAACATCTACTCCAGCAACTCTAGTAGTTGAAATTGTTCTACCAAGAGTTGATGAGCAAAACCAAAATACAATAATTCAAGAAGAACCAAACCAAAACGATGCTGTATTAGAAGAAGAAGTGTTCGAAAACCCATTCGTAAAGAATTCAGCTGAATCATTTTCATGGTTACATGAACCAACTAACATACATTCGTCAAATCCAAGGTACCCTTCTACGTTACAATGGACAAAAGACCATCCAATAGAACAAGTAATTAGTGAACCTTCACGGCCAGTTCAGACGAAAAAACAACTCGCCACCGATCCCGATATGTGCATCTACGTCTGCTCAGTCAGTTTAAAAGAGCCAAAGAACATTCGGGAGGCAATGGCAGACAATGCATGGATTGAAGCGATGCAGGAAGAACTTCTTCAGTATCAGTTACATGACACTTGGGAATTAGTTCCAAGACTAATTGACAAACTTGTCATTGATCTAAAGTGGTCATGAAAAAACAAAAAGGATGAAGAAATGACTGTCATTCGCAACAAAGCTCGTCTAATGGCTAAAGGATTCAGACAGGAAGAGGGGATAAATTTTGAAGAGTCATTCGCGCCAGTAGCAAGACTTGAGGCAGTCAGGATATTCTTAGCATATGTAGCTCACAAAAACATCACAGTCTATCAGATGGACATCAAGACGGCCCTCTTGAATGGAACTTTAAAAGAAGAAGTGTATGGGATTCAGCCAGACGGATTCGTTGACAAAGATCATCTAGACTACATCTGCAAGCTAAAGAAAGCTATTTATGGTTTAAAACAAGCTCCAAGGGAGTGGTATGACGAACTATCATCTTTCCTGCTCCAAAACAATTTCACAAAAGGAACAATTGATCCTACTTTGTTTACAAGAAAGTTCAAAGATGACATTTTGATTGTTCAGATTTACGTAGACGATATTATCTTTGTGTCCACTAATCCGAAACATTCAAAACATTTTGAAAATCTCATGAAAAGCAAATTTGAAATATCCATGATGGGGGAACAAAAATTCTTTCTTGGTTTACAAATTCATCAGTCCCCTCGTGGTACTTTTATAAATCAAGCTAAATATATAATTGGGATTTTGAAAAAACATGGTATGAAAAATTGTGACTCTGTTGGTACTCCAATGGTCACTTCACCAAAAATAGGTGATGATTTATATGGGAAACCCATGGATCCGAAGAAATATCGGAGCATGATTGGTTCTCTCATGTATCAAACTGCTAGTCGACCCGATATTCATTTTGATGTTTGCTTATTAGCACGGTTTCAGGCAAGGCCTACCGAAATTCACCTCCAAGAGGTTAAATGGATCTTTCGGTACCTACGAAGAACCATTAACATGGGGCTTTGGTATCCGAAGGATTCGGAGTTTAAACTAATGGCATTTTCAGATGCGGACCATGTAGGTTGCCAAGTTACAGCAAAAAGTACATCCGGTGGAGCACAATTTTTGGGTGAAAAGCTAGTAGGCTGGTCATTAAGGAAACAATATTGTACTGCATTATCAACCGCAGAAGCCGAGTATGTATCTCTATCTGTGTGTGGTGCCCAAGTTCTATGGATGAGGACACAACTCACAGATTATGGCTTTACTTTTGACCGCATACCTATGTATTGTGACTCGAAAAGTCCCATAGCCATCTCGTGCAATCCAGTACATCACTCGAAGACCAAGCATATTAGAGTCCGCTATCACTTCATAAAGGAACACGTAGAAGAGGGTACTGTTGAATTATTTTTGTGAAGACTGAATACCAACTCGCCGATCTATTTTCTAAAGCCCTTCCAAAAGAATGGTTTGATAATTTAGTTCGACGAATTGACATGTGAAGCCTAACTCCTGAGGAGCTAGAAAGTCTTCTCGAAACTTCTTGAATATTATCTCAAAAAGCTTCGCTGTAAATATTTTTGAAAAAACAAAATACAAAATTTGAAACACAAACAAAAAGAAAATACAAAATTTGAAAAACCATCAAAAACAAAATATAAAAATAGAAAATTTTCAAAAATACAAAAACAATATAAAATCGAAAAACCAAAAATATTCTTTTCACGACATGTCTCTCGTATAATTGATATTCTGTACGTATCTAGAAATTTCATTCAACAATGATACGGATATGTACAGATGCTTGAGCGAGAGTTCATTTAAAATTTTTCTAAAACATGTCGTTCCTCAAAAAATTTCTTCACAATGGCTTTCGTATACTTTAGTATGAAACCCGCACTTAAATGACGGCTTTCGTATACTTCAGTACGAAACCCGGGCTACATTGATGACTTCTGATTATTTCAGATCAGGACTCGTAATGTTAATGGCAAAATAAAAAATCATTGAGCACATAATCAAGATTTTTCAAAAAGATTTTTCAACATCTTTCTCAAAATTCTATGCTCAACATAACTCCCTCCAAAACCCTTACAATTGATTTTAAACTCTATGTTTAAAAATATGCTTTATTTATGGGGGAGTATAAAAATAAAAAACAAAATGTTCCGAATTCATGCTAAAAGTGATCCATCTATTTCTCCAAAAAGCCTTATTTTAATCAGTTGATATCAAAAATATAACAAAATGCTATTTTTGAGGGGGAGAAGACGTGATTAAAATGTGATAACAAATGTTTAAAGATCGTGGATTGAATCTCAAAAGAGCTCTCTAAAAAGACTCAGTATGAACCCTCGAATTGACAAAAATTTCAGTGATGTAAACGTGTCCGGGACGGGTAATAATTTCAAGCTGGTTCATCCAGTGATGTAAACGTGTCTCGCAAAGGACTTGTCTGAGTAGAATGTACCAATTTGAGAGATTATTCTTTGATATGACCGGAACGGGTAATAATTTCAAGCTAGTCTAACTAGTGATGTAAACGTGTCTCGCAAAGTTCATATCAACTGAAAATCGATCCATTAAAAATGTGCGAAATCTACCCACCATGTGCAAACTTATCTCAAAAATGCATAAGCACATGTGTAGGGGGAGTATTTCAAAAAATGCAAAATTCTCGAAGTGTTAACAAAATGTGATTTATTCATAAACATTTTGAGAGATTTTCACAAAAGGTTTTATGGCATGTGATCAACAAATCTAGGATAATCATGGAGTAATAAGGTGATTATGGTTAGGTTTATGTCCTATGATCCGCCAGAGCTGGAGGGATCTACCCAAGGATAATTCCAATAGATTACAATTAGAAGTCCTTAGGTAAGATTGAAAAAAAGGAGTAAATGAGAAAGGGAAAGAAGGGGTTGAAGAATGAAAAAGAAAAGTTTAATGAAAGGGTCAAAAGAAATAGCCCTCCATGAAAACTTAGGGAAGAAACCGGGTCAATGCATCTGCTATCAATTATCACAAAGTTGATACTGATATTGAAGACAAGACGTCATGGACCCAGTGACGCGTTGCACCACCCCTCCTAGCCACTCAGATATCTCTTAAAAGATATTTGTTTCATTTCTGGTGCGTATGCGTGTCGTAGTATAGTTTTAGCACGTTTAGATGCCTACTCAAGTTTTAAATTTATATTTAGCCGACTTATCAATAACACACACACTTAACGAGCAGTGTACCCGGTCAGTATGAATATAATGGTAAGTAGAGTGTCGATCACTAGGAGTGGAACGTATTATCTCGTTATTCTAATTAGTATTTTAATATCCTAACGCAAGGGGGTTTCAGCCTGAGAGACTGGCACGATTTGTTTGCAATTAAATAATAAAATAAACCAATAGGCACGAATCAGCAAGTAGCACACACGTACACAGATAGATACTCGAGACAATAAGAGGGCTGTCCTTATGATTAAGTAGATTGTCACTTGTTTTATTGATAGCTTTATATGAAGTGTATGTAGTTAACCCTTTCTCGTTGGTCCTATTCTTATCGGCGAGTAAACCCTTAATGATTACTTATGTCTAAAAGTTATTCCTAAGTGATCAATTTAGTAATAACCGTGGGAGCCACATTATGTCCCGCAGTCAAATGCCCGCAAGCCACTAATAAACACAGAGGTTATCAATGCACTAATAAGTAGTAACCAAAGACATCAACATATAAACTTTAATTGATGGGAAAGCAAGTATTAAAGGGAGTGCAATCTTTCGTTGTCACATTACACAAGCCACCAATCCTGATGAATTAAAGTTTGCTAACACAATAAAACAAAACTACTTAATGAATTAAACACATGCAGCACCTTCTTACAGCTCTTGTATCTTTGATTTGGGTGTGTCTTGTGCTGCCTCCTTGACTGAATTCGTCCTTCGGTTCTTCTGTTCGAACTTAGGTTATAATGTTCGGAACTTTTTAATTCGTCTGGTCTACGGGGTATTTATAGTTTCTGTCTGAGGGAAGATGCGCGCATTACTAAGTAGATGCCGCGCATGTACTTAACTTCGCGTGGGGTCAAGATTATAATATTCAGGAATATTCGTACACCGCCAGAAGATGCGGCGTAACTCCATGATTAGATGCGGCGCATGTCCTCTTGTATCTTGGATCGTATCTGGTGATATCTTGATAGAGATGCGGCGCATGTCATGAGTGAGATGCGGCGCATCTGGAGCAGATTAGTCTTGATCTTCTTCATTTCAGTAGACTCTTAACTTTATGCATGTTTTGCTCCATAATCAGTCCAAAATCGCTAAGTTTCACCAAATGCTTGTTTTTACCTGAGAATTACAAAAGTAAACGATTAAGTATCAATCCTCATACATAATATAGTAAAACAAGTCAAATTAATAGGATAAATGATAGTAATAAAATGTACTTATTTGAGTTCATCAAATATCCCCCCACTTGAACTTTACTTGTCCCCAAGTAAACCTTAGAATTTCTTTTATGAAAATGTATCCTAAAAGATGTTAGGATTTATTTTTATATTTAAGCATGTATTCGTTTAATTCATAATCACACAAACAAACACTTAATGAATTAGAAGTAAAATAAAATAAGTTGATAAAAGCAAATCTAATCGTTTAACTGTCCAGTCGTGACGAATATTCTATCATAAGCTTGGCAAGTATACACATCTCCACCACTAAAGCTAAGGAATAACAAGTCTAAAGCGGTAAAAAGGGTTTTTAGGCTTAAGGGTTAATTATTCTTAATCACTATCGATCTCAAATTCCAGAAAAGGCGACAAAATCACAAATACATGATCGAATCCACGAACACGATACTTGCAATTGCTCAAATCCTTAACTCGAATAGGCTAAAGATAGGTCCAAACTTCACCAATAATAATATATCAAAAAGGGCGACAAAATCATAAATACATAGCCGAATCCACGACTACGATACTTAAGATTGCTCAAATCCCTAATCTCAATAAATCAAAGGTTCGGTTGGATAAAGAATAATAAAGGGCATGGATAACATTTGGGATATAAATTGGTGTAAAATGAAAAATAAACAAAACAAATAAATTAAAATCCTAAGTGTGGTTAATCACTATCCCAACCATCCCATGAATAAGACTCATATCATCGAATAACTCACGCTTTAACACTTGAAACACACGCTTTAGGTAGACACGAATTATACTCAACAAGATCTTAATCAAAGAATAAACCTTAACTGGCGTTCCCATAACTGCCAATTCCCATTCAATCCATAGATATAGTACAACAAATAGTGGTGATATCGACCACTTACATATCTTTACATCGTTGGTTTAAAACAAACATCCAACTTTTCTTTCTTTCTTTTTCTTTTCTTATTTTTTCAATTTTTTTTTTTTTTTTTTTTTTTTTTTTTTTTTTTTTATTATTATTAACAAAAGATGTGTAAAATTTCACCACATCACTATAATGATAATTCTGGATAATTTTTCCATACTTTTCATACTTCAGAAATAATGGTAATAGTGAAAGTAGTAAACACACGAAAAATAAACTCAAAGATATACAATATTTACTTTCACTCCAATTGCATTGTGCAATTTCCTGACCTAACCAAAGATAATGAATTACGCACGCGAACACAGGTAATGTAAGGAAACACACTTTGCCTATAGCAATTAACCAACCATGGATTTTAATCTACAGGGTAGGCTAAGGTGTAAGGGTGTAACGAAAACATTTTAAACATAGGTGTAAGAAACGAAAGGAATGGCTCTGAGTGTTTTTCTAGGGGTATCTTACTCTAAAAATGAGAGTAACAAAAGGGTTTATACGGGGGTTAACTAACCAGTGTAGTTAGTTAATAACACATAACATATAAAGGCTATTTGGGTGTAATCCTAGAAATTTACCAATTTAGACAAGTCATTCCAATTATATAAAATAATACTCATTATGGTGGTCTCGAATAGTATACAAGCCAAGTTCTAAAGTTTACAAGTCACCGGCACACTCATAGATTTGTGAATTTTGGAAAATCACAATTTTTGAAAATAACGTCATGTGTGCAGCCATGCAACTTAGATCTTAAACAAAAACATGCTAAAAAATTTTTTAAGTTTGATATATTAAGCGCATTTTAAGCATAATTTTTGAAAAAGTTTAGGACAAGTAGATGTTAAGTGTTCTAATTCTCCAATCCCCCCACTTAAGTTAAACAACGTCCTCGTTGTTTGTATAAAAGGTTAAAAACTGGAAAATAAAAGAATTAAAACAGAAAAACTCCCCTGAGATTTGCTCGTATGATCCTCCATTAGTATAAGAGCAAAAATCATCTTTCTCTGTGGATTAGAACGTTAAAGCTTCATACTTGATGTATCCACAGGAAATCCAGGAAACTATAATACCACCAACACTTTAAAACACACCTAAGATAAGAAAGGTTCAAACTTGCATAATACATTAGTAGTTAGATAAAAATAAAACTTAAAAATTAAAACTGAAAATCATCAGGTCATTCGATGCGCCGTATCTTATGGAAGAAGATACGCCGTATCGAGCCTGGAATAAATACGGATCAGAATAAAGATGCGCCGCATCCTTAACCAGGGATGCGCCGCATTGAAAATAAACTGATAAATAGTTTTAAAGTCGAAAATAAAAATGCAGAAAAATAAAATAAGATATGACCATTGCAGGAGATGCGTCGCATCTCAGAATTGAGATGCGCCGTATCTTCACACGGGCCTGACTGACTCGACACAGAAAACAGAATAATAAAAGATAAATCCGGGTTGTCTCCCGGCCAGCACTTGTCTTTATTCCAGAGTCTTCAAGTTAGACTCACGTTCAGCTCATTATTCAGTCCTTGTCACGGTCCATCCTTCTTCCTTCATCCGAAAGATTTTCCCGTATATCTCTGCGACGTTTTCTTCCGTTCGACTTAATCTAATATAACTCTTTGTCTTCGCCGCAGTATACTCTTCATCAGGACCTAAAGAATATTTGATGATTTTAAATTTTTCAGAAATAATCATGGGTGGCTCATTGTAAGGAATCCCAAGTAGTTGACACTTTCTTTTGGTGAACTCTTCCTCGTCTTTATCAACAAACTTAAAATAAGGATCCTTAATCAAATAATCATCTAGTTCTTCAATCAACGACTCATTATTATTATCATCTTGAATCGCCTCCAATTCTCTTTCCAAATCATATTGTAACCGTCGACTAAGCTTTGTGAAATCATCAAACTGTTTATGCACCCATTCCCAGAAAGTAGTATCCGATGTCCCCTTAAAGACTTTCAAGCGTTCAATTCTCCCTTTTTCTTGTAAAGCCTCCGCTTTTTGTGGGCAGTCTTCAACATTATCGTACCACTCATAATCTTCAAAGGTTACATCGTTTCCAACCCGTCTCATCCCAATTATACTTCCCCCATTACAGGTTCCGTCACTTTTATAATCACAGGTCGGCCAAACACTACTCCCGTCCTTGAAAACAAAGGGTGTACAAGTGTGATTAATGTGCGCAAATTCCCATGGTTTATCCCAAACCCATGGTACTTGGTCATTCCATTCATAGTACCAGGTGTTTTTGAAATCATCATAAGTCTTAAATCCTGGTAGATCTCCGGTAAGCACATCATCGTCGACTTGAAGAAGGTAGTTAAATTCCTTGAACTGCTTGCACAAGGGTGTCTCATAATCGAACACATCAATGTCAATCCTGAAAAGTTCTTCAATGCCTTCATTGATTGTTGAATCATGAAGTGACGACCCATAATCGCTTTCTACTTCTTCGTCTTCTCCTCTCATCCAATATACCCATAATGCATCCTTAGTAGCACGATCCATGCTCTTATGGTTATTAAACTTACTAGCTAACCATTCTGAAAAATCAACATCGTTAGGATCGTGGTTAACGTCAAAGCAAACCTTTCCAATCATATTCTTTTTTATCTCCATGAACTCGTTAAATTGCTTCTTAAAACTCCGAGTCAACCATGAAGTCATAATCTCCTTGACTTCATTTGTAAGGGCAAATTCCGGACTACCATATTTGAGTTCTAGCCAATCATTGAGGGAGAGGTCTATCAATCTTACCAATCTACCATGAAATAGTAACTCTGCCAAAGCATAATTCATGTCATTATCCAGATAGTTCTCATTTAATCCCCAGTACTGTTCAGAATAAGGCATGTAAGAGTTTTGGGTATTGCCTCCACCACAGCTTTCGTTGCTTGAATCTATGTATGCAAGATAGAATTTCCCATCATCTTCTTCTATAGTAGTCCAGTTCAATCCTTCGGCTTCAATGATAGGCCATAAGAGCGACAATTCTTCTCCAGTGTACCTCACAAATACATCATAAGAGAATACCTCTTTGTCAATGTTGCATAAACGCATGAATTCCTTAAAAGCAGCTTCAAGAGGAGTCTCCCAAGAGAATAAATCTGCATCGATCATGAGCACATTGAATGAATCTGAAAACAAGCATTCCTTACCAAGATATCCGTTAACTGACATGTCTTCCATAGCAAAATCTGTAATCCAAGGTAAAATCATCAGTAGGATTTGTTCGCTAGAAGAAAAATTAATGAATATAGAAACGGATATATGAATACAAATGGCTGATATCTGCAGACGATGCGCCGTATCCAAAAAGTTGGATACGCCGTATCTTATAATCGTTAAAATTTAATCAGACTTTATTCAGAAAATAGATACGCCGCTTAGAATTTATGAATGCGCCGTATCGGATTAATTAATCAAAAATCAGCTTATCTAATTAAAATTAAATGCGTCGTATTAACGAAAGTTAATGCGCCGTATTTTCGTTACGTTTAAAAATAAATATCGATTTTTGATTCAGAAAGATGCGCCGTATCGATATAAATCGATGCATCGTATCTGTTTAATCATTCGCAAACTGTTTTTAATTAAAATAATAGATACGCCGTATCTACGAAAGCAGATGCGTCGTATGGCGTTAACGTTTAAAAAAAAAAAATTATCAAAAACAGATACGCCGTATCTGCAAAAGCAGATGCGTCGTATTACTTTATCGCTTTTAAAAAAAAATTCGTATTAAAAACAGATACGCTGTATCTTGGGGAAAAGATGCGTCGTATCGAATTAATTAAACGCGTTGTATTTTTAAAAATTAAACGCAATACGCCGTATCTGAGAAATCAGATGCGCCGTATCGTTTGATTTAGCACAGTACAACGATAGCAGAACAGAAAAATACGAAAAATAAAAACAAATAAAAACACACAAACAAAAATAAACAAAAACAAAAATAAAAGAAAACAATTAACACACAATACAACAAATATGCAAAATAATACAATGATGCAATTAATCTAATAAAAAGAAAAACCTAATTAAAATACTAATCAAATTAACAAATAACAATTCACTCCCCGGCAGCGGCGCCAAAAACTTGGTGCGTATGCGTGTCGTAGTATAGTTTTAGCACGTTTAGATGCCTACTCAAGTTTTAAATTTATATTTAGCCGACTTATCAATAACACACACACTTAACGAGCAGTGTACCCGGTCAGTATGAATATAATGGTAAGTAGAGTGTCGATCACTAGGAGTGGAACGTATTATCTCGTTATTCTAATTAGTATTTTAATATCCTAACGCAAGGGGGTTTCAGCCTGAGAGACTGGCACGATTTGTTTGCAATTAAATAATAAAATAAACCAATAGGCACGAATCAGCAAGTAGCACACACGTACACAGATAGATACTCGAGACAATAAGAGGGCTGTCCTTATGATTAAGTAGATTGTCACTTGTTTTATTGATAGCTTTATATGAAGTGTATGTAGTTAACCCTTTCTCGTTGGTCCTATTCTTATCGGCGAGTAAACCCTTAATGATTACTTATGTCTAAAAGTTATTCCTAAGTGATCAATTTAGTAATAACCGTGGGAGCCACATTATGTCCCGCAGTCAAATGCCCGCAAGCCACTAATAAACACAGAGGTTATCAATGCACTAATAAGTAGTAACCAAAGACTCAACATATAAATTTTAATTGATGGGAAAGCAAGTATTAAAGGGAGTGCAATCTTTCGTTGTCACATTACACAAGCCACCAATCCTGATGAATTAAAGTTTGCTAACACAATAAAACAAAACTACTTAATGAATTAAACACATGCAGCACCTTCTTACAGCTCTTGTATCTTTGATTTAGGTGTGTCTTGTGCTGCCTCCTTGACTGAATTCGTCCTTCGGTTCTTCTGTTCGGACTTAGGTTATAATGTTCGGAACTTTTTAATTCGTCTGGTCTACGGGGTATTTATAGTTTCTGTCTGAGGGAAGATGCGGCGCATCTACTAAGTAGATGCGGCGCATTGACTTAACTTCGCGTGGGGTCCAAGATTATAATATTCAGGAATATTCGTCACGCCCGAAAATGCGCGTATCCATGATAGATGCGGCGCTGTCTCTTGTATCTGGATCGTATCTGGTGATATCTTGATAGAGATGCGGCGCATGTCATGAGTGAGATGCGGCGCATCTGGAGCAGATTAGTCTTGATCTTCTTCATTTCAGTAGACTCTTAACTTTATGCATGTTTTGCTCCATAATCAGTCCAAAATCGCCAAGTTTCACCAAATGCTTGTTTTTACCTGAGAATTACAAAAGTAAACGATTAAGTATCAATCCTCATACATAATATAGTAAAACAAGTCAAATTAATAGGATAAATGATAGTAATAAAATGTACTTATTTGAGTTCATCAATTTCTCACGGAGAACACTGCATAATCTATCAGCCTCTCACTCCGAGATGTGTTGATATTGAAAAGGTGGCACTCTGCTCCATGCCTCCGACTACAAAAACCAAAATGCACATTATCGAGTCTAGAACCATGAGATTCATTAAAAATCTCTTAGGAACACTTTCAATATTATACACCTGTGTTCACCAAAAAGAACACATGGTGTACAAGAGTCTTAATGAGATCTAAGGATCTTGCCTTATAACATGATGGTTACGTGCTTCAAACGGTCTACAGTCTTGAAGTGATACTCCAGTATACTTCAGAGGCTCACAACGGCCCTGGTAAAGATTAGAGAAAGTTTTCACACTATGCTGTTAACAATCTCGAAATCTGAACCTGTAAGCGCTGGAAGATTTATTGCTAACTGTTTTATGCAGGTACTGACGAAAGTCCATTTACCATCATCATATAAAACAACATCCAAATATCCTCATACTCGTACTTATGAAGATCATCCTCAACAAAGCTCGAAGTAAAAAGTTCAAGACAAAAAGATCAAATTAAAGACAAAGTGTTACAACAAAGTCAAGAAGCTAATCAAGTTGTCAAGAACAAGTTCATGCATCAAGTGAGGACGACATAAGTATGAAGTTCAAGAAGTATGAGTATGATGGATGATACGACACAAATGTACAGAAAATGTTGATCAAAGGCAAGACCAACCGAAAGACGATTGATTTGAAGATCACATAGCATGAAGGAATGAAGTATCAAGACTATTCTACAATGACACGCAAAGTTCAAGACATCGAAGACTAAAGACCTAATCACTGGGAGCATCATTTGAATGACCATCCCTTAGGGGGAGAGTGTTAGCATTTATTTAAAGTGATGGTCATTTCCGAATTAACAACTTTGTAATTGTGTCGTTAGTTATAGATAGTCAAGGGCTTCATGGACTTAAATCTAATAGGTTACAAGTCATGTTATAATAATCCAACATATAGCCCATGAAAGAAAGCCCAACCGAGTTCAAGATAAAGCCCATTAGGGCGGCACTCGTTTGTGTATAAATACACACTCACCACCTCATTTAGAAGTATGCTTCAAGAGTCATATAGGTGGGAGTGTGTGTATAATTTATGTATTCTTCTCTTCATCTTTAATCTAATATCATTCGAGTTATATATTACACATACACGTTCCATAGTTCTTGCTAGTACCATTCGATATATAACTTACTAGTGTGTGATAAAGTTGTGTTCTTAGGCCATTACACTTCTTATGTTGAGAAATACTCAACCCTTTTGTAAATATGTCTGCAACATTATTGGCAGAAGCCACTTTCAAACTATTAATAACCCCAGAAGCAACTTTCTCCCTAACTAAATGCAATTCTATTTCAAAGTGTTTAGTTTTCTCATGAAATACTAGGTTAGTAGCAATTTGAATAGCAGAACTGCTATCACAAAACAAGTTTGCAGGTAACAAGTCATCTATTCCAAGGTCCTTTAAAATTTTAATAATCCAAACAAGCTCACAAGTAGTAGATCTAAGACACTTATACTCAGCTTCAGCTGATGACCTTGAAATAGTTGTCTGTTTTTTACTTTTCCAGGAAATCAAGTTATTACAGAAATAAACACAAAAACCTAAAACAGATTTCCCAGAAACTGGACATTTAGCCCAGTCTGCATCTGAAAAAGCATAAGAACTCAGTCTATTACCATAATTAAACTGAATACCTGTACCAGGAGCTTGTTTCAAATACCTCAACACTCTAAGAGCAGCAGTAAAATGAGAATTAAGAGGAGCATGCATATGCTGACTCAAGCAATGAACAGCATAAGAAATATCAGGTCTAGTAACAGATAAGTATATCAGCTTTCCAACTAGTTTTTGATACTCAGTCATATTAGACAAAAACTTATCAGTTTCAGTGTCAACTTGGCTCAAAACAACATTCTGCTGCATAGGAGTAGCAGCAAGCTTACGTGCCAACAACCCATACTCATGTAACAAATCTAAACAATACTTTCTTTAAGACAGAAAAAGACCAACATTATCATCTATAACTTCAATACCCAAGAAATATTTGAGAGGACCCAGATCCTTATCATGAATTTTGATTTTAAGAACCTTTTAAACTTCTCAATTTCATCAAGATTATTACCAGTGATGACAATATCATCAACATAGACCAATAAAGCCAAGAAAACTCCACTTTTATTCTTAGTGTATAAAGAATAATCACTAACACTTTGATTAAAACCATTTTCAATCAAAGCAGTGGTAAGTTTTTTATTCCACTGCCTTGGAGCCTATTTTAATCCATAAAGGGACTTATTCAACTTACAAACCCTTGTTTCACTTTTATCATAATAACCAGGAGGCAATCGCATATAAACATCCTCATACAAATCACCATATAAGAAAGCATTATTAACATCTAGTTGAAACAAAGGCAATTTATTATAAACAGATATAGCAATTAAGCATCTCACAGTGACCATTTTTACAACAGGACTAAATGTTTCCTCATAATTAATTCCTTTTCTTTGATTAAAGCCTTTAGCAACAAGTCTAGCTTTATATCTATCAATATCACCAGATGACTTGTATTTAAGTTTCCAAAGCCACTTACAACCTATAGCAGTCCTACCCTCAGGCAATTCACATAACTCATAAGTCTTGTTCCTATGTAATGCTTCCATTTCTAAATTCATAGCTTCTATCCATTTCGGATTTTCAGAAGCTTTAGCAAGAGTCTTAGGCTCACAAGACTTATTTAATGTGGTAGAAAAGCACACATTCATTTTAGACATATTAGAATAAGAAACATATTTCTCAAGACCATACTTCACATTACTAGCAACAACAAAGTCCTTAATCCTAGCAGGCTGACTCCTCTGTTTATTAGACCTTCTCAAGTTTGATGCTTCCATTTGAATAACATGATCCTCACCATTGAAAACATTTTGAGTGCCCTCAGAGGTGATAGTATCATCTATCTAGGTTGCAATGGTTGCACCTCCATCATTAATTGTGTTAACATATTCATCTAGAGGTACCATCACACTACCTTCCACATTAGAAGGGTCCCCCTCTTCATCATTGGGACTTTCAGACCCATGGATGTCAAAAAAGTTTAAACTATTTACTTTACTTTCATCAAAGTTTAGTTCTGATTTATCAAAAACATTTTCAGATTCACTTGATATATTTGTAGATTTCATTTTAAAAGGAAACACAGTTTCATTGAACCTTACATCTCTTGCAAAAAAGACAGACTTACTTTCCAAACCATACAGTTTATAAGCCTTTTTTACACTAGAAAAACCAATTAAGACACATTTTTCAGATTTGGAACTAAACTTATCATTTGAGTTTAAAATTTTAAAATAGTAGAATAACACAGACATCCAAAAGATCTGATATGAGAGAGACTAGGATCCTTACCATAAACTAAAAAATAAGGGGAAGCACCAGATAAGACAGAGGAGGGAAGCCTGTTAATCAAGTATACAACAGTTATAACACATTCAGGCCACATAGATAGGGGAATCCCCCCCTGAAACGTAAGACTCCTAGAAACATTAAGAAGGTGTCTATGTTTCCTCTCAACAACCCCATTTTGCTGAGGAGTATAGGCACAAGAAGTTTGATGGATCATACCTAAATCATTAAACAGTTTAGATAATTGATTATTGACAAACTCAGTTCCATTATCTAATCTTATTATCTTAATTTTCTTGTTAAACTGCGTAAAGATGAGTTTTATAAAACTCACAATATAATCAGCAACTTCACTTTTAGATTTTAGTAAGTATACCCAAACAGCTCTACTAAAATCATCAACTAAAGTCAAAAAATATTTAAACCCATCTCTACTAGTAACTCTATAAGGAACCCAAACATTACAATGAACCAGATCCCCAACAGACTCAGTTTTATGATCACTTAATGTAAATGGCTCTCTAGTTTGTTTAGCTTGTGACACACATCACAAGGAGACCTATGATCCACCTTTTTAAAACCAATTTTATTATCCAAAACAGACAAGACTTGGTCAGCAGTATGACCAAGCCTTTGGTTCCATAACTCATTAGAAACATGACAAACAAACACAGAATTACTCATACCAAGACTAGACTCACCACAATTAGTTTCATTAAACAAGTAGAGACCACCAGACTCACTACCAGTCCGCACAATCTTGCCCAGTTTCAAATCCTGAATGTAACACTTATGCTCATCAAAACCAACAAAAAATTTGCTATCTTTAATCATCTTATTAACAGACAATAGACTAACATTATATTCAGGAACAACCAAAACATCAAACAAGACAACACCAGTAGTAAGTCTAAGACTACCAATAGCAGAAATTTTCGCTACAGTTCCATTAGGATGCCCCACAGTTAACATAAGACTGGAAATATCAACAACATTAAACATATTCTTAGTGGAATTGGTCATATGCTGATTAGCACCAGAATCAATAATCCATCCTTAAGTAACATTATAGCTCACATAACCAGTTTTAGCACAGAAGAACTTTTCAAAATGTAAGTTAAACATCACATTATTATTGAAGAAACTAGGAGTTATACCTGCCATACTTGCAGATACATTAGCAGAGGGTTTTTCATTAATGAGGCTCAAGAGTTTCATCATTCGATCGTTTGTGATAGACCCAGACAAAGAACCAGAAGAAGTAGAGGGTTGAGACACATCTGCATTAACATTAAACCTTTTGACAGCAGCAGATTGTTTAGACAGATTTGGGTTCCTTTTGAAACTAGGAGGATAGGCATTTAACTCATAAAATCTCTAAATAGTATGACCAATCAGACCACAGTGTTTTCAAACTAGGTTAGGATTAGGCCCCCTATTACCATTATTATTATTGTTATTACCTCTTCTAAAAAAATTATTAGAATTAGTGTTATTATTGGTCTTAACAACAAAAGCAGCAGGTTGGACCTTGCTGCTAGAACCAGAGCTAGGATGGAGTCCTCTATGAGACTCCTCCCTAGAAACAACATTAAAGGCTTCTTTAACATCTGGTAAAGGGTCCCTAGCCAAGATATTACGGCTAATTGGTTGATATACATCATTTAAACCTATTAAGAATTGCATAAGTCTGATAAGCTGATTATGTTTCAACACACTTTCATGAGCAGCACATGTACAAGCAGGTAACAAAGTTAAAGTGTCAAATTCTCTCCAAAGAGAATTTAACTTATGATAATAATCAGGCATAGATAAGTCACCTTGTTTCAGACTATTAATTTTGTGAATCACATTAAAAATAACAGAACCATCAATCTTATCATAAGTTTCCTCAAACTCATCCTGTTAGCTTTATTAAAAAGTGATGGTCATTTACGTTTTTATATTTTTGTAAAGTGTCGTTGTTTATTTAATAGGATAATCAAAGGACGCATGGATTAACCTAATTGGTTAAAAGTTATGTAACAAGTCCATAGAAAGCTCATATATAGAAAATTATAAAAGCCTCCACTCTCCTCATTTGTAAAGGGGTTGCTAGTGTGTGCTTAAGAGTGTAGTGTGTGCTTAATGAATAAAGTTTCTCTCTCTAGTTTATCTCACTAGATCTAATGCCTCACTTCTCTCTTGTACCACCATTAGTGATTGTAGTAGTGTGTGATAAGATTGATCTTTGGCTTTTACAAGTGGTATCAAGAGCCAAACAATGATCTAGGTGTGTGTTTTTTGGAGTTTTGGTTACTATTCATCCATTTTTTTTTTTTTTGAATAAGACATAATTTCCTTCGAGTTAGAAGGGTTTCACCGAGTTAGGATTGGAATTCCTTCGAGTTAGAAGTGTTTTTCCGAGTTAGGGTTTCATTTCCTTCGAGTAAGAAGGTTGCTTCCAAGTTAGGCCTTGAAAATTCCGAGTAAGGCTTAGTTCTTTAATTTTCCGAGCAAGGAAAAAAAATTTCGAGTAAGTATAAAATTTCCGAGTAAGGATTCTAAGTTTTTGAGTAAGGTGTTAAATTTTCCGAGTGAGGAAAAGTTTCCAAGTAAGGTTTTATATTTCTGAGTAAGGATTATTTTTCGAGTAAGAGAAGAATTTTCGAGCAAGAGAAGAATTTTCGAGTAAGAGAAGAATTTTCCAAATTAAGAGAATAACAATTGCAAATCAAGTTTGACACACTCGATGTTAACTTAAACATGAAAATAAAATCCTTAAACGCGGAAATTTTTGATTTGAAAAACCAACTTTCTAAACAAAAACCAACTTGTTCTGATCTTGAAAAAGAAAAGAAACAGTTGAAAGCAGATTTTTCAAAACGAGAAAATGATCTTCTTGATGAAATCATTGAGAAACAAGAAACAATCAAAAAGTTGGAAGATTTGCTTGTGAAAACAGGTCATTCTACACAAACGATTCATATACTAATTAAAGATCCAAACCCGCTTTTGCACACAATGAAGAAAATCGCTATCGGTTGTGAAAACCCTTATACTCTCAAGAAAGCTCAGAAAGAACAGAATGTGTTGTACAATGGTCATGTGATATATGCTAAACATGATCCTCCCTCTGTTTCGGATTCTAACGAAACAATTGAGCTTGCTGAAGAGAGTAGAATCAAAATGAAACAAAAGAACCCAGAAATAAAACCAATTGATTATAACAAACTTAACATACTTTCTGGAGTAAATTTTGTTCAACAAAAACAAACACCAAAGGTTTCCAAAAAACCAGTTGTTTTGACAAAACAAAAAGTTGTTTCTAAAAATCTTTCAAACTTGGAACAAATGTCCTCAAGCAATCCTTTTAATACAAGTGACGCTATAAGATATTTGGATGATCTTAAAAAGAGAATTGAAACACTTCAAAGTATTGTTGCATCCTAAATAAATATTAGTATCAACAACTGGCATTCAAGTTTTCATGCTGAAATGAAGAATGTGTTTGAAACAGAAATTACTACTCCACTAAATGCAATTCTTGCGAAAGTAATTCATGTTGAACAAGCAATTTTAAAAGAAACATCTGAATTTTTCAAGGACCAAAAATCCCTGGTGAAGGAAGCTAATGAAAACATTGAAAACATCAAAGTTTTGGAAAACCTAAATGATTCTCTCTTCAAAGCAGCTTTGTCGACTGATATTATGTCCATCATTTTACAAACATATTCTGTTGAAGATGATGAAAGACTGCGAGCTGAGACTTCTGCAATTGTTTTAAAATATGAAAATGCTCTTGTTAAACTTGAAAAAGAAAATGTATCATATTTTAAACAACTTGATTGAGAAACCGAGGAATGCAAGTTTGACAAATTGTCGTATGAGCGTGCCTACAAGGACATGAAAGAGCAAAACGATCTTTTGAGGTCTCAGCTGAAAAGTTAAAAAGGGAAGGGTGTGAAAACTAAGTTTGCAAAACCATCGACTTCGGACAAACCGGTTGTTAAACCAAAAATGTTAATTTCTCAATCAGTTCCAAAAGTCGATGTGAAAAATGATTTGACAAAACCAGTCACTCCAACACCCTTGCCCAAGCAAAATGAAAAAGAAAAAGGAAAAGCGGTTGTCGAAACATCAAATATCATAGCACCTGGTCTTTATAGGATTAGTCTCACTATTGCGTCTACCTCAACATCTCAAACATACAGAGCAATAGACAAGAGTGTAAAAGATAATCCTAAAGAATCTAGGAATGCTAAAACAACTTCTCAGGATAACAATATAAATTATAATGTGTGTGCATTACCTTCTACAGGATTAAAAAGCACCTCTTAGAGCAGCAGACTACAGCCTATGAGAAATACAAGGAACAATAGAGTCTCGCCTGTCTCTAAGAGTAGATGCCAGAATAAAGTTGAAAAAGTAGAAGAACACCCTAGGAATTTATCGCTTTCTAATAAGAAACATATGTCATCTAGATGTAATGTTAAAAGTACTTTTTCTAGTGCATGTAATGACTCTGTTTGTTTAATGTGCAAGAAATGTTTATCTAATGATGTGTGCGATGATAATGTTTCTAAAAATGTGAATGTGAATGCTATGCTTGAACAGAAGGAAGTTCCAAAGGGAAATAGTGCTAGATCTAGATACATAAAAAGACTAATTGTAGGATGTAGGTCAACTACTAGTAGTCAATTGCCTAGGAACTATCATAAGTATTGTGCATGGAAACTAACGGGTAGAAAATTAACACTCGAAAATGGCAAATTTTCAGCTGTTCAATGTGAACCAGTAGAAACCTTCTATGAGTATGATTCAAATGTTACCCCTAACCTCATGGAACCAAATGTCAAACGGTTTTCAAATACAAACTCTTTTGTTCTTCGTAGGTTATCGAAATATGTCTTTAGGTCATCGACTCGGGTTGCTCAAAGCACATGACCGGGAATCTAAAGCTGCTGATCAACTTCATCTGGAAATTCATGGGAACTGTACGTTTTGGAAATGATCATGTAGCAGCTATTCTGGGTTATGGAGATCTTTAGTTTGGGAATTATATAATCATTCGAGTTTACTGCGTCGAAGGGTTGGGACACAACTTGTTTTCAGTTGGGCAGTTTTGTGATGCAGATTTAGAGGTTGCATTTAGAATAAATACATGCATTGTTAGAAATTTGGTTGGAGATGATCTCTTAACTGGGAATCGTGGCACCAACCAATATGCTATCGACATCAACCAAATGGCCTCTTCATCTCCAATTTGTCTTATGACAAGAGCTTGCGAAACAAAGTCCTGGCTGTTGCATAGAAGATTATCCCATCTCAACTTTGACACCATCAACAAGCTAGCCAAAGACAACATCGTCAAAGGACTTCCAAAATGAAAATACACCAAGGATCACTTATGTCCATCATGTGAACAAGGCAAAAGCAAAAGGGCAACATATAAACCTAAAACCGTACCCAATTCGGAAGCCAAGTTACATATGTTGCACATGGACTTATGTGGCCCAATGAGAGTTGAAAGCATTAATGGGAAGAAATATATTCTTGTTATCGTCGATGATTATTCAAGATATACATGGGTAAAGTTTATGAGGTCAAAAGACGAAGCACCAGGCATCATCATCACCTTTCTGAAGCGTATTCAAGTTTTACTTCAAGCTCCAGTAAGGATTGTAAGAACAGAAAATGGCACAAAATTCACTAACCTGGAGTTAAAAACCTATTTTGAAGATGTTGGAATCACACGTCAGACATCTGTTGTTAGAACTCCACAGCAGAATGGAGTAGTTGAAAGAAGAAATCGAACTCTTGTAGAAGCTGCTCGCACAATGCTGATTTATTCTAGTGCACCGTTATTCTTATGGGCTGATGATGTTGCCACTGCTTGTTTCACTCAGAACCGTTCCCTAATCCATCCAAGATTCAATAAAACCCCATATGAGCTAGTGAACAACAGAAAACCTGATATCTCTTACCTTCACGTATTTGGCGCTTTGTGTTATCCAATGAACGATAGAGAATATCTAGGGAAGCTGAAAGCTAAGGGCGATATTAGAATCTTCATTGGATACTCAGAAAACTAGAGGGCATTCAGGGTGTATAACAGAAGAACTAAAAGGATAATGGAGATGATGAATGTGAAGTTTGACGAGATTTCACAGATGGCTGCTGAGAGACTCGCTCTAGAACCTGCACTTAACCCGATGGCTTCTAATCAAAACAGATTAGGACCCGCACCAATCGTTCAGAATTCTGTACATATTAGTTCAGGACTCGTACCTCAAGGAGCTCAATCAACTAACAATGAAAAACCTATAGAACAAGAACTGGAAAATTTCTTCAAGTTTATGTTTGATGAATACTATGCTGAAACTTCGACAAATGCATCACAACAACATTCCGCTGCACCCGCTCAACAACATCAACCACCACCACCACCACAAGATACATCAACAACAATCAAAGCTGACGTACCAACTCCCTCCACATCATCAACATCTACTCCAGCAACTCCAGTAATTGAAATTGTTCTACCAAGGATTGATGAGCCAAATCAAAATACAACATTTCAAGAAAAAACAACACATAACCAAAACGATGCTGCGTTAAAAGAAGAAGTGTTCGAAAACCCATTTGCTATGGACTCAGCTGAATCATCTTCAAGGTTACAAGAACCATCTAACACACATACGTCAAACCCAAGGTACCCTTATACACTACAGTGGACTAAAGACCATCCAATAGAACACGTTATTAGTGAACCTTCAAGGCCGGTTCAGACGAGAAGACAACGCGCCACCGACCCTGACATGTGCATCTATGTTTGCTTAGTTAAAGCGATCCTAAAAGAGCCAAAGAACATTCGGGAGGCGATGACAGACATGTGCATCTATGTATGCATGGATTAAAGCGATGCAAGAAGAACTTCTTCAATACCAGTTACATGATACATGGGAATTAGTTCCAAGACCAACTGACAAACTTGTCATTGACCTCAAATGGTTATGGAAGAACAAAAAGGATGAAGAAATGACTGTCATTGGCAGCAAAGCTCGTCTCGTGGCTAAAGGATTCAGACAAGAAGAAGGGATAGATTTCAAAGAATCATTCGCGCCAGTAGCAAAACTTGAAGCAGTCCGGATTTTCTTAGCATATGCAACTCACAAAAATATCACAGTCTATCAGATGGACATCAAGATGGCTTTCTTGAATGGAACTCTGAAAGAAGAAGTGTATGTGAGTCAGCCAGATGGATTCGTTGACAGAGAACATTCAGACTACGTCTACAAGCTTAAAAGTCATTTATGGTTTAAAACAGACTCCAAGAGCGTGGTATGACGAACTATCATCTTTCATGATCCAAAAAAATTTCACCAAAGGAACAATTGATTCAACCTTGTTTACAAGAAAATATAAAGATGACATTTTGATTGTTCAGATTTATGTGGACGACATTATCTTTGGGTCCACTAATCCGAAACATTCGAAACATTTTGAAAATCTCATGAAATGAAAATTTGAAATATCCATGATGGGGGAACTAAAATTCTTTCTTGGTTTACAAATACACCAATCCCCTCGTGGTACTTTTATTAATCAAACTAAATACACAATTTAGATTTTGAAAAAACATGGTATGGAAAATTGTGACTCTGTTAGTACACCAATGGTCACTTCACCAAAAATCGGTGCTGATTTATTTGGGAAACCCATCGATCCGAAGAAATATCGAAGCATGATTGGTTCTCTCATGTACCTTACTGCTAGTCGACCCGATATTCATTTTGCTGTTTGCTTATTAGCACGGTTTCAGGTAAGGCCTACCGAACTTCACCTCCAAGAGGTCAAATGGATCTTTCGGTACCTACAAAGAACCATTAACATGGGACTTTGGTATCCGAAGGATTCCGAGTTTAAACTAATAGCATTTTCAGATGCCGACCATGCAGGTTGCCAAGTTATAGTAAAAAGTACATCAGGTGGAGCACAATTTTTGGGTGAAAAGCTAGTAGGCTGGTCATCAAGGAAACAAGATTGTACTGCATTATCAACGGCAGAAGCCGAGTATGTGTCTCTATCTGCGTGTTGTGCCCAAGTTCTATGGATGAGGACACAACTCACAGATTATGGCTTTACTTTCGACAAAATACCTATGTATTGCGATTCAAAAAATGCCATAGCCATCTCGTGCAATCCAATACAACACTCGAAGACCAAGCATATTAGAGTCTGCTATCACTTCATAAAAGAACACGTAGAAGAGGGTACTGTTGAATTATTTTTTGTGAAGACGGATTACCAACTCGCCGATCTATTTACTAAAGCCCTTCCAAAAGAAAGGTTTGACAATTTAGTTTGACGAATTGGCATGCAAAGCCTAACTCCTGAGGAGCTAGAACGTCTTCTCAAAATTTCTTGAAAATATTTTCAAAATAGCTTCGCTGTAAATATTTTTGATAAAACAAAATACAAAATTTGAAAAACCAACAAAAAAAATATAAAAATAGAAAAATTTTCAAAAACACAAAAACAATATAAAATCAAAAAACAAAAATATTTTTCTCACGACATGTCTTTCGTATAATCGATATTCTGTACGTATCTAGAAATGTCATTCAACAATGATACGGACATGTGCAGATGCTTGAGCGAAAGTTCATTTAAATGTTTTCTAAAACATGTTGTTTCTCAAAAAATTTCTTCACGATGGCTTTCGTATACTTCAGTACGAAACCCGTGATTCAAAGTGAAATCTTTTCAAAATTTAAGCCCGGGTACATCAACTCGAAAAGATTTAAAATAAAGGAAACAATGATGACTTCTGATTATTTCATATCAGGACTCGCAATTTCAAAGACAAAATAAAGAATCCTTGAGCACATGATCAAGATTTTTCAAAAGATTTTTCAAAAGATCTTTCAAATTCTGTCCTCAAGATTACTCCCTCCAAAAACCCCAAAATTGATTTATGCTTTATTTAAGGGGGAGTATAAAAATCAAAAACAAAATGTTCCGAATTCATGCTAAAACAGATCCGTCTATCTCTCAAAAAAGCTTTCTTTTAATCAGTTGATATAGAAAAATCACGACATGCTATTTTTGAGGGGGAGAAGACGTGATTAAAATGTGATCAAAAATGTTTAAAGATCATCAATCAAATCTCAAAAGAGCTCGACTCAGATTTGACCCTCGAATTGACGAAAATTAAATGTCATTTATCGAAAAGACTTGTCCGAGACAGGTAATAATTTCAAGCTGGTTCATCCAGTGATGTAAACGTGTCTCGCAAAGGACTTGTCTGAGTAGAATGTACCAATTCGAGAGATTCTCTTTGAATATGACCAAGACGGGTAATAATTTCAAGCTAGTCTAACTAGTGATGTAAACGTGTCTCACGACGGTGATGTTCATTGAAAATTGATCAATTCAAATGTGCGAACTCTACCCACCATGTGCATACTTATCTCAAAAAATGCATAAGCACATGTGTAGGGGGAGTATTTTAAAAAATGCAAAACTCTCGAAGTGTTAACAAAATGTGTTTTATTCATAAACACTTTGAGAGATTTTCACAAAAGGTTTTATGGTAGGTGATCAATAAATCTAGGATAATCATGGAGCAATAAGGTGATTATGGTTAGGTTTATGTCCTATGATCCGCCAGAGCCGGAGGGATCAACCCAAGGACAATTCCAATAGATTAGAATTAGAATTCCTTAGGTAAGATTGAAAAAAGGAGTAAACGAGAAAGGGAAAAAAAGGGTTGAATGATGAAAAAGAAAAGTTTATGAAAGGGTGAAAAGAAATAGCCCTCCATGAAAACTTAGGGCATAAACCGGGTCAATACATCTGCTATCGGTAATCACAAAGTTAATACTGATATTGAAGACAAGATGTCATGGACCCAGTGACGCGTTGCACCAACCCCTCCTAGCTACTCAGATATCTCTTAAAAGATATTTATTTCATTTCTCATGGAGAACCTTACATGATCTTTCGGCCTCTCACTCCGAGATGTGTTGATATTGAAAAGGTGGCACTCTGCTCCATGCCTCCAACTACTAAAACCAAAACGCACATTATCGAGTCTAGAGCCATGAGATTCATTAAAAGATCTCTTAGGATACA
Source organism: Artemisia tridentata subsp. tridentata (assembly GCA_021014915.2). NCBI lineage: Eukaryota > Viridiplantae > Streptophyta > Magnoliopsida > Asterales > Asteraceae > Artemisia > Artemisia tridentata. Next base: position 369,629,679 of record CP139508.1, read on the forward strand.
CTTATAATATAATACACTTTGTGTTCACCAAAAACGACACAAGGTGTACAAGAGTCTTAATGAGATCTACGGATCTTGCCTTATATCATGATGGTTATTTGCTTCAAATGGTCTACAGTTGTGAAGTGATACTCCGGTATACTTTAGTGGCTCACCTGATCATTGATACACCTCGGTGTATCTGAGTTAGCTCTCACGGGGGTATCCAGTTCAGGAACGGCCTTGGCAAGGATTAGAGAAAGTTTTCACACTATGCTGTTAACAATCTTGAAATCCGAACCTGTAAGTGCTGGACGATTTATTACTAACTGTTTTATGCAGGTACTGAGGAAAGTCCATTTACCATCATCATATAGCTCAACATCTACATCTCCTCATACTCATACTTATGACGATCATCCTCAACAAACTCAAGTGAAAAATGTTCAAGACAAAAAGATCAAGTTAAAGACAAAGTGTTACGACAAAGTCAAGAAGCTAATCAAGATATCAAGAACTAGTTCATGTATCATATGAGGAAGAAATAAGTATGAAGTTCTAAGCATTATCAATAAGTATGAGTGTGATGGAAGAGACGACACTGTAAACATGTGAAGATGTTGATCAAAGGCAAGAACGACCAAAAGACGATTACTTTGAAGAACACAAAGCATGAAGGAACAAAAGTATGAAGACTATTCTACAACGACACACAAAGCTCAAGACAATGAAGACTAAAGACCTAATCATATGGAGCATCATTTGAATGACCATCCCTTAGGGGGAGATTGTTAGCTTTATTAAAAAGTGATCGTCATTTACGTTTTTATATTTTTATAAAGTGTCGTTGTTTATTTGATAGGATAGTCAAAGGGCGCATGGATTAACCTAATTGGTTAAAAGTTATGTAACAAGTCCATAGCAAACCCATGTGTAGAAAACTATAAAAGCCTCCACTCTCCACATTTGTAAGGGGGTTGCTAGTGTGTGCTTAAGAGTGTAGTGTGTGCTTAATGAATAAAGTTTCTCTTTCTAGTTTATCTCACTAGATCTAACTCCTCACTTCTCTCTTGCACCACCATTAGTGATTGTAGTAGTATGTGATAAGATTGATCTTAGGCTTTTATACATCCCAAACCTCAGAGGCAATTTCTAAGTAAACCTGCCCTAAGTACAACTCAGGGGATAAAGACCCAAGAATCCAGCCAAGAACAATGGCATTGCATCTTTCCCATTGCTGGGCTAAGACAAGGCTAGTAACAGGCTTAACACAAGTACCATCAACAAATCCCATTTTATTTTTCCCTTTTAAAGTAATTTTCATAGCAGTAGACCACATCTTGTAATTATCAGACCCAGTAAGTTTGTAATGAACAATACGCACATTAGAACTATCAATAGAATGCAAATACAACGGATTACCAACATCCAAAATACTAATAAGAACATCAGCCATAATAGCAGTCAAGCAAACAGAACAACTAAGAAATAGACAGAGAAACAGACCACAGCAGACAAACAAGAACAATCAAGAAAAGATAACCAACAATAAAACAATTAGTAATCAACCAAGAACTACCAATACCAAGAAGAATAAAAACTACACTATCACTCACACCCAATTCAACTGAAGTACCCATTCTAACACCTATCTGTGGGAAGAGCAGGTTTTCGTACCTTTCAAGGAGGCAGGTCAAGATGTTACCCACAGAGTTTACAGTGTTACAACTAAAGTACTCAGAGAATTAAAGGAAAAAGATAACCCTTACAGTGCTATGAAGAAACGCAACAGATTGAACAGATCACCAATACTTTTGATTCACTTAGTCAAGAGTGTTAATAACAAAGAAAGAGCTCCAATAACACCACAGGAAACCACCAGAACCAAGATCCCCAATTTGACAAATTAGGGTTTCAAGAAACCCTAACTGACAAATCCAAGACTCACCATAAAATCAACGATTAACACTAAGGCCGTTAAGAAAACGTCCTTAATTTAGCCTAATTACACTCCAATCAAGAAACCCCCAAATTCGAGATCAAACCCTAGAAACCCTAATATCAAGAACCAACGAAGATCAAAGTTGTGGCTCTGATACCATGTTAAAACTATGGATCTTGAATCAGAAACACAACCACAACACCTCAAAGTCACCCAACCAACCACCCCTAGGTGAAATCTTTTATTACTAATAGTCAAGAAGATGAGTCCACAAAGCGTGTGCTCACCAAATGAATACAAAGTAAAAAAGATAGCCCCCTTCATAAGGATTCTATCTATCTCACTACAATGAATCAAATACAATCAACCTCACTACAATACTCTCAATATTACACAAACAGACTAACCAAACTGAATAAGATGATCAATGACTAAAGACCATGAATACTGCACCAATAACTTGAGAGAAACCCTGGCTTATGAGAGAGATAATGACTGAATAAGGCGGCTAGGGCTAGGTTCCAGCTTATATAAGAGCTAGTTACACTTCAGCCCTTGTAGATATCAAAACCTGTCACAAGCAGCTAAACATTCAAACATTAGTGAGAAATGACATATTCAGCCCCTTGACTAAATATACCACCCATAAGCTTGCACCTCATAACATATTTCAACAATAAGCGTCGTGCATTCAGGAGCGTTGAGTGGTGATTTGTAAGTGTTGTGATTTTAATGCTCGTTTGCAAGAACCTAGTCGCTTTATGTTTTTTTTAAAATTTTTTTTGTCAATGCTTCATGAATTAACATTCAAAAAATAACTAGAGTTGTGAGGATAAAAAAACACTATTTTTATGTGTGATACATGATATGTTACTCTTGTATCTAAACTTGTATAAGGATATATATATATCCGAAGGTATTTGTCAATTACATCGAAGGATAGAAAAATTGATGCCTTATAATCCTATAGAATTTCTATGCCTCCGAAAATGTCTAATAGGTAAGGAGAATGCGTCATGCGACACCTATGAACTAATTCAAATAAAAATTCAAAATATCTAAAACTTTCTTACAATAAAAGAGAGTAATATCATTAAGAATCGATGAAAAGAAATTGAGATGCAAAGAAATTGCGATGAACATAAATGCATTCATTTTTACTATTTGTTTTTATTTTTAAAATTTTATTAGTGATTTTTCATTCCCCGAATTCACATTTTTTCATTTCTTTATAGCATTTAATGAAAAACTTTACCTAATAAAACAGTTGATGAACAATTTGTAAAGATGATTGAAAGAGTTGTATTGATTTGTGATGATCATTACAATATGGATTATCATCTATTTATACAAGAGCTTAAGAACTAAATAAGGAAATAAAATTAATGCTAATGATCTTTTGCTTGCTGTGGAAGACGAGATCTTCTATCCAGGGAAATGATGATGATGATTCTGATCCCGTAATATTTGCTATTTCTAACACTCCCCCTCAAGTTAAATAGTGGGATCACCGAAATTCAACTTGTATAGACATCTGTTGAATATGACTGTCCCCACTGCCTTAGTTAGGATATCTACAAGTTGATCTTCAGATTTGACAAATGGTAACTTAATAATCCCGTCTTTAAGTTTCTCTTTGATGAAATGTCGGTCAACTTCCACATGTTTAGTCGTGTCATGCTGCAATGGGTTTTTTGAGATTTGAATAGCTGCTTTATTGTCACTCATAATATGGATACTTTCTTTGGAAGCGAATCCTAACTCCGTCACAAGTTTCCTCAGCCATAATACTTCTGCTAAGCCTTTCGCTATACCTCAAAACTTAGCCTCAGCACTTGACAAAGAGACAACCTTTTGTTTTTTACTCTTCCATGTGACAAGATTACCTCCTACCATAGAGAAATATCCTGAAGTTGATCTTCTGTTTCCTTTGTCTCCAGCCCAATCGGCATCTGTATGTACCTGAATATTAAGATGACCATTTACTTTAAAAAAAACTCCATGACCAGTAGTTCCTTTGAGGTATCTAATAATTCTTAGAACTGCTTTCATGTGCTCTACTTGAGGTTGGTGCATGAACTGACTTACTACTCCAACAATATAAGTTATATCTGGACGAGTATGAGACAGATAAATAAGCTTTCCTACCATTCTTTGGTACCTGTTTTTATCAGCAAGTTTAGCGTTTGATTTCATAAATAATTTCTGATTAATATCCATAGGCATATCTGCCGGCTTACAATCAATCATCCCTGTTTCTGCTAAAAAATCCAGTATATACTTCTTCGGATAAATAAATATCCCTTGCTGTGATCTCAACACCTCAATTCCAAGAAAATATCTCAGACTTCCCAAGTCCTTCATTTCAAATTCTGCACATAAACCTTCTTTTAGCTTCTTGATTTCACTTTCATCATTCTCGGTGATAATCATGTCATCAACATAGATTATCAAACATGTTATATGACCTCCTTTATGACTGAGAAACAAAGTGTGATCAGAATTACTTTGTTTGTACCCATACTTTTTCATTGCCAGTGTGAACCTACCAAACCATGCCCTGGGGACTGCTTCAGTCCATACAAAGATCTTTTCAACTTACAGACTTCTCCATGTTTGAAATCCTGAGAGAAACCGGGGGGGGAGGGGGCTTCCATATACACTTCCTCTTTTAACTCTCCGTGTAAAAAAGCATTTTTTACGTCAAACTGATGAAGAGGCCAACCTTGATTTGCTGCTACTGAGAACAGGACCCTTAATGTATCTAGCTTTGCAACTGGAGAGAATGTTTCAGAATAGTCAATTCCATATGTGTTGATCCCAGTTGAGCACTTGATCGAATTCTTTAGCTTGTAAAGATTTAGCTATGCTAGATAAATCTAACACAACTAGGTATAGAAATTGCCTTATGGTTTATCAAAAATAATATGGAATCTTGTATTTGATCTTAAGAAGAACAATGAATATCACACTAAACACTTCAATATTATTAATAATACGAATACTCTCTGAGTATTAGGGTTACAAAACCTTGAAGTAAATCAAAAAACTATCTTAACAACGTATCTTCATCTATACCCTAGGTCCTCCTTTTATAGACTAAGGAGTCCTAGTCAGCTTACAAAACTTTCTACACAAGATAAATCTTTATAGAATCTTTTCTATATTTATCTAAACATACTTTACATAATAACCGACTCTAATACACTAGCAACACTAACAATGTATTAGCAATACTAACTATGTGTTCTAGCAGTATTAACCTTGTAGCAACACTAACCAGCAGCATTAATAACTTGGTATATATCCTTTGTAATCCTTGAGCAGTATTAACAATGTCAGCAGCAGTAATCTTTAAAACCCAACAATCCTCCCCTAAACTTGATATTTTCTCCCAAAATCATCAAGTTTCAATCTAAGCTTGAATCTTCACCAGGAGGATATTTCCAAACACTTACTTTGTCTTTCTCTTGTAATCAGCTCCAAGTTGTTTCTCCATTTTCCTAAGAAGCTGAACTACCATTTGACTCCAATGATCAATTTGAAGTTTAACAGTTCCATTAAGCATCATATTAAGTATACTCTTAGCCAAAGGATAGTCTTTTTCTACTAGCATGTACATTACAGCTCCTCTCATCTGCACAGCATGAACTCCACATGTTTGAAAAAGTTTCCAAAGAATGACTTTACTTTCGTATTGATCATTCCAAACTCTATCTTCTGGACAAACTTCAAACATAATCTTCATGTCTCCCCAAAGCACTGTATCCATAATATTTGAAGGCCTTGAATCTCCAAATTTTTCTTCGATTAATGCCCATAATGTCTCCAAAACTTCTAAGCATTTGCTGAAATGTTACAAACCTTTTAGACTGTCCACCAGCTCTGATTATCTCCCACCAAGGAGTTTTACCATTATAACCAGTCTTCCAACCAATGATAGGACCTTTAGTTTGCAAAGGTACAGCATCCATAATTTCATCATCATCATCATTGTCTACCATTTCAGTCATATTTTGTAGATTATCTGCTTCCTTTTTATTACCCTCTTGAGACTGCTCTGCCTGCTCTTGTGCTTGCTTTGGTTGCTCATCTACCTTCTGCTTCTTACTACTATCAGCTTCTAATACTTTTCCAGACCTCTTCTTTGACTCCTCATTAAACCTCACCATCTCTTCTTCATTCATAGCAATAAAAGTATTTATCCTTCTGAAAAGTATGTCAAACTCCTTTTTGATTCTATCATAGCTCATCCCCTTGAACTGGGTTTGTTTCGATCCACCCATATTTCTCAGATAGGTCTGCATAATGTTCCTTTGTTGTGCCAGAATTGGAGGTTTGTTTCTCTTTTCTTCAGCTCTCTTCTGTGCAAAGAACTTCTTCCTTTGAGCCATTAGTTCCATAAAGAGCTTTGATTTTTCTTCCAAAGACAACTCTTCCTGTTCATCATCCCACATTCTCTAAGCTACCATGTGGTCTGCTTCACACTTAGCTTGAATATCATCCCATGAATTTATAAGTTCAAGAATTGCTTGTTCTTCTTTTTTCGCTAGCTTTCTTCTTGCCTCTTCCTCTTCAGCATCTAGATCAGCTTGCACTTTTCTTGCAACCTCTTCATCAGTAAGCATTTGTTGTTGTTGTTGACTGGGTGATTGAAACTTGAATTTCTGCTTAGCTTCTTCTATCAATAACCCTTTGCCTTTCTCAGATGGTGAAATAGTTGTTAAAGGTGTTGTTGATACTGATACTGCCTCTTTAATGATAACTCTTTTTGCTTTAGGTCTTGTACTCTTCAACTTTGTTAATACTTGAGCTATAGTCTCATCATCATCACCTTGAGTAGCAGCAGCACTAACTTCAGTCTCAGCATTACTAACTTTTTCACTAGCCACATTAACTTCAATTTCACTAGCCACATTAACTCACCACTAGCAACATTAAGTTCTCCACTAGCAGCATCAACTAATACTTAAGCAGCTTCAATCACTTTTTCAATACCATCATCAGCAATATTACCCTGTTGGTCCACAACATCAAATTATTCACGTCATCATCATCCCCAGTAGTTTCCACATCATCTACCCCAGTTTCCATATCTACCCCAGTATCCTCCCCTGAAGCTTGGCTTGTATTCCTCCCCTGTCTGGAAACATCCTTGTCCAAACTTTGTGACTTATCAGAGGATTCAACCCTAGAAGTAGTTCCAACCTTGTATAGCCTTTTTGTTTTATGTGTTCTTGACCTCTGTAGACCTTCAAGATACCTAACCCTTTGCTTCAACCTTCTGATTTCAGTACCCTGAGAGATTTTGACTTGCTTAAGCTCCTTCTTGAGACCAAGAACATCCCTTGACAATTTTGTACATGTAGCCATCAATTCATTTATAAGTTTCATACTACCCTCAGCACTTCGGAGTGTGTTACCTCTCCCGAGTGGCGCATCATTGGGTGAGTTAGGCATAGCCTCAGATCTATTCTAAGCATCTACACCCCCCATATTATCCGGTTGGCTAGGACCTTCACCTGAATCAGTTCCAGAGGAACTTTCTTCGTTAGAAGTTGCCTTAGATTGGGTCTTACTTATGTTATCACTGTCCTACTCTGCTTCTAAGCTAGTAGCAGTAGTGATAGCCCTTTCTAAACTATGACCCCTCTCCTTATGCATAGCCTCATCTGCAGCCATACTAGCACTAAGCTGAGGTAGTTGAGTGCCCTTTTTAGTGATCCTACGGGTATAGGTCTTTTAGGCTGGTGGTGATGTCAAAAGAGTGGGTGTGTGATAAGCATCAGCTGGGATTGCTGAGCTTTCACCCTGAATTTGACCTAGTTCCAACATTGTTTGAAACAATGGTGTAACTCTGCCTGAAAAGTCTTTGCCCTCTCTCTTCATATTAGCAAAAATCTTTTTAGTATGAAAGAGAGCAGTATAAACCTTTTTATGAACCTTTTTATCAGCAAATTGTTTGTCCATAAGAAGTTGTAAAAACCTTGGATATAAGTAATATTTGTTAGAAGAACTATCCAAGCCCTTAACCACACTATCAAAATTCAATTTTGAAAAATTAAATCTTTGATCTCTTTGATTTTGAGCCAAGCAGATAATAGCAGAAGCCATATTACTACTAAACTCATTCCAACCAGTAGTCTTTGGACTAAGACACTGTAAGATAGTGTGAATTAAGAATTTACATTGTGGAGAGAAAGCACCTTTTGAAAATTTTAAAGAAGTACTATGTGTTTCATACCCCATCAATGCAAGGTTTTCAAAAATTATAGAATTTGGAAGATTACTAATACCTTCAGCATCATCAAGATGAAGAACATCCCTAATAGAAGCCTTAGTAACAATAATCTCCTGCCCATCCACAAGGACATGTATCTGTACTTCCTCATCAATAGTTTTGACCTTTGTGATAGTCCAAAACTGTTTGATGTTGGAAACATATATAGTAGGATTCACTGTTAATGCATACCTAATATGAGCAGCATTAAGAAAGTCTATGACTTCAGTAAAACCTTCACTTTCTTGGGGCTTTTATAAAAATACAATCATGTTGTGTTGATCAGCAAATGATAGAGACGACATTGTGAATTTGGAAAAATGTTGGTGGGATTTAGCTGGCATTTGTAATTAATGGTGAAAAATAGTTAGGGTTTATGTTTTGAAAGAGTTTTGATCGTGCCGCACTAACTTTTGGGAATGAGTGAAGGATATAAACCCTTAATCGTTCCTATTTATGAAACAGTACCCTGTTCTTTGAAACACAACAGCAGAACCCTAGCAGCACTAAATTAGTCTTATCCGCATTAACTTATGCCTAGCCACATAAACTCAAACTTCACACCAAACAGCTTTGTAATTAGCACTCCAGCACTTTTCTCAGCTTATCCTGCAAAAGATTAGTCCCAAAAACACAAAACCACAAACATAACACAATTCACAATAATTACATCATCAATTAGACTTAGCAATACTAAGTATAACTAGCAACATTAATACAGCAATACTAAGTAAACTAGCAATACTAATTCTAACTTAGCAACAGAAACAATTTATTGATCTAATAACAGTACTAATCCTTATAAAACTTTACAAAGACACAAAGAGATAAGAGTTTTTCAAAGATTTATCATTCCAATACTGACAACCAAAAATTGAAATCTACCCACATCAAAAGCTTTTATGAGCAAATCTGCAACATTTTTATCAGTATGGATTTTAACAATCTGAATTAACTTCTTTTCATAACAATCTCTTATAAAATGATGTCTTATCTCAATATGTTTTGTTTTTGAATGATAAACAGGATTTTAACAATCTGAAGCAACTGACTCTAAATCCAGAGCACTTGTCCCACAACAACTTGAAGCAGCAACATACTCAGCTTCAGTTGTGGAATTTGCAACCACAGTTTGTTTCTTGCACTGCCATGAAATCAACCTGCTTCCCAAAAACTGACAACCTCCTATTGTGGATTTTCTTTCCAAGCTAGCTCCAGCATAGTCACTATCTGAGTATGCAATCAAGTCAAAAGGTGAATCTTTTGGATACCAAAGGCCTAATTTGGGTTGACCTGTCAAGTATCTAAAAATCCTTTTCACTGCATTAAGATGTGAAACTTTTGGTGTGACTTGATATCTTGCACAAGCACAGACAGCAAACATTATGTCAGGTCTTGAAGCTATAAGATACATCAATGATCCAATCATTGATCTATACAAATGAACATCAACTTCTTCACCATCTTCATCTTTGAGCAAAGGCTTGGATGTATCCATAGTGTTCTTTGCAGGCTTCACATCTGTAAATCCAAACTTCTTCAAAATTTCAGCCACATATTTATCTTGACTGATAAATATGTCATCTTCTTTCGGTCTAACTTGAAGTCCCAAAAAGAATGTAAGCTCACCCATTGAGCTCATCTGAAATCTTTCATGCATTAGCTTCTCAAACTCAACACATAAAGCCTTGTGTGTTGATCCAAAGATGATATCATCAACATAAACTTGAACTAACAAGATATCATCCTTGTGCCTTTTGATAAATAAAGTTTTATCAATCTTCCCTCTACAGAAACCATTGTCCAACAGGTATGTTGACAATGTATCATACCAAGCTCTAGGAGCTTGATGTAAACCATATAGTTCCTTATCCACCTTATAAACCTTGTCAGGAAAATTAGGATCTTCAAAACCAGGTGGTTATGAGACATAAACTTCTTCCTCAATAGTCTCATACAGAAAAGCACTTTTAACATCCATTTGATACACTACAAAGTCTTTGTATGAAGCATTGGCCAAGAATAATCTGATAGCCTCAATTCTTGCAACAGGAGCAAAGACTTCATTATAATCAATGCCTTCTTCTTGTGTGTATCCTGTAGCTACTAATCTTGCCTTGTTTCTAACCACAATGCCTCTTTCATCCCTTTTGCATCTAAAAATCCACTTAGTACCAATTTCCCTCTTCCCATTAGGCAAATCTACCAGAGTCCAAACTTCTTGAAGCTTGAATTGTAGAAGTTCTTCTTGCATAGCTTCCACCCAGCTTGGATCTTGCAATGCTTTGTAAGCATTCTTGGGTTCTATTTGTGATAGAAAACATGCAAACAAACAGTTTTGAAGGTCTTTGTGACTGTTTCTTTGATGAAGGGATCTTGCAAAGAAACCTTGTTCCTTCAAATATTTAACCATTTTCCTTGTTTGAACAGCAGACTTTGGCTCTCCAATGATCTGTTCCTTAGGATGATTCTTGTGAACTCTTGTAGTTGGAATAAGACTGACAGGTACCTCATCTTCCATATTGGTTAAGTTAGCTTCTGCACCAAGTACATCTTCATCAGTATCAGGATAGATTTCTTCCAAAATAGGCATATTTGGATCATCTAGGTAGACATCAGCATCAAAAGATATGCATTCCTTGCCAGCAACATTAACACTTGGCTTAGCAGTATTAACAGAATTAATATTGCTAGTGTTAATTTCTTTATTAGCAGCATTAACACTTAGCTTAGCAATATTAACTGAGTTAGAACTGCCAGTGTTAATATCATCTGATACATCATCCTTAGCTTCAATCTGCTTATCTTCATTCATCTCTTGATCATCATTAGAAGATTTTGCACCATCTTCTTTATCATCTTGTGAACTCTTTGACTCTGGGGTTGAGAATGGTGGATCAGCAGTCCAAATAGGTAGCAAGATATAATCTTTGTCATGCCCTGGCTCCTTTCCAGCTTGACCTGCATCATCACTTGCTTTTGTACCTGCACATTGGTTAGTCTTTGTTCCTGCAACAACTGGCTCATAATTCATAGTCTTGGTTAGAGAATCAATATCAAAAAGCCAACTTGGTCCACTTCCTGCAACATTAGGTGTACTCTCACTAAACCTAACATGCAAGTTCTTTTCTACATGCCTAGTCCTACTATTGAACACTCTAAAAGCTTTGCTATGTGATGAGTATCCAATAAAGAAACCTTTATCAGCCTTTTCATTAAACTTGCCTAAGAGATCTATGGTATTCAAGATAGTAACAGGATACCCAAATGGTCTTAAGAAATCAAGCAATGGTTTTATACCATGTAAAAGTTCATAAGGGGTATTGTTATGAGGCTTAATTACTTTACTCCTATTTTGTACATAACAAGCCGTATTAACTGCTTCAGCCCAAAAAGTAGTAGGTAATTTAGAATCAGCTAACATTGTTCTAGCAACCTCAATAAGTGTCCTATTTCTCCTCTCAGCAACTCCATTTTGCCTAGGAGTTCTAGCTACACTATATACTGTCTCTCAATACCTTTCATCTTACAAAACTGGTTCATCTCCCTATTCTTGAACTCAGTTCCATTGTCACATCTTATCACTTTAACCTTATGATTAACTAGGTTTTCTACCTTGGTTATGAAAGCCTTAAGAATGCTACAGGTTTCATCCTTAGTTGCTAAAAAGAATACACAAGTAAACCTACTATAATCATCTGTGACAACTAGGCAATACATCTTTTTCATTAAACTCTTTACAAATGTTGGTCCAAACAAATCCATGTGCAACATATGTAATGGCTGACTAATAGAGTTCACTACTTTGGACTTACAAGAAGCTCTATGTTGTTTTCCCTACTGACAAGCAACATAGATTTCGGAATTTTCAAAAACTTTTGAAGGTAAACCTCTTACAAGGTTTCCCTTAACCAACTTATTCATTGTTTTGAAATTTAAATGACCAAGTCTTCTATGCCAAAGTTTAAATTCATCTGGTGTGGCCTTTGCAAAGAGACAAGTTAAACCTCTTTTGGGAACCATATACTTTAAATCAACACTGTATATGTTGTCTGTTCTAGGAACTTTAAGTAGAACATGACTTTTATCTGTCAACTTAAAGTCAGGAGATAAGACAATACATTCAGTATCAGTGAAAGGAACACTATTCTTTTTGTCACACATTTGTGAGACACAAAAGAGATTAATCTTAAGCTCTTTGACAAAGTACACATTATCAAAATCTAATTTACCAATCCTTATTGTACCTTTACCAGTGATTTTCCCTCCTTTGGGATTGCTCATAAAAGCAACATATCCTCCATCAATAGCTTTAAAATCTTCAAGATAGGATATGTTTTCAGTCATGTGCCTTGAGCATCCACTATCAAATACTCCTTTATCTTCCAACTCCATTTGTGGATTGCCCTGCATATAAAGTAAGAAAATCAGTTCATTTTGGGGACCCAAGCCAATACTGACTTGGATCTGCCTTGTGCATCTACATAATCAAATCTCTTTAAAATTATAGATGCACTGCTGTTTCTGGAAACATGATCTAAAACTTTAATTTTTGGTTTCCAGACCCAACAAGCTGAGGACTTCACAGCATAAAAATGATTTCCCAAAACAGTATCAGTAATTACTTTTAGCTCAGCAGTAGAAACTACTGCCTTTGCCTTAGCAGCACTAATAGTTGTTGGCTTTTGAATGGGCTGTTTTACAGTGGAATGTGCTTTGTTTGAAAACTTTGACAATTTATTTGCACCATTCCCTGTTCTTTTGGTGTTAGTAGTACTAACTGATCTAGCAGTATTAGTTACTACTGCTTGTTTAGAAACATTTTGATTAGCAGTTGTAACTGATACTTCACCAGATTTCATTAGTACTGCTCTTGGAACCATGTTTCTTTTAGCATGTGGGTGAGTATTTTTAGAAAAGTTTTTATGATTCACCCTCTTAGCATAGTTCCAAACTGGTTTTTGATAGTAATAACAATTTTCTTGTAAGTGTTCAAAACTACCACAGTGATGACAAGCCTTATTGATCATCTCAAAATCACTTCCTAACCTTTGAGATATCATTCCATTCCAACTTCTCTGGTTACCTCTAGGCCTGTTTGTGGTCTACCTAGGTTGCTCAGTGTACTTAACAAATTTCTTAGACACCTTATTACCAAAACTAGGTTTGACAAATTTAATCTGTTCAACTCTAGGTTTGACTGGTACACTCTCAACCTTAGGTTCATCCTTTTCTTGTTCCTCATCATCATCAGACACCCAATCCTCAATAGTAGGTGCATCAAAATACTTTGTTTCAGTCTTAGGTTTGTCCTCATTAGATTCACTACTTTCTCCTAAAGACTTAACATTTGACTCACTTAGACAAGACAATTCTGGAATAGGAGGTACATACTTGCCTGTTATTGAAGGAGGAACTTCATGATAACCTATGCCACTACCTCTCCTCATTAACTGACACTCAATTGTCTTGTTAACACTTTTAGATGCAAACTCAAGCTTATTGACCTTAACCTGATGTTTTTCTAATTTCTTATAAGCTGCATCCTTTTCTTTTTCAGCCTTTTCTAATCTTTTAGAGAGCACAATAACTTCATTTTCTTTTACAAAAAGCTTACTTTCAAAAACATTCACTTTTTCTACATATTCTAACTCATTTTGTTTGAAAAAGTCAAGTCTTTCCTTAAAAGATTTTAGACCTACCTTATAGCTTAAATTGTCCAATTTTAACATTTTTATCTCTTATAAGAGCTTGTCTTCCTAGCCTTAATTTCTTCAACGGTATCTAAACAAGACTTATATAAACATCCAGAACTGTTAGATACCTCAGAATCAGAACTAGATGGAGAAGAGTAGGCCATAAGAGCAAAGTTAGGTCCTTCAGTAGCTTGATCACTCCAATCATACCCTCCAAGACCATCACATTGAAACACCAAAGATGTAGAGTTTGTTTTTATTTCTACAACTTTCCTTGAGCTTTCTCCAGTCTTGTAATCTTGGCTTCTTGGAGCTCTGCAGTCTCTGGCAAAGTGACCCTTCCTATGACAGTTGAAGCATTCAATCTTGGATTTATCAAAACCCAAGCTATCCTTCCCAGTAATCATGAGATTTCTTCTAGTCCTGTTCAAAAATCTTCTTGCCCTCACAGTCAACATTGCCATCTGCCACTTCAAGTCCATCTCTTCAAGATCATCTGGATGGACCTGCTCCAAATCTTCCTGCATAACTTGAGAACTAGTAGATACACCACCCAAGAAAGCATAAATGACAGCATCACTCAAGTTATCAAGGGTTGTAGACCCAGTAGCATTAACTTGTGTGCCAGCAGTACTAACTTCATGAGCAATATTAACTACTTTATTAGGACTGCTAGAACTGTTGTTTGAGGAGGACACAAAAGCTAGGTTTTGTGTGCTTGTTGATGAACTAGATGACCCTTTAACTTCAGATTCATAAATCTTAAGATTGTTGTATAGATCATCCAAACTCATAGTATCCAGACCATCCTTGTTTCTCCACACCACAGTATGTGTGTTCCACTCTGGTGATAAGCTTCTCAAAAACTTTTGATTGACATCTTCTTGTGTGATTGAGACTTCCACAAGTGCCAATTGACTGATGAGTTTCTAAAGCCTGTCAAAGGTTTGATCAAGAGTTTCAGAACTTAAAGCAGCAAAATTTTCATATTGTTGCTTCAAGAGGTTCTTCCTTGTTTTCTTGGTTGCAGGATTCCCTCCAAATCTTGTCTCAATTGCTTTTAGCAACTGTTTAGCATCCTTGATGTGGTTGAAGGTTAACTGATGATCATTAGGAATTCCCATCATAAGAGTAATTCTGCCTTTACTTCAAGCCTTCTTTGTGCCTTATCTTCAGCAGTCTTAATAGGCATGATAGTGATGACACCTTCAGCAGAAGTTTTAGTCTTTGGTAATTGATTGCCATTCTCTATGACCTCCTACATAGAGTAATCAACCATCTGGATGTACTGCTCTATCCTCATCCTCCATAGCTCATATTCTCCAGGCTTGAGCATGGGGACCTTTGAAGCAGTAATCATACGAGTAGATTCTGAGTCCATGTCTTTTCTTGAGCTATAAATGATCCTACAGGTTCTTCTTGATTCACAATCTCTAGATCATAAGCTCTGATACCACTTGTTGATCCCAGTTGAGCATTTGATCGAATTCTTTAGCTTGTAAAGATTTAGCTATGCTAGATAAATCTAACACAACTAGGTATAGAAAATGCCTTATGGTTTATCAAACACAATGCAGAATCGTGTATTTGATCTTAAGAAGAACAATGAATATCACACTAAACACTTCAATATTATTAATAATACGAATACTCTCTGAGTATTAGGGTTACAAAACCTTGAAGTAAATCGAAAAACTATCTTAACAACGTATCTTTATCTATGCCCTAGGTCCTCCTTTTATAGACTAAGGAGTCCTAGTCGGCTTACAAAACTTTCTACACAAGATAAATCTTTATAGAATCTTTTCTATATTTATCTAAACATACTTTACATAATAACCGACTCTAATACACTAGCAACACTAACAATATATTAGCAATACTAACTGTGTTCTAGCAGTATTAACCTTGTAGCAACACTAATCTTGTACAAGCAAGATTAACATTATAACTAGCAGCATTAATAACTTGGTATATATCCTTTGTAATCCTTGAGCAGTATTAACAATGTCAGCAGCAGTAATCTTTAAAACCCAACAATATGTTTGAGTGTACCCTTTGGCAACTAATCGAGCTTTATATCTTTTAACTGTACCATCTGGTCTATATTTAACTGTATAGATCCACCGGCATCCTACTGGTTTCTTTCCTTGTGGTAAAGTACATTTGTCCCATGTTTCATTTTTCACCAGTGCATCCATCTCAACATTCATAGCATCCTTCTACTTTTTTAACTTCAAAGCTTGCTCTACATTTGACGGAATCTCTTCTGTATATAACTTTGCTATGAAAGCTTTTGCTTCTTTAGATAGATTTCCTCATGCTATGTTAGCTATAGGATATTTAGATCTTCTGGAAAAATTTTCTAGCGAAAATCGTTTTGCAGGAATTCCTCTAGTTGACCTTGCTAGGAGCACATATTTTTCTGGAACCTCCGTATCACTTTGTTCTTCACTTTCCTGCGCACTTTCATTCGTGAAATCTGGTACAGTAGTTTCAAGTGTAACACTTGGTGAAGAATTACGTACCTCGGATATCAGGTTCGGACTCATATTTTTGGTGGACTGATGTTTTAAGGAGATTGTTGTTCCTGAGAGGACTGTTCTGGAGACTGTTCTTCTGGAGACTGCTCTGTATCAACTGTGGTACTGGGTTTTGAAGAACTTCCTTCCGAAGTATATCCCAGCCAACTCAGTGTGTCACACTGTTCCTCCCCCTGACCATTGTGTGGCAGGGAGTAGAAATACTTGGTTTCAAGAAAATCACAGTTCATTGTGGTGAACATATGATGAGTTTTCGAATTATAACACCTATACCCCTTTTGAGTTACTCCATACCAGACAAAAACACATTTTTCAGCACACGAATCAAGTTTATCACGATATGATTTTGGAACATGGACAAATATAGTACATCCAAACACCTTAAGTGGAAGAGTAAGTGCTGGTGGAAGTGTATGGTAGTCAGTGAGGGTTTTAAGTGGGGTTTTCGTTTTGAGGATTTTTGTCAGAAGTCGGTCAATCAGGTAGGTGGCAGTGGCTAGAGCTTCTGGCCAAAAAAATTTTGGAACACAGGACTCAATTATTAGAGCTCTAGTCATTTCTAATAAAAGTCTATTTTTTCGTTCAGTAACACCATTTTGTTCCTGGGTATGCGGACATGTGGTTTGATGGACAATCCCTTTGGATTGGAAAAATAGGTTCATTTGTGAGTTTATATACTCTCCACCATTATCTGACCTTACAATTTTGATAGACTGTTGGAATTGGGTTTGAATCATGGTATAAAAAACAGTGAACCTATCATATACTTCAGCTTTATTTTTTTTAAATAAATCCAAGTCATCCGGGTGCAATCATCAACAAATATTACATAATACCGAAAATTTTGACCCCCAAGAACTGGGGCAGGACCCCACACATCCGAATGAATTAATGAAAAAGGAACTTGCATTCTAGTATTGCTAGATTTATAGGTTTATCTATGGCTTTTAGCTAATATGCAAGTTTCACAAGAAATTGATTTATTTAATGGAAAAAGTTCAGGAAACAAAGTATGTAAGTAACTAACTGAAGGATGTCCCAGTCTTCGATGCCACAACCAGGCTTCTCTTTCACTTGTTCCATGAGCTAACATCACACTCCCACTTGAATTTACTACATCAACATAATACAGTCCCTCTCTCTCAGTGCCACGCCCAATAATCTGTCCCGTCTTGATATCCTGTAAAAGACAAAAAGTCAGATACATGAGAACTAAGCAATTGAGTTCTTTTGTCACATGACTTATTGATAATAGTTTGTGTGACAAGGAAGGAACAAAGAGACAATTAGGTAGTTTAATTTTGGGGAAAGTTCAATTGTTCCTCCGGTTTTCACATCCATTTTTTCCCTATTCGCCACTTGGATGTGTGTTTTCCTGGGTTTTGATATTTTTGTGAAGTCAGATAATTAGTAAGTCATTGTATCCGTTGCTCCACAATCGAATATCCATGGCCCATTGGATTTGTTAGAATCGTTTTGGGCCATGTGGGCTGCTCCATTTAACTTAAACCCATTGGACATATTTATATAAGAAGTGAGATATATTTGGGAAATCAAGGAAATCCCTTTTCTCCCTTTTACCTGGCACCACTGAAAAGTGGTCTTCTCGCTTCTCTACCCCAGCCGCCGCTACTCCACCAAATCCATTCGATCGCCGGCCACCACTGTTACAATCTTTATTGGAGTTAGTATTGGCGGTAGGGGTGGTGTTTTTTTCCTTCTCGGTTTTAACCAATTTTGTAACCTTCTTGGTGCCATCGGTCCACCAATCCGGGTAATCGACAATACGAAAGCATTGCTCCTTTGTGTGTCTCGACATGCCACATTCATCACACTTCAGATGAGATTTATCATCTTGGGTCCCCTTTTTCTTGCCGTCGTTTCGGCGAAAACCTTTAGATACAAATCCGCCGCCGTTGATTTCTCCAGTGATTAAACCGGAAGCGATGCCTTGTGATTCATTGATTATTGCTCCCAGAATGCTCTGGTGAGCGGCTTCCTTATGGACAGTGGCATATGCGGCTTCGGCGGTAGGAAGTGGGTCGATCCGGAGGATTTCTCATTTGACGGGTTCGAATCTCCGATCCAAACCATTCAAAAATTGGAATAGTTTTTTATCGGATTTGATTTTGGAATATATTTTGATATCATCTGGACACTTCATCGGGTTGGGATCTATTCGATCAATTTCACCCCATACTCCTTGTAAGGAGATCCAGAAATCTTCGAGGGGCTTATCGGTTTGTTTAAGTTCGTTGGCTTTTACATGGAGGTTGAAAGTTTGTAGCTTATATTTCCCACTGCTGTAAGTGATTGCTAAAGCATTCCATAGTTCTTTGGCAGTGGAAAACTCGGTGAGGTTTCCTGCTAACACAGGTTCGATATTCTGAATAAGCCAAGAAAACAAAATCAAGTCTTCTTGTTCCCATATCTCATATTTTTCTGATGTTGTTTTTTCAAGTGTTTTTTCGGTTAAGTGATTTAACAGGCTTTTTGATTTTCCGCCTATGGCCACTCGAATCATTCAAGTCCATAAGGTGTAATTTTGGCTATTTAGTTTGAGGTTAGTTTGAAGGTTGTCGGAAAGTTTTGGATTCAGTGGTTGTTGAATTGCGTTTTGTTGCAAGAGATTTGCTAGTTGAATTGCGAGATCAGATCCTGAGCCGCCGGCACCATCTGCCATGGTGCCTTATGTTTTGATTGATGGTTTATGGAAGCATTTAAATGGTAAATGATGAGACCAGAACCATATCCTCTGATACTGTTACACCCCGTGCCCGCTTAGACCAAAAACATTGAACTTTTACGCGGAAACGCTTGACTTATACGGACATCCTGTTACTCTTTCGACCATTTATTAAAATCTATTAACATTTAGGCCTTGAGACTATTTTTAAATAAAATTAGACTCAATTACCTTCAAAACGACGGGTGGCGCGACCCGTAACAACTTACGGTTTAAAAGATATGATTTTTCGAAAATCGACAAATTCTGAAAACACTGCCCAACCGCCGGTTGGGGTCCAATTCTGGTCTGAACCGCCGGTTGAGATCCCAACCGCCGCAGTTCAAACTTGCTGTTTGCCCGGATCAGTTTTCAAGTCCCGCTATTCAAAACCCGACCTCCCGAACCCGGTATTTCACCAAACCTTCCAGATTTACTTAGTATGTCATTGAGCCCATTTTCATACAAAAACATTTACCGTTTGACTCCCCAAAATAGTACTTTACAAATTAGACGGGTTATGCATTAAACCCATTTTGACCCATTTTCACTACAAACCACTTTTACCACTTCATTTTCCAACCAAACTTAACCCTTATCATTACTTTAACATACAAGACATGTTTCATAAACACTTGACCAGTTTACAACCCAAAATGGGTACATTTACACTTAATCCAAACGCCCCTTTATACTTTGACTATAAACACTTCAACACACTTTAACATACCAAATGACTACCGATTCATTACACAACTATTGGCACACCATTTTCCATATGACTACACTTTACCAATCAATAAAAGAACAACGGGGGAACAAACTTTACACTTGAGCTCGGTATTCTACCTGAGCTCCTAAACACATACTACCTTTGATCTTGCATAACCAAAACCTTAATCCCTATATCCAAGCCTTCCATAATAGCATACAAACATACAAAATGGTTAGATAACTAAACCGTAAGCACAAAGGCATAGTAAGTAAAACGATCATAACATATCATTATACTTCAATCAACACATAAGCATCATATACACTATACACTTTCTTAAAGGGCTTACTACTCCACATCTCATCTAACACATAACATCAACTCATCACATAAACCATATTCATCACATCACATAAGCATATCTCATGTCCATATCACTTGTCATACAACATACATAACACATATATGTTAGAAATTCATATAACACATGTCATCATCATTTTACTTACCATCATCCAAGCTAAATAATATTCAAAGACATCATCATCCTCTAATCATCATCATCATCCTTTACAAATTATCAAAACCTAATAACATAATAATCAATAACATAAACAAGGGTTAACATAACCCATTAAACATATTCATCTTCCTTTCTACATCATCATATGATCATATCTTGATCATATGATGAAATCCCACTTTAGTCATAACTCTTAACCTTATTAATCATCAATTAGAATTACTAACTTGTGGAGGATCATAGCTAGGAGGGACCATAAACATGAGGTCTTCATCTTCTTCATCTTAAGTCATCATCTAGCTTTTCCCTACCTTTTTCCTCTCACTAGAACCGGACCTTAACCTTATCTCTAAAAATGAGGGAATTGTCTAGAATTCCCTGGATAAAACTTGTTAGGTAGCATCTTTAGCCCTTTGGCACATTAAGCCCCTCAAGTATCTTTGCTTCTATTTTGGCCACAATAACTTATAATACATTTAACACTTGGCTACCTAAGTCCTTTAGTTATGCATCATATTTTATATAACTACATTAGTCATATTTTGACTATTAGGTTTGACCACAACACAACATTCGTTGACTGGCCAATCACGTAAGGCCTTTATCCATTTCATCTAGGGTGGGGTCCAAGTACCCGGGAAACGGGTCTAACAATTCTACCCCCTTATTTAGATTTCGTCCCCGAAATCTCTCGTCTATTTCTATCCAAACCAAATCACAACATATACATGTCCTTATTCTCATGCTTTCTAGGCCATTACCTTGCAACGATCTAAGTGATCTTGCAAATTCTAAACTCACTATACATAATCATGACTCATAATCCACTAAAAACACACTTCTCATCACAAACTTATTCAAAATTTCCAACAATGACGACTTGTCATCCGGAAACATTTTCCATTTTGACTTTATATAAGTCAAACTTTAACACTATTTCTACGCTATCATCAATGTACTAACATGACCTTAAGTCATAAATCCGGTCAATCTCACATTTTACATAATACCAAATACGTATCTAAATCAAAAACCGGTAACTTAATTCAAATTATGCAAGGCACCATATAAACGGCACCTTCAAAATCTTTCTCATGCATTACTTAAACAATCTTTCTTATCAATTTTCGGGAAAGCTCACCAATTAACTGATCAACTTAAATACACAATTCATCCTAGGCGTCTATCTTAAGGTTTCACACATTACCTTAACGCCGCTATAAATTTTATTCATATCTATCTTTTCTTATGACGTCTAACATGTTTTAGTTTTCACTTTCTCATATCACTATCCGTACTCATGTCATATCGGCTACACATAAGCCCACTCATTTATAACTCTTTATTTACATAAAAGGCGTCCCAATCTATGCAAGTAAGGAATTATAAACTTATGGTTCGGCGATTTACAATTTCTTCAGTTAAATGAAAAGGCGTCCCAATCCATTTAAATCAAGAAACCATAAACCATCCTACTTATACGCTTCCGACATAACATTCGTACTTGCTTTACTTTCCATCTTTTCTAGCCTTGGATCCAATCTCGCTAACTTTCCATCCATGCCATAAAGGCAAGCTAACCACCATGCCATAAAGGCAAGTTAAACATCCATGCCATAAATGGCAAGCTATCATCCATGCCATAAAGGCAAGCTAGGCCATCTCAAAGGATGCCAAAACACATGCCATGAAGGCAAGCTAACAACCATGCCATGAAGGCAAGCTAACATCCATGTCGTGAAGGCAAGCTAACATCCATGTCGTGAAGGCAAGCTGACAACCATGCCATAAAGGCAAGATAGGCTATCCCGAAGGATACCAAAACACATGCCATAAAGGCAAGCTAACATCCATGTAGTAAAGGCAAGCTGGGCTATCCCGAAGGATACCATAACACATGCCATAAAGGCAAGCTGGGCTATCCCGAAGGATACCAAAACTAGAGCATTGGATCCAAGCTAAGTTTATTTTAACATCTTTACTCATTTTATCTTTGATGTACTTTTATCATAAAGTACACACTATCATTTTCTCAATTCTCATTGCCTCAAGCAATTTCAACATTCTCTAGCACGTTTACTTTCATCTAGACAAGTTTCTATATAACACTTGTCCATTTATTATATTTGCATTCTCACAATGCCACTTATCATTCATCCGTCAACCCCCAAGTTGACTCATACACTCACTATGTGCCATATTTATTTTTGACAAGTTTTGTATGATGCTTGTTCATTACAATTTACACATTTTCTATGTGTTCTTACCACACACTTTTACTATTACCCATCAACCCTTGTTGCCCATACTCTCAACTCATACTATCACTTCATTTAGTCTATTCAAATTTTAAGCATATAAACCTTACGTAGGTTTATTCTATCACACTCACATAAATCTCATCATACACATTCCAATATATTACCATGATTATATTCATGTTTTACAATTCTTTCTAGCGCACTTCATATCACTTATGACTTCTAGCGCAATCTGTATCTCATTTATCACTTCTACTCATCACGCTTTACCATTTATTACTAACACATTTTACTTATCATGTTTTATATACAACATGATTTCATCACATCTTAACTATACACTTTAACTTTCTCATCTAGTTACTCATATCTGAAATCGTGCCTTCAAGCATCTAATCGTTATTATATCAATCATGTCTTTCTAATCATCAAACTACAAACATACTTCATTATTCATTTCTTACATTATCTCAAGCTTTCTAAGCATTTATGTTTCATCAAACAATTATCATGCTTCTTATCTTATTTCACATATCAATGTGTTCTCTCAACTTCCTTTCGACACTAAGTCATCACATAACATGCATTCCAATGCATCTATCTCAACTCTTACACTTCTATGCATTCACGCTATCAAACATAATCTCATTCTACTTAGACATATAACCAACTACCATAGACTTAACATCTCACAAGCAATCATATAATAACACTTAACACTTATCCAAGCTTTAAACTTTTAATCTATGTCTAAGCATTCACATTCTAAATAGCCGCGAGTACTAGTCTACCTTATAACTAAGGCATCATAAAACTTTAATTCACTTACTAACCCGTCTCTAATACCGCTTAACATTTCTACTCGTATTCCATTACCATTACTCTATCACATATTCATATAAACGCAATACAATCACCGACACCAACCGAGGTGCACGGCTAACTAATCACTTAAACACTTCAAGTCCCCATGGACTTATATCTCATACACATCAACACTATCAAACACATACATCACATATCATCAATAAGCTCAACTAGCATAAAACATAATCCGTCTAACACGTAGCAATTACTTTCCGCGCGACTAACACTTACGTCCAATGCTTCTACGAGTGGTTTAAGACTAGGCAACCTATAGTGGAAACCTAATTCACTTAAACCAACGCTCTGATACCAAGTTGTTACACCCCGTGCCCGCTTAGACCAAAAACTTTGAACTTTTATGCGGAAACGCTTGACTTTTACAGACATCCTGTTACTCTTTTGACCATTTATAAAAATCTATAAAAATTTAGGCCTTGAGACTATTATTAAATGAAACTAGACTCAATTACCTTCAAAACAACGGGTGGCGCGACCCGTAACGACTTACGGTTTAAAAGATATGATTTTTCGAAAATTGACAAATTCTGAAAACACTGCCCAACCGCCGGTTGGGGTCCAATTCTGGTCTGAACCGCCGATTGAGATCCCAACCGCCGCGGTTCAAACCTGCTGTTTTCCCGGATCAATTTTCAAGTCCAGCGATTGAAAACCCGACCTCCCGAACCCGGTATTTCACCAAACCTTCCAGATTTACTTAGTATATCATTGAGCTCATTTTCATACAAAAACATTTACCGTTTGACTCCCCAAAATAGTACTTTACAAATTAGATGGGTTATGCATTAAACCCATTTTGACCTATTTTCACTACAAACCACTTTTACCACTTCATTTTCCCACCAAACTTAACCCTTATCATTACTTTAACATACAAGACATTTTTCATAAACACTGGACCCGTTTACAACCCAAAATGGGTACATTTACACTTAATCCAAACGCCCCTTTATACTTTGACTATAAACACTTCAACACACTTTAACATACCAAATGACTACCGATTCATTACACAACTATTGGCACACCATTTGCCACACGACTACACTTTACCAATCAATAAAAGAACAACGGGGGTACAAACATTAAACTTGAGCTCGGTATTCTAACTAAGCTCCTAAACACATACCATTTGATCTTGCATAACCAAAACCTTAATCCCTATATCCAAGCCTTCCATAATAACATACAAACCTACAAAATGGTTAGACAACTAAACTGTAAGCACAAAGGCTTAGTAAGTAAAATGATCATAACATATCATTATACTTCAATCAACACATAAGCATCATATACACTATACACTTTCTTAAAGGGCTTACTACTCCACATCTCATCTAACACATAACATCAACTCATCACATAAACCATATTCATCACATCACATAAGTATATCTCAAGTCCATATCACTTGTCATACAACATACATAACACATATATGTTAGAAATTCATATAACACATGTCATCATCATTTTACTTACCATCATCCAAGCTAAATAATATTCAAAGACATCATCACCATCATTATCTTCCATCATCATCATCCTTTAATCATCATCATCATCCTTTACAAATTATCAAAACCTAATAACATAATAATCAATAACATAAACAAGGGTTAACATAACCCATTAAACATATTCATCTTTCTTTCTACATCATCATATGATCATATCTTGATCATATGATGAAATCTCACTTTAATCATAACTCTTAACTTTATTAATCATCAATTAGAATTACTTACTTGTGGAGGATCATAGCTAGGAGGGACCATATACATGGGGTCTTCATCTTCTTCATCTTAAGTCATCATCTATCTTTTCCCTCCCTTTTTCCTCTCACTAGAACCGGACCTTAACCTTATCTCCAAAAATGAAGGAATTGTCTAGAATTCCCTGGATAAAACTAGTTAGGTAGCATCTTTGGCCCTTTGGCACATTAAGCCCCTCAAGTCTCTTTGCTTCTATTTTGGCCACAATAACTTATAATACATTTAACACTTGGCTACCTAAGCCCCTTTAGTTATGCATCATATTTTATATAACTACATTAATCATATTTTGACTATTAGGTTTGACCACAACGCAACATTCGTTGACTGGCCAATCTCGTAAGGCCTTTATCCATTTCATCTAGGGTGGGGTCCAAGTACCAGGAAAACGGGTCTAACAGATACCATGTAAAGATGATTAAAAGAGTTGTATTGATTTTTGATGATCATTACAATATGGATTATCAACTATTTATACAAGAGCTTAAGAACTAAATAAGGAAATAAAATTAATGCTAATGATCTTTTGCTTGCTGTGGAAGACGAGATCTTCTATCCAGGGAAATGATGATGATGATTCTGATCCCGTAATATTTTCTATTTCTAACACAATATAATAATGAATATTAAAATTTTGATGAACATTAAGATTTACGCATTTTTTTCATCAAAACATATTTTACTCAATTATTTTTTTATTGGTTTTTCATTCTCATCTTTACCTTCATCCTCAATTTTCTATAAAATTTTCAAAGATTTTTACTGTATAAAACAATTGATGAACAATGACAAAAATAAAATAAAATAAAATAAAATAAAATAAGGTTTACACATTTTTTAATCAATTTTTTAATAAAAACTTTTTCAACCATTCTTTTATAAAGTATCATGTATAACATGTAAAATTTTCAGATCTATTTGAGAACGTTACGCTTTGGTATTTGTAGAGGAACCTAGTTATCTTCTTTTTTTTTTTCTTTTTTTTTTTTTTTTTTTTTTCTTTTTACACTTTTTAAGGACTAGAAGAATATGATAGAATTTTTATTTTATCCTCCTCTATAATTACATATATACCAGTACCACATTAATTTTTTTTTTTTGAACGGCAGAAATAAAAATATATAAAATGCTACTAGCAAGACGCTAGAAGTCAAAGAGTATATATACAAGACTAGAAATAAACAGGAACCACATATTATAGAATCTACCCGAGACTTTAACTGCGATGACTACAAAAGGGATGAAAAAATTGTTGCCAATTATAGTAAAAATCGAGACATGAGAAAAATCCCCACTCACGGAGGCCGTGCCACCGGTTTTCCCTCTCGAGTGTTTTTTATGTAGACCCAAACAAGCTCCGGAGGAAATAAACAAAACATAGATACAAAAGAACCAAACAAACTCGAGAAGCTCGAAACTCCATCCCAGCACCAATCAACAGGAACTCGTAAGCAGCAAAGGATTTTTTATAATCAAGACATAAATTATAATTTTGTTGAAGATTAATATAAGTGAAGTGCGTATGAAGAAAAGGGAAAGAGGAAGGAAAATGAATCAATATAGGTACTTTTAGAAGATGATAGTCATACATAATAATTGTGTTAGCTGAAAATAAGCTTATAACTAGAATTATTTGTCTACGTGATGCTACTGTTAAACATATTTTACATTTAACATTTTTCGCTTTCGAAAAATTTAGAACAAGTCGGTCAATTTCGGTTATAACAATTTATAAAATCTCTAAGCTAATACATTTAAATATAAATGACTGGTGAAAACTAAATTATGAAAATAATATGAATGAAAAGGTGAGCGAAATTAGGAAAGGATAATACTACCCGCGATATATTATTTATTGCAAAATTTCATTGCAAACTCATATTAACGTATACACACACCCTATCGAATAGGGGTTAAAAGTGCATACTTTAAGTTTTTATTTAAAAATATATATATTTTTTCAAAAATACCCCTAAAATGTTTTATATATTTTTTTCTTTCTCATCACACCTCCAAAGTGGATTTAAACCTTGACATCATTAAATCCATAGTCTTTTAAGTTTTAAAAGTTATACCATTGGATATAGAATAATTTCATCTTCAATCTGAGATTAGATCAACGTGGCTTTTGGTTAGAAAATAGTAAAAAATATAAATTGTTTAAAATATGACAATGCTTGATGATACAAGTCGATAGGACACACAAACATATAAAAATATTGTAATATGCTATCGAACAAGTATTCGTTAATCCGTAACTAGATGACTGGAAAATCCACCAAAACCGATGGACGTGACATGTTATATATAGCCATTTTTTTGAAGGCAAGATCATCCTCTTCTATACATTATCATGACCACTAGCGCCTAACTTTTTCCAAAATGATAAAAAGTGCGCCTTCCACCTAGTAGAAACTCCTATAAATTCAAAGGGATGCAAAGAAAAAAATGGAGGAAAAACTGTTACTTTAGGAGTTAGAACATGTTGTTAAGCAATTAGTTAACAAGATGAACATAATATTTTCTATCGCAATTTAGAATAGAAAGATGTATAAAGTGAGGGGGTCGTGAAGTTGTTAGCATATAAACATAATTTAAGGAATCAGTAATTTACACCAATAAATTGATAATCCGGACATTCCCGACCCACCATGTGAAACCACTGGTTTCTTGATCACGACAAGCTAAAGATAAAGTTCCATGGGGCAGAAACTCCTCAGGAAATAAAAGGTTTTCATGAGGCTAATCTTGAGCCGCCATCCGAGCACGAATACCTTCGTTTAAAAAAATATTTTTAGTATAAAAAAAGTCTCAAATTCAGAATCTTCCGCCGCGCAAATTTATTGAGAAATGAAGTCATAGACACGTAGGTTCAAGGCCAGACCAACTACTCTAAGAGCACTCATCCATAAACTAGTTACTTAATGGAAAAAAATAACCTAAACCGTTTGTGACCAAAAGCGAGTAGTAGTGACGTTGAATAAGTTTCTTCAACTTGAGTTGGGTTAAAAGCACGAAATGTTTTTGCACGATCACCATTTTCAAATAAAGTATATTCTAAATAGCAACATGAATAGCGCATAACAAAGCAGCGCCCAATACACCGACAACTCCCATCATATGAGATGGGTTCAAAGTACAGTTATGAAATTCTTGAAAAAAGAGAATAAATCGAAATTAGCTGCTACATTAAAACTAGGCACAAAGAACCAGTTAGACAGATAAATCAAGAATAAAGAAAGAAAAGCGGCAATTGGACCAGAGAATGTGATGCATTATAAGGTTGCAATCGAACACATCGAGCAAGTTTAAAAATTGACGTAACATGAAACCTATTAGTCCGAAAGCACAGTGGGAGCAACAAAAGTCCACTGACCGCTTAATTGACACCAACTAATAAATCTTCTAGTGTTTTAGGACCCATAGTAATAACAAAGAATGTGGTAAAGTAATAACAGAAGTATTAAAATATTACTTCCTTCCAAATAGGAACTCGTTGATACATGGGTATACTTGAAGTCTAGTAGTCTTCCTATAAAGTCCTATTCGTTGATCCATGGGTATACTTGAAGTCTAGTAGTCTTCCTATAAAGTCCTATTCTAAAACATGTCTTAGAAATAGAATGACAAAAAGTAAAATATTTCAGGTATATTTCAATTCTTTGTGTAATTCATCAAAGTGTCGCAATTCATCAACTTACAGACAAAAAACCGTACCTGGCTCAACAAAGTGTCGCAATTCCACACCAATAATTTGCCTTTATCAACAA
The DNA here is from genome assembly GCA_021014915.2 of Artemisia tridentata subsp. tridentata. Taxonomy (NCBI): domain Eukaryota; kingdom Viridiplantae; phylum Streptophyta; class Magnoliopsida; order Asterales; family Asteraceae; genus Artemisia; species Artemisia tridentata. The sequence goes on from CP139508.1 coordinate 369,658,773, forward strand.
GATCATCGTCATACATATATACAAAACACATTTGTACACATGTACTACGTATCACTTCCATGTGTTCAAATTTTCATGCCATAAACTCTTACGTGTCAACTTATCCTTCATCTTCTTCCACTATAAAACCTTAGTTTACATTCTCTATTCGCCACACAATCTTCTTCACTAACAACAATGGTGTCCAAAGCATCTTTGCTCATACTTTTCAGCTTCCTTCTTGTCTCCACCTCTTTTGCTCGTCAGCAACAACACCAACAACAACAGCAAAACCTATGTCAGCTTCGAAACATCGAGGCTCTAGAGCCGTATGATGTTGTCCAGGCTGAAGCTGGCATCACAGAGTTCTGGGACGCCAACGACCAGCAGTTCCAGTGTGCTGGTGTCGACTTTATTCGACACAGGATTCAGCCTGGTGGTCTTATGTTGCCTTCCTATGTCAACACTCCACTCTTGTCCTTCATTGAAAGAGGTATATAAATAGTCATTCTCATGCCATTTAAACTTACGTAGCTAGCTAATATACTGGAATTTAACTAACTAATAGTCATTCTCATGCTTCTTATACTTGCAAACTAAAAAAAAACTACTAAAATTACAAACACTAATGTTTTTATGAGGCGTATTATACCAAAGTTTGTTGCGAGCCATTCGATAAATGAAAACATTGACCGAGTCACACTACATATATATTATACTATTTCAATACATTTTGGATGAGTTACATCTCATTCAACACAAGTCACTTTTGTTTAAGTGACTATTTTACAAACCAACTTAAGGATATGAATATCATCCTACGTCGACTGGTTTTATATAAAGTGTCGCTATTCATTACCGTTCATTTGCCTTTATCAACATGATCATCGTCAACTAAAGGGTTAATGTCCTTTTTATCTGATCTTTATAGGAAATGCTGTCCACGGAGTTATATTGCCCGGATGCCCAGAAACCTATGAATCATCAGAGGTGCAACAGCAACAGTTTACTGGTCAGGGACAACGCAGAGGACAGGGCGAACGTGGTGCACAGCAAAGTGTTCAAACTGATCGTCACCAAAAAGTAGAGAACTTGCACAAGGGTGATGTTGTTGCTATTCCAGCTGGAGCAACTCACTGGATTTACAACGACGGTCAAGAAGAACTTGTCGCTGTCGTTTTCTTCGATGCTCAGAACAAGGATAACCAGCTTGATGAAGTTAAAAGGGTACGTAAATCAAGTTACATTATGTTTTTCATAACTTAAAGCCTAATATTGAATATGAATCAAGTGGCAACTACTAGTATAAACTTGCAAGAAATATTTTAAGCCACAAAAAGAAGTGTTAGTTACAGATTAGTCAAAAAAGATTTCCTGTTTTTCTATTGACAAGTTCGAAGTGACACTAGGTTCACAAATGGTGTAATTAAATACATTCAGTGTTGACTCAAAATAGTTTGAAAATGTTTATAACCTTGGTAAATTTTAAATACCTTAAAGTGACTCAAAATAGTTTGAAAATAATTATACATGCAAAGCTCTTTTGTTAACACTCGTGTCAGTAAGAAACTATTATCGCTAAACCTCTCTGTTGTGTCGTTAAAGACAGCTTCTCTGTGTACTAATATGCAACTCGAAAACTTTTTTTTTAAGTGGAGTATACAGGCAGTAAAAAAATTTGATCAACACTCCCAAGTGTTTTTAATTGTTGCATTATATTCATGCTCATGCTCACGCTCACGCTTGGTAATAATCGTTTAATAATGTTTCAGAGATTCTTCTTGGCCGGAAACCCTGGAGCTCAAAGCCAACATCAACAAGGCCGTCAGTCACAACCATGGAGACAACAAGGCCAAGGCCAAGGCCGTCAAGACCAACAGCGCAGACAACAAGAACAGGGTCAGGGTCGTCGCCAGAGCCAGCCCCACCGTGAAACCGGAAACATCTTCAATGGTTTCGACGTCGAATTCATAGCCGAAGCATTCAACGTTGACACTCAAACCGCCGAGAAACTTCAAGGACAAAACGACCAAAGAGGTCACATTGTGAACGTTGGACAAAACCTTCAAATCATCCGACCACAACAATCCCAACAGCAACAGCAGAAAAGACAACCTCAAAGACAAAGCAAGCGAGGTGGTGGATACGGATCAAATGGTTTGGAAGAAACCATTTGCAGCATGAAACTAAAAGAAAACATCGAAAACCCTTCGCATGCGGACTTCGTAAACCCGCAAGCCGGACAAATTTCTAACCTTAACAGTTTCAAATTCCCAATCCTCCAGCAACTCCAACTCAGCCTCGAGAGAGGTGAACTCAATCAGAACGCGATCCAAACACCTCACTGGACCATTAATGCACACAACCTTGTCTACGTAACTGATGGGTCAATGAGGATTCAGATCGTGAACAATGAAGGAAACTCAGTTTTCGATGATGAGCTTCGTGAGGGACAAGTGGTTGTGATCCCACAGAACTATGCTGTAGTTAAGAAAGCTGGTCAACAAGGGTGTAGGTGGGTTGCTTTCAAGACTAATGACAATGCAATGATATCGAACCTTGCTGGACGTATGTCTGCTATCAGGAGCATGCCTGTGCATGTTGTCGCTAACTCGTATCAGATGCCGATTGAGGATGCGCAGAGGCTTAAGTTTAGCCAGGACCAGACCGTGTTGCTTACCCCAAGCTCTTCTTCTCAGGGACGAAAGAGGAGCCAAGGAGGGCTGAGGGCTGATGCTTAAGTGAAGTGTATGTACTACGAATGTTTGTTTATGTTTTTGAATAAGATGTAAGAGAGCTGTATGATAATGCAAAATAGTAATAAGAGCTTCAAGTCATCTACTGATATCAACTTTTTATATCACTGTTATCAGCGTTGCAAAACAAGGCCTACAAGGCCGATTAATCGCCGATTAGGTGCTACAAGGCCACCAACTTTTCTGATTTGTGTAAATCGGTCAAATAACTCGGTCAACCGTGGTCAATGATGGTTAATGACGGTCAACGGTGGTCAAGCTTGCCCGACACCTTAAAACTTTACTGGAAATACCCAAAACTCGCCGTAAAATTGTTTAATAACTTATACTTGTTGTTTATATCTATTTTATTATGTTTTTTTAAGAAAAATCTTGCTAGTAATACCTAAAATTTAACAGAAATACCTAAAACTTGCCTGAAATACAGAAAACTTGTCGAAAATGTCAATCCAATTAATCACCGATTAATCTCGCCTAGACCGATTACAAGCTACAGGGGAGTCGACCGCCCGACTACCGATTCACGATTTTTGCAACCTTGACTGTTATTAACCTTTCTAGAATTGCTTTTAAATTTTTTACTCGTTTGTTAGAAACTATTAAAGGTCGAACAACGCACGGGGGAATTTAGAACAGAATGTCGGCAAATGTCACCGAGTGTCACTATGAAACAGTCTCAGTAAGAGTACAAAATCAGTTAAATTGTGTTTACATGGATCTTTCACCTACATTTAACTAGGTGCAACCATAAGTTCCATAGGAAAGACCTATATTTGTTGCCACAAAAGAGTAGTAATACGTTTTTGGTGTTTCATGACACAAATTTTCATTTAAGTGTCAATAAAGTATAGAATCATAATATTTCACCCCCTTTTTTTTTACCAGCAACAAGACCTAAGGGATAGAGCTTCGGCAAAGCCATCACCCTAATCACAAAGGACTAAAGACTATATTAATCACCCATAATGTCAAAAACGCTAACAGGAAACTAGCAACAAACAATTACAAAGAATTACAAGCCATGATAGGATCTTGAAGGAAACATATCCAGCTAATCCTAAGCTTGCTATTTCTATTAGATAACCAAAAAAACATTGTAGAAACAATTAAATCAAAAAGTATCGCCTGCATCGGTTTCTCCTCTTGGAAAACATTCTGATTTCTAAACTTCCAGATACTCCAAAATGTCGTTCCAACAACCACATACAACACTTTCTTCGGTTTCTCCTCTTGGAAAACGTTTCACCCTTTTGAAAAGTTGTTTATTAAAAATTCAAAGAAGGTGTCAATTTTAGTTTGTCAATAAATGATACATTCCTTGTTCTCTTGTAGTGAAAACCTGGATAATCGGCTAAGAGTGGTATCAAACAAATACCATTTAGAAAGATTACATCTGTTTTTTGCGCTGAGCGTTTAGGAGCGTTACACGGTGATTGATAACCGTCGTGCATTCAGGAGCGTTGAGTGGTGATTTGTAAGTGTCGTGATTTTAATGCTCGCTTGCAAGAACCTAGTCGCTTTATGTTTTTTTCAAATATTTTTTTGTCAATGCTTCATGAATAAACATTCAAAAAATAACTAGAGTTGTGAGGATACAAAAACACTATTTTTATGTGTGATATATGATATGTTACTCTTGTATCTAAACTTGTATAAGGATATACATATCCGAAGGTATATGTCGATTACATCGAAGGATAGAAAAATTGATGCGTTATGATCCTATAGAATTTCTATGCCTCCGAAAATGTCTAATAGGTAAGGAGAATGCGTCATGCGACACTTATGAACTAATTCAAATAAAAATTCAAAATATCTAAAACTATCTTACAATAAAAGGGAGTAATATCATTAAGAATCGATGAAAAGAAATTGAGATGCAAAGAAAATGCGATGAACATAAATGCATACATTTTTACTATTAGTTTTTATTTTTAAAATTTTATTAGTGATTTTTCATTCCCCGAATTCACATTTGTTCATTTCTTTATAGCATTTAATGAAGAACTTTATCCAATAAAACAGTTGATGAACAATATAATAATGAATATCAAAAATTTGATGAACATTAAGATTTACGCATTTTTTTCATCAAAACATATTTTACTCAAATATTTTTTTTATTGGTTTTTCATTCCCATCTTTACCTTCATCCTCAATTTTCTATAAAATTGTTCAAAGATTTTTACTGTACAAAACAATTGATGAACAATAAAAAGAACATTGACAAAAATAAAATAAAATAAAATAAGGTTTACACATTTTCTTAATCCTTTTTTTAATAAAAACTTTTTCAACCATTCTTTTATAAGTATCATGTATAACATGTAAAATTTTCAGATCTATTTGAGAACGTTACGTTTTGGTATTAGTAGAGGACCCTAGTTATCTTCTTTTTCACTTTTTACACTTTTTAGGGATTAGAAGAATATAATAGAATTTTTATTTTATCCTCCTCTATAATTACATATATACCAATACCACAATAAATTTTTTTTTGAACGGCAGAAATAAAAATATATAAAACGCTACTAGTAAGACGCTAGAAGCCAAAGAGTATATATACAAGACTAGAAATAAACAGGAACCATATATTCTAGAATCTATCCGAGACTTTAACTGCGATGACTACAAAAGGGATGGAAAAAATTGTTGCCAATTATAGTAAAAATCGAGACATGAGAAAAATCTCCACTCAAGCCACGGAGGCCGAGCCACCGGTTTTCACTCTCGATTGTTTTTTATGTAGACTCAAATCTCCACTCAAGCCCCGGAGGAAATAAAAAAAACATAGATACAAAAGAACCAAACAAACTCGAGAAGCTCGAAACTCCTAGCACCAATCAACAGGAACTCATAAGCAGCAAAGGATTTTTTATAATCAAGACATAAATTATAATTTTGTTGAAGATTAATATAAGTGAAGTGCGTATGAAGAAAAGGGAAAGAGGAAGGAAAATGAATCAATATAGGTACTTTTAGAAGATGATAGTCATACATAATAATTGTGTTAGCTGAAAATAAGCTTATAAATAGAATTAGAAATTTGATGAAGAATGACTTATAACTAGAATTATTTGTCTGTGTGATGCTACTGCTAAACATGTTTTACATTTAACATTTTTGGCTTTCGAAAAATTTAGAACAATTCGGTCAATTTCAGTTATAACAATTTATAAAATCTCTAAGCTAATACATTTAAATATAAATGACTGGTGAAAACTAACTTATGGAAATAATATGAAAGAAAAGGTGAGCGAAATTAGGAAAGGACAATACTACCCACGATATATTATTTATTGCAAAATTTCTTTGCAAACTCATATTAACGTATACACACACCCTATCGAATAGGGGTTAAAAGTGCATACTTTAAGTTTTTATTTAAAAAAATATATATTTTCAAAAATACCCCTAAAATGTTTTATATACTTTTTTCTTTCTCGTCACACCTCCAAAGTGGATTTAAACCTTGACATCTTTAAATCCATAGTCTTTTTAAGTTTTAAAAGTTATACCATTGGATATAGAATAATTTCATCCTCAATCTGAGATCAGATCAACGTGGCTTTTGGTTAGAAAATAGTAAAAAATATAAATTGTTTAAAATCTGACAATACTTGATATTACAAGTCGATATCCACGTGAATACATCGACCAACCGAGTTTGCCTATACAATACAAGAAATCATACAATGGTATATGATTTGTACCATCTGTTGGTTGTCTTCATCTAGGTCTTTATTAAAATATATGGACCTAATCTGATAACTGGTTACAACCAAAGGGACTAACTTTGTATATTTATCTTTTGAGTTTAAGTCCAAAGGATGTTCTTGGAACACTTGTGCTGTTTATGAAGATTTATTGGAAGACATAAGGTCAGATTAATAATGGAATAACACAGAAGGACCATTCAACAAATTATGGAGGACCTAGATTGCAATATGTCTAACTTGATGAATCTGATGTATAAAAGCAATCTCTTTTGGCTTTATCCTCATTGAACAATCTGAAAAACTTTATCTTTTTAAAGCTTGATAAGCATCACTTTCTTTCATTCAAACCCTAGTTATATTCAGATCATCTTGATTAGTTTACATTGATTTTGTTAGTAGATTATGGTGATTTGTATTGTTTGGTAAACTGTTTGAGAACAGTCTTGTTTGTATTGGTATTATTGAGATAATAACAAGTGCTTGTTGAGTCTTAGTTGTGTTTTTCTACAGTCTTGAACTATACTCACAATGCCAACTGGGAGTGCGTGTCTCCCCTACGTCCAAAAGATTAAGCGAGGATCACAAGCTTTGCACACTTTAAAGTGCAAAATGATTTTTTTTTTTCTTATGGCAACCTGCCCTAAGTCTCACGACGTGAGAAGATTAGGTATTCTCTTAACTGAATATATCATCCATTTTTATAACTTATGTGTTGCATATGAATTTGTTAGTTTAGAAAATTTCTTAGAATGTAATAATGATATTTCTATGTGTGCGGGTATCATCAACCGCTTATTTTGAAGTCATAGATCAAGAAATTGTCTTATCATGTAATAACTATGTTTCTAATGGAGTTTTGTTTGCTACCACAAACACTTACATATATAGGAAGAAGCCTAAATTACCTTAAACATAAGAGATTACATTATAAGAATCTTAATTCTTATAAAATACGATGGGACTTTGCAAGAATCATAAGTATACTAGAATACAATGAATCATATCATAGGACACACAAACATATAAAAATATTGTGATATGCTATCGAACAAGTATTTGTTAATCCATAACCAGATGACTGGAAAATCCACCAAAACCGATGGACGTGACATGTTATATATATCCATTTTTTGAAGGCAAGATCATCCTCTTCTATACATTATCATGACCACTAGCGTCTAACTTTTTCCAAAATGATGAAAAGAGCGCCTTCCACCTTGTAGAAACTCCTATAAATTCAAAGGGATGCAAAGAAAAGAATGGAGGAAAAACTGTTACTTTGGGAGTTAGAACATGTTGTTAAGCAATTAGTTAACAATATGAACATAAATCTTTTCTATCGCAATTTAGAATAGAAAGATAAGTATAAAGTGAGAGGGTTGTGAAGTTGTTAGCATGTAAACATAATTTAAGGAATCAGTAATTTACACCAATAAATTGATAATCCGGACATTCCCGACCCACCATGTGAAACCACTGGTTTCTTGATCACGACAAGCTAAAGATAAAGTTCCATGGCCGGGGTAGAAACTCCTCAGGAACTAAAAGGTTTTCATGAGGCAAATCTTGAGCCGCCATCCGAGCATGAATACCTTCGTTTAAAAAAATATTTTTAGTATAAAAAAGTCTCAAATTCAGAATCTTCCACCACGCAAATTTTTTGAGAAATGAAGTCATAGAAACGTAGGTTCAAGGCCAGACCAACTACTCTAAGAGAACTTATCCATAAACTAGTTACTTAATGGAAAAAAATAACCTAAACCGTTTGTGACCAAAAGAGAGTAGTAGTGACGTTGAATAAGTTTCTTCAGCTTGAGTTGGGTTAAAAGCACGAAATCTTTTTGCACAATCACCATTTTCAAATAAAGTATATTCTAAATAGCAACATGAATAGCGCATAACAAAGCAGCGCCCAATACACCGACAACATCCATCATATGGGATGGGTTCAAAGTCCAGTTATGAAATTCTTGAAAAAAGAGAATAAATCAAAATTAGCTGCTACATTAAAACTAGGCACAAAGAACCAGTTAGACAGACTTACTGGATAAATCAAGAATAAAGAAAGAAAAGCGGCAATTGGACCAGAGAATGTGATGCATTATAAGGTTGCAATCGAACACATCAAGCAAGTTTAAAAATTGACGTAACATGAAACCTACTAGTCCGAAAGCACCAAAGTCCACTGACCGCTTAATTGACACCAACGAATAAATCTTCTTGTGTTTTTGTAACACCCCAACCCAAGAAGTGTCTAAGTGTAACATTATGGTGTCAATCAGAACATATAACGCAAGCGGAAGACTTCTTATTAAATACTAAGTCAAGAATTACAAGGACTTACGAAATATAATCCAACAATAATCTAAATACAATACATATCCAAAGCATAATGTCTACAATCATAACTCCAATAATGGAATCTAATCAAGGGTAGGTCCTCTATCTTCTACTCTTAACACTCATGCCCAGCATCCCGCTTATAACCTGCCGCAGAGAAAAGAAAATGCGGCTGAGCTAACGCTCAGTGAACAGATATAAACAAATGAAAGGTAATAAGCGTATAAGAAATGAATAAGCGAATGAATCCAAGAGAGTCTGTTAAACAAGATGTCAAACAGAATATGTAACATATGAAAGAGATCAAAGCATAATAATGAACATAAAGCGGATATCAATATCAAAGAAAATGCTCAACAAATCATATAACAAATTGTACATGGAGTAGCTAGCTCGATGTACCAAAAGTGAAATGGGTTGTATTGCACACACTCAAGTCCATTCACAAGCATATATCAAAACTGAACTAAGTACCTAGGATGCATCCATACGCTCCCTTCAAAACAGAGATACATATGCCAGTTCTAGACTAAACATAAATATAATAAACACGAGCCAGGTGCACTATATATACAGCTATATAAATAAATGAAAACACTGTGGACAAAAACCCACCTCCACAGATAGTATCAATACCATTGGTGCATCAATGGCACGGCCATGGACTCCCCATGACTGGCTACAAATATGGGCAACATAATAGGCATAGTACATGTAATCTAATGATAAGGGATCATTATAAATTATCCAACTCAGATAATAGCTATATTAATAGAATATAGCATAAAACGAATAAACAAACAAATAACTAAACAAATACGGATCAAAGCATAACAAATATCAGGAGACAATGAGTCATGAGAAATCCTCAAGGATAGAGTACAGCCAGATTATGTAATTATGAAAATCATTTAAATGTTGTTTACATGAAAGTATTCTTTTAAAAGTCGTTTTTCATAAGAGTCATTAAACCTTCATATAAAAAGTAGTGTTACCTCGTATTCATAGAAATCATTTTAAAAATTAATTGAAATAGTATTTCTCAAAGCCATCATTAAGATATATATTCAAAAAGGTTTTTCATACAAGTCATAATATATAATGGATTACAAAATATCAAAGGATTCAAATGCGAATATTGAAGTCACTAACGAATCAAACCATATCATAACGAAACTGTAGAGGTCGACTTTCACCTTGAAGATGAACCGAACCTTTCCTCTTTATCACACAACACACGACACAAGAACTATGATGACTCACAAACACATTAAATAACAAGAGAAGTGTGGATCATATGGGAAAAATACTAGTCGAATGATTATAAGCTTGAGAAGAAAATAATACAATGACTAGGGAGAAAACACCCACACACTCTCTTACACAATATGAGACATAAGAGATAAGGTGAGAGTGTGTGTGGTTTTGTTGTGTCGATAGCCAACCAAATGGGTTGGATGGGCTTTTTCTTTTGGACCTATTGTGGGCTAATATATGCACTAGACATATAAACTTAAGCTACTAACAATACTAATGCTACTAGCCCACTAGATAAAATACATATTACACATGACACTTAATGTTCTAATTAACAAATGAACAACACTTCCTAAATAGCATAATTAAATGCTAACAATCTCCCCCTAAGGGATTGTCATTTCAATGATGCTCCCGTGATTGGTCTTTTGCCTTCAGTCTAGAACTTTGTGTGTCGATATATAATATTCTTCATTTGATGTTCCTTCATGCACTGTGATCTTCAATGAATAGTCTTTTGGACTTTCTTGCCTTGATCTACATCTTCTATCCAGATGCGTCGTCGTTGTAGATGATGATGGTGGATGGACTTTCGTCGGTACCTGCATAAGACAGTTAGCAATAAATCGTCCAGCAGCCATCATGTCGTGAGGCAAGATCCTTAGATCTCATTAAGACTCATACAACTTGTATCCTTTTGAGTGAACACAAGTGTATTGCATAGGAAGTGTTCCTAAGAGATCTTTGATGAATCTCATGTCTCTAGACTCAATTATGTGCATTTTGATTTTAGTCGTCAGAGGCATGGAGCAGAGTACCACCTTTTTAATATCAACACATCTCGGAGTGAGAGGTCGATAGATTATGTAGTGTTCTCCGTGAGAAATGAAACAAATATCTTTTAAGAGATATCTGAGTGGATAGGAGGGGTGGTGCAATGCATCACTGGGTCCATGACGTCTTGACTTCAATATCAGTATCACCTTAGTGATTACCAATAGCAGATGTATTGACCCGGTTTCTGACCTAAGTTTTCATGTAGGGCTATTTCTTTTCACCCTTTCATTAAACTTTTCTTTTTCATTCTTCAACCCCTTCTTTCTCCTTTCTCATTTTACTCATTTTTTCAATCATACCTAAGGACTTCTAATTCTAGGCTATTGGTGTAACACCCCAACCCGACAAGGGTAAAGATGTCACAATAATGGTTTCATATCAGAACAAACACAAGCATATGACATACATAATACAATTTTATTTCAAGGGTTACAATGGAAAACCTGAAACTACAAGGTTACAATGAAAATACAATAGTCACTAAGTCTGAATATATGCTCTTCTAGTCATCTCTAAGCCAAAATATCTATCAGGATCTTCTAAGTCCAAGGCACTCTCCACTCATACCCAGCTTTCAAACTAAAACCTGCCGCAGGAAAAGAAATGCGGCTGAGCTACGAAAGCTCAGTGAACAGATATAACGATGACAAAGCAGTAATATAGGATAATGAACAGTAAATGAAATATGAAACAGTCAGAGTTAAGGCATAAGTACATGGTGACAGTAATGAACGGTAAAGGTTACAAGGTGCAGGAAAACAGAAATCCTCTACGAGCCCAAATCAAATCAAATCAAATATCAGGGTGTATGGAGGGGAGACCTCAGCATACCAAGTACAGGGTGAGGGGATAACCTCCAGGGGTTGGAGTCATGAGCTCCCAGGATGTGAAAGACGTGTATCGCACACACCATCAGTCACCAAGTATAACAGGTAATATAACAAATCAAGTCAGGTCAAATCTAGGATGCATCCATACGCCCCAGGTGGCCAAAGTCTGCCTCTACGTAACAAATCAAATTAGGTCAGGGACGGGACAGGTCATCACTCTCCTGCCCTAGAGTCAAGTCATCGGTGCATCAATGACAGGGACATGAAACCCTCATGCCTAGTGGGTGGCTCGTAGTCTTAAATTGTGGGTCAAGGTCAAGTATCAAGTATCAAGTATCAAGTATCAAGTGTCAAGTATCAGGTATTGATGCGTGGTTTTGCGACCTTACAACAGGTTTTACCTCTCGAGGGATCTCAAGAGGCTTGCAATCCCCACCAGGCAGTGTACCTGACCGATATAGTATAGTGTAGTGGCAAGTACCGGGGGATTGATCGTTCTCTAGGGGAATAGTGTCGTTAGGATTGAAAAAAACTACTCTAATAGGTCTAAGGGTGATGGAAGATTCTTTTTGTATTTTTATATTTTTATGAAAGCAAGTAAAATCTCGGGTTTGAAGGAGTGGGCGGAATTAGTTGCTAGTCAACTAACCCAAATAACTACAATTGCAAATAAAATAAAATAACTGAAAATAAAAAGGTTGTGGAACTTATATGGACAGAAATGTGTTTACTTAGATTTCCTTACTCCCTAACTATCTTTTACCGGTTGATTAGTGTGTATTAATTGTGTGGATGACGGGTGTATTCCTTAATACCAATCGTGGGGTGGCGTACGTACTTCCCCAACTCTATAAGCTCCTACTTCACTCCTATGTCGAGCCGGCTAAGAAGCTCCTAACATGGGATCACTAGAATTCGTTCATGCATTAAATACAACCATAAAAACCTTAGTACGCATTGGTTCATGTTTCTTAAGACGTTCAAGCAAGTTACCGTATAGGAGGTTAGCCAGTTTTCTTAAGCCTAACATCGATAAACAATCATCCAATACAATTAATAACACACCAACAACCAATAATCAATAGTTAGGTTTCATTAGATCTAAGCAAACACAAGATAAATCTAGCCTAGCATGTTAAATAAAAGACAAGAACAAGATATAATCAAACAACACATAGACATATTGAATGATTAATTGATTACTTATCTTCAATTGAACATGGGAGATCCAAGGGTATAAAACCCTTAAAAATGGCAGAAAAAATGGTCTTAGGGTTTCTCCTCACAAAGTTGCACACTAATGACTAAAAATTATGAGAATATATATAGAAAATCAGATCTGACGGCGTCACGTTATAGAGCTGACGCCGTCACCTCGCCGCGGTTAGGGTTTCTTGATGGCCTTCTTGACGCCGTCCCTTTTTAATCTTCCAAAATCCTCTCTGGCGCATCAAGGGTTGACGGCGTCACACTGGGGCTTGACGCCGTCACAGGTACTTTTCCAGCAGATTTTGAGACTTTGTCGTTTTCTTCACTTTTATGCTCCAAAAACGTCCAAAATGCTTCCTTTTCCAGATTTCATCTCCAAAGTACCTAAAATGACAAAAGGAACGATTTAGGGCAATATTTGATCAAATAAATACGATTTAGGGCTTAAATGACCCCTAAAAGCGGTACACTTTTCGCTTCATCAAATACCCTTACACTTGAGATTTGCTTGTCCTCAAGCAAATGCGCTTTTATTCTAATCAAAATACAAGTTAGGGGTCATTTAACGCTAATATAAAAGTAATTACAACAAATAGTCGTTCCACTTTAATCATAATAAGCACGGAGATTACAAACTAGCACCTCACAAGTAGTGTTTAGATACTCACATCTCTCAGGTGTCATAAAAGTATATCTCATAAATGAAAATGAATAATATCTCTCACTACCTGTCATAGCAAATAGATTACCATAGGCTTGGGAAAGGATCGAAAACCTTCTCCACTAGGCGTAAGCACCTAAGATAAACTATCAAAGAGGGCTTTTACATGGGTTATAACGTGAGGTGTAGGGATATGATAAACACGGTTTTGTTGGATAAAGGATATTTTACTGGTGGCGAGTTAAAGATCTTGATTAATTACATGTACAATATGGCGTTGCTAAGCCAAGACTAGACTCGACTTAAGCTAATGAAAGAAATAACAAAAAGATAAAATAAACATAAAATGAAACGGGATGGTAGTCCGTATGTTTTTTTTTTTTTTTTTTTACATACACTCTTGCCCTACCATCCAAAATAATACATCATAGGGGCGTTGCATCCCCCTTACACTTGAACTTTTACATAACTTTACAAATAACTATTCTAATGACTCGAATTAAGATAATCGAAACACTTGGAGTACTTTTAAAATATTTAGCACATATGGGGGTAATAATGTTGTTCTTCCCCATTACTCCATTACACTAGTACTTTACCCATGAGTCCCAATCGTCCCAAAATAATATGTACAAGGATATGACTCGACTTAGCAACCATGTAATCAATTAGATAATTAACTAAGGGTTTAAACAAATGTTGTCACAATAATGCACTAAAAATGAGTGCATACAAGGTAGGCTAAGGCGATTTGGGTGTACATTTAAGTGGGGTGTAAACAAATTCTTACTTTAAGTAAAATGCTTAAAGTTAGAAACGAAAAGATAGGCTCTGAGGGGTGTACTAGGGGTATCGTGTACTAAAAATAAGTACAACGAAAAGGGTGTGGGAGAATTACTTGACCAATGTAGCCAATGTAATTATAACAAAAACACAGGTGTAAAACAATAGGTTAATCCTAATGCCTCTTATCATGTAGTAAATCTAACTACACGAATGTAGTCTCACTTGTGGCCTTGGAATGGTCCTAACGCAAGTTCTAGAATCTAAGTGCTACCGGTACACACATCATAGCATAAATGCTTTTCCTACCAATTCTAGGGGCGAACCTCACATATTTGGGGGTGGAAAATTTTTTAGTGGTACGGTTTTGTGCTAGTCATATAACTCCTATCCGTGAGACGCTCATTAAGACCAAAGTTTCACTCCTATATGTTGTAAAAAAATTTAAATTTGGCACTAAAATTGCCTTAACAGGTATTTCTCTCAGTTTTATTACACATCTACCATTAAACAAACGAAAAATCAAGCGTAATAGCATTCTCTAAGGTATCGTATTTTACCCCCCCCCCTTACACTTAAGATGACCATTGTCCCCAATGTTCAAATAACAAGATGTAAAAGTAAATAAGGTAAAAGAATGAAATCAAATACTCCCCTGATTCGCTCGGTGGATAAAGGGGTAACATGGTTAAATCTTCTTCCAAGGTAATGTTGAAGCTTCAAGATTAAAGCATTGCCAAAAGCTTGATTCCACATACATTTTCTTGTCCAAAATAACCTGTTAAACCTGAGAAAACAAACACGAAAACCTGCATAACATCGGCGGGATAAATCTGTATAAGGATATAATGCTTGTGGAATGATTATTTTGCAGATTCCTGGAGTTTATAAGTTAGAGATTTAATAAAGCATTTTATGATTCCGGAAGAAAAACAAAACTTTCAAAAATTTCAGAAAATTAAAACCTGACGCCGTCAGGTTGTAAAGCCTGACGCCGTCAGAAATGATCTGACAGAATTCTCATGTTAAGTTTCCGGAAAATTTCTGGAAAAACCTATACCTTACTTCCTGGAATTCCTGCAAAATATCATTATGACTCGATACAAGCATTTGACTCAAACAATTACTAATATGTATGTTAATTTATTATTGTTACGATTCATGTTCATTTGTTCTAATAAACCGATTTGGATTTCCCTTACACTTAACTTTTGCAAAATACCTTTATATGTAGTTAAGACGAAGTTAAAAACAAGATAAAGCATTTTCACAATTTAGTTTCGAACATGAATCAATAATAATAAAAATTAAACATACATACGGAAGCAAATAAAATCAAACAAACAATTAAATAAACACACAAAGCAAATAAAGCTTATAAAGTAAAAAATCATGACAAGATAAATCCTACATGCACAGAAGAAAACCAAGTGTCACAAGTGTACAAAGGCCAACAGAGGCCTAATCCAAAACTACCACAGACCAAATTGTTTCGAAACATACAACCATAAATTGAATTGTTTAAATATCGTAACATCAAATCAAATGATTATTGGGGTGGGGGACCGTGGCGGTAGTCGTAGTTTGGAGGGAGGTGCCCATAGTACCCATACGGTGGGTAGTCCTGCTCACGTCCAGGGAAGGGGTCAATCTGCATGTGTGGGTCCAACTGATCACGCGTAGATAAATGTTGCATCTGTCGAATAGTGTGATCATACATCCAGTTGAACCTCTCGTCAACCCGGGTTCTCCAGGTGTCAACCTGACCCATCCAGGCCCCCTGATAGGCCTGCCAATCCCCCCTGTCCATGTGTCGGTAGTAATCTGCCATGCCGGCCTCATAACCTCCATGCTGCTCTTCTTCCTCATCATCCCCACCACCAACATTCACAGCTCCGTCACGATCAAACCAAACAAAGGTCCCATCATCCATCTCCATAACAACCTCCATCTGCCTCAAGGATCTAACCTTTACTTTCCTGCATGCATTACCACCGCTCAAGTACCTCATGATCTCGGGCCTGAGGACCCCATAGGATCGGGCCAGCCGAGTGACAAACATCCCACCATAAATTCTATCCCCTTCTTTTTCCCCAACTCCACTATTCAGAAAGCTAGCTACCCAAAATGGGATGTTGCAGTAAACCTCATCTGAGTAGATGGTGTATAAATAGAAGAGGTCTGCGGCAGTGACGCGATGATGAGAGCTGTGGCATCCTGATAGGCTGTAGGTGAGACATCTGTGGGTCAACCTAACCCTAGGTTCCCTGATTTGGGATGCTACAGCAGTCGAGGTGTACACACCATCTCCAATAGTCGGCCAGAACATAGAACATCTAAAATCATTCCTAATTGTCTCACCCTGCAGCAACCTAGTCAAAAATCCTGCTTGAGTGGTTTCATGCTGACTGTACAACCCTAGTCTCCAACCAAACTTTGTAACTGAGCATGTCCTAAGCTTCCCCCCAGTCTAAAATAGATTGTGGTTCTGGCCACATCGGTCCTTGCTTCGGCCATGTCAAAGTGAAGAGTAGCAAAGAATTCACGTACCAATTCGTCATACACTGGTTCTTGAATCCTAAAAAGGTTTTCCCACTGAGGGCCGGTGAATTCATCAGTTTGAAAGCTTTGGAGAAAGGTTGGCTCAAGACCTTCGTTTCTCAAAAAGTCCCAATCTACCACAGCCCCACTTTCAACTTTGTGTAGTAGCAATTGGGCATATTTGGATGTGGCAGCATCGTTATCGAAGATCCCCCAACTAAGAACCGTATCGCCATAATTTTCTTGTTGGGACCTAGAGGAACTCCCTCTGCTAGGTCGTTGACGCTTATGCATTTCCTGAAAAGAAAACAAGAAGGAACGAAGAAGATCAAAATGTGAACCAAAGAGTTGGTTGAACATCAGACACATCTGACGCCGTCATCCTTTAGAGGTGACGCCGTCAGGTTCGACCTCATTCGAATTCAAGATTACGAGGGAAAAATCAATATTCAAACTTCAGGTTCATAAACCAAACGCCCTTTTTTATAGCAAAAATGGATGATTGGTCCATAGGTTGTGGTTCAAATTCGTTGCCACCCAATTAGTGAATAGACCCATTTGATTGGCAATCATTTAATGCTTTAATCAATGCTAAATAACACTAATTTAAAGGGCATTATGAGTTCTAGGCATGAATCAATCCTAGGGTTTCATGCGTTGGGGGTTTTCAAAATTGAAGAATCCTATGAGTAATTGAAGCGAAAAGAATGAATAAAAATTACTTACCACGTGGAGATTGGTGACGAAAGTTGGTGAATTGGACCTTGGAGATTCGTAGGTGGGGTTGGAGTGGGTATGGTTTGTGGGGTATGTGATGAAAGTGATGGAAATGAGGTTTTTATTGTTGTGCCGACGGGGTGACGGCGTCACGTTCAAAGCCTGACGCCGTCAGACCCGTGTGTTTTACAACTTTGTGCCAGTTTTACAATTGAGCCCCTGTACTATTGAGAGTAGCTTATAAGGATCAACACGATAGTTAGTCACGTTTAATAAGTTCCTCCTGGGTCAAATGTTTTGTTACTGTCACGGAATGTGGTATTCTTTTGGATAGGGTCGGTTAATGTCCCATTAAAGTTCCAATCTCCATCAGGGTAGGTATTGAGTGAGCGAGGGGAACTTTCCCAAGGGATTTTCGACATGAGGGTGCGCTTTAACTGAGCTCTTCTCACACCTGGCTTAAAGCCAAAAGATCGTTTCCTAGCTTCATGAAAGTTAGGGAGCGTGACAACCATGCTTCCCACGAAAATGCTATGATCTTGAGAATTCTTTTTCTCGCGAGGGGATCCATAGGGATAAGAGAGTTTTAAAGGTGAAGGCTCGGGGAGAGGGGTTTCATCATCCCATTCGTTGTATGGTTCATTAGGGACCGGGAGTTCAAAGATCTTCTCGATCTTTTTGTGTGAAGCTTCTTCCCTAATTTTCTCCTTTATTCTCGAGATAAACTTTTCTGCCAGTTCCATGAAAACATTTTGGGTGTTTTTCAAGTGAGTCTCTAATTGTTGGATTTGCCTCTCTTGGTTTTTCATGAAAGTTAGCATTATCCCCTCGAACTCATCTTGTCGCGAGTGGTGAGGAAACGTATGTTTACCAATCGTGTTTACACACTCATTGGTATCTTCCTCAACCCGAGGTATCTCGGCTTTCATAAGTTTCTCAATCTGCCTTTTTATGTTTTCAAACAACTGTTCTTGGGTTGCACTCATGCAATTTAAAATCCCTTCTTCCGAGAACATAGAGTTCTTCCATTCTTCATCATCGTACTGTGCTAAGTCCTCAATGACTTCCCAACACCTATCGACACTGAGCCTGCTCAGCCTTCCATTGGCAGCGTAATCTATGGTTCTTCTAGTTTGATGGTTTACGCCATCATAAAATCGTTGGATTTGTAGCCAAGGATCCATGCCATGGTGAGGGACTTTTTGGAGTAAGTCCTTGAATCGAGTCCATGCCTCGTAGAGGGTTTCGCCTTGACGTTGTTGGAACATCAAGATATCATTCCTTAGCTTGGTAGTTCTTCCCGGTGGGAAAAACTGAGCAAGGAAACGAGTGGTGAGATCATCCCAAGAGGTGATGGATCCTGCGGGTAGACGCTCTAGCCATTGACTAGCTTGGTCCCGCAGAGAGAATTGAAAGAGACGCAGTCGGGTCGTCTCTCGAGTAGCAACATCAAGGTCTATAGAATCAACGATTTTGAGAAAGTCCTTGAGATGTTGATTAGGATCTTCGGAACGAAATCCATGGAATGCGCATCCGCTTTGCACCAACCGGATGGTGTCGGATCGCAAGGGAGTGACATTGGCTCCTTGAGTGAGCTCAATGGTGTTTCGATAGCCATGGTGGCTAGGACGGGAGTAGTCTCCTAAGGTACGGGCTCTAGGAGGTGGGTGTTGTTGTGGTGGTGGGTTGTTGGGATCGAGGATATTACCACCTTCCATGATGTCGGATGGTAATGGTTACGAACAAAGAAACGAAGAAAAAAGATAGACTAAAGAAAACCTAGAAAAATAAAATAAAAATCTCACTAGAAAGGAATCTAGTGAGTAGACCTAATAAAATAAAAATTCGACCTAAACAATAACTATTCCCCGACAGCGGCGCCAAAAACTTGATGCGTGGTTTTGTAACCTTACAACAGGTTTTACCTCTCGAGGGATCTCAAGAGGCTTACAATCCCCACCAGGCAGTGTACCTGACCGATGTAGTATAGTGTAGTGGCAAGCACTACAAGAAAAATGGCTTTTTAGGACCCCCATAAGCGTCATAAAATGGTACTTTTTAGGACCTTTTATTTAATAGGACCAAGGATGAAAGCGTTTCATCTCGAGCGGTTGTAATAGGTCCAAAGCGTCCTAACCCTTATGAAACCAATTTTATGGTCGTAATATATGTCTATGAACAACACAAATAGCGTCCTAATAAAACCATATTAGGACACTTTTACATTGTTTTAACATGTGATTACCTACTTTTAATCTTTTGAAACACATAAAAACGTCCTAAAAGTATTGTTAGGACGCTTACGATGTAACATCATAGCTATTTTAGCAACCAAGAAAAGGGTCCTAATAACTCAAATAAGATTATGATACCAATTTTATGGTCGCATTTTACGTCTATAAACAACACAAATAACGTCCTAATAAAAACATATTAGGACACTTTTCCAATGTTCTAACATGTGGTAACCTACTTTTAATCTTTTGATACACATACAAGCGTCCTTTAATGTTAATTCTTAGGACGGTTATCATATACCATTATAGTTACTTTAACACCAAGAAAAGGGTCCTAATATCCCAAATACGATTATGAAACCAAATTTATGGTCGCATAATATGTATATGAACAAGCAAATAACGTCCTAATAACAACATATTAGGACACTTTTACAATGTTGTAAAACGTTGTTACCTAATTTTAATCTTTTGATACACATACAAGCGTACTTAAAAGATAATTGTTAGGACGCTTATCATATAACATTATAGCTAATTTAGGACCAAGAAAAGGGTTCTAACATCTCAAAGAAGATTATGAAACCAATTTTTTGGTCGTATAAAATGTCTATTAACAACCTAAATAACGTCCTAATAACAACATATTAGGACACTTTTTCAATGTTAAGTTAATTGTTAGGACGGTTAATAAGTTTAATAGGACAATTTAAAAGTCCTGACAAGTCATATGATAGTACGCTATTTTCACCATGCACACTATATTATTACGATATGAATAAAACATCAACTAAATATTAAATGAATAAAAGGAAATTGTATTTCAAATTACCAATTGTCATAACAAAAGCACTAAACATAAATAAGGTAGACAGAATCTAACATAAAGTCTGTTAACATTAAACAATACATTAACGCAACAAGAAGCTTAGTCCGTGGTCATCATGCATCATCTCTCTCAATCCTCACGGGCCACCTACAAATGAACACCCATGTATAAGCATTAAGGTCCATGTTAGTAAAATTATTGGTATCACAAGATTAACAAAGACATACCGAGATAAAGGGACAAGGCCATGCTATGGTTGCACCAACACAGTCTTCAATTGTGGTAAATAACCCATAGGGTCTCACCAAAATTTCATCTCTTTTTGTTGGTACTTGAACGTTTACCTCACACCATCCTCGTCCAAGCTCTGCACCACCAACAATATCATTTGGGTTCAAGCTCCTCAGCCATCCTTTTGCTACAGTCTCGGTTGAGTTTAGAATGCTTTTAAGGACAACTTCATCCCCGACCTAGATTTCAGTTTTCAACAAACATTTATCAATTTATAGTTAACACACATGTATTAGGTTAAACAGATGTAATACTGCAGGTATGGAGTTTCTGACTAACATACCATTTTGACTTTTTGATTTTGAACTTAAACTTTGACTTTAATGAAACTTGTTTGATCCGTATGCACTAATTATGATTATTTAAGCTATGATAACACTAATTTAAGATACATGAACAAGATTTAGACCAAGTGGGTGAGATTTGATCCTCACAGGTCCCAACAGTGGACTGTGAGAGTGAAGGTAATTTGATTTTGACTTTCTGTAGTTCAAACATTGGTTTTATAGTTTTACTGGTTCTAATATCACCTAAGAGGTCAGAGTGTGCAGATAAACAAGTGAAAAGGCAACTACCACAGTTGAAACAACACAGAACCAAACACCCTTTAATAACTGAGTTAACAAATTTAAAAGGCAAATGAGCATTCTAAATCATAATACTGATACATAAGCTTGTAGCCTAGGTTCATTAGCTATCAAAGATAAAATAAGCTATAACAACTAGAAAGGAACATACCCGTAAGCGTGGAGGTTCAGTGGTTACAACAGGAGAATGTTGTGATGTAAGAGGTGGAACAATGGAACTATCCGTCGACCCATTCTTCTCTGATAACTGGGCTCGTAACTTTTCATTTTCACTAGTAAGTTCTCTACATCTAGACTTCAATTCGTTGTTTTCTATATGAATTGCTGAACGACTTGGTGTTACACCCCAAACATCAGAAGCACGAACACCTAGACCATACATACCTGCATCACCATTTCGATCTTTACCCATAACTGTAGAAAAAATATCATCTGGTCCAGGATTATCAATCGAACCGTTGGGCAGATTATCACTACGTCGTTTCATATCATCCTGCATTTTATATAAACATGAACAACATATAGGAAAAGCATGTATTACGGAACAAAGCATATTGTGTTTAACTTCTGCTATTAATACACTTTTGCAAACATAAAAGCATATTACTTACAATCGCTTTTGCAGTGTCTTCATTTTTGGTATTTCCATCTTTGTCAGCGAAGCATGCACTAAAAAGATCCAATCGAGTTGGATCTCGTCCCAAAGATGCCTGTATGAATAAAAAGAAAATGAATATTAAAAGTGGATATCGACAGGATACATTAACAAATAGTCAAAACTGTCAAAACTGTCATGTTGTTCGTATAAGTAATATGTATTTCAATGTTCTTATAACATGTCAAATTCATAATTTGTAAATGAAGATAGATCAGCAATATCCTTGACAAGCAACCCAAAACAACCTGTACAAGCAATCCCAAACAGCAGCTAAACTTGAATTCAATGGTGACTTGACACGAGCTATAGGAGTAGAGAAGGTAGATCCCATCACAAGAACGATAGCTGAAAAGTGGCACCACACCCTCCATCCTTAGATACTAGCTGCAACCGACTTGAACCCCTGTGAAAATATCAGACATGTAAGAACTATTGTTGCACAGGTGCATGAGTCATTCAAAGAACACAGAACCCGTTGAAATAGTCACGAAATATTAGCAAAAAAATCATGTATATAAACATGTACGCATAAGCATTTAAGCCTTTTCTAACGTATATAAACATGTACACATAAGCTGTGCAAACTCTAAATTCCATGACAGCAAGTTACGAAACTGCAGTGTCTTCCCACTTCATTATGTCCACAAACTGCAGTGTCTTCCCACATCAGTCGACAACAAATCGCCACTATCTAAATAAGACAACCACACTCACGTCGTGACTCGTAACAAGTCACGACTCACCCTAATATGTGTCAAACAAAACAACGACAACAATAAAATGATCAAGAGGAGTAAGCTTATCGCAACCAACAACAAAGTAAATACCAAATCCGAGTCAAATCTAAACTATAAACAAAACCAAGCACCAACCGAACATGCTAATCTAATTTGAACCGAGGCAACAAAAAGCAGATAAGCAAAGGTATATACAGTTCGGATCACCCAATCAGGTCGTGACTCATAATGAGTCATGACTCGACTCCATACGAGTCAAAATAATTAACAACAACAATAAACCCAATGCGAATCTAGGATATCACATCCACACAGAAATATAGCCAATATCCGAGTCAACTCAACTCGGTGAGTTGACTCGGTCGAGTTGACTCAACTCACTGAGTTGAGTCGACTCGCCCACAAGTCAGACGATTCTCGGTTTCAAAACATGGATCCACACAAGTTTTAATAGAAAACATTAATTTTAGTTTCATTTTTTTAAAAATCTTTAATATGAATTATATATATATTCTAAAACCCAACCCTTAGGAACAGTAACCCGAACAGTGCATAACAGTACTTAACCACAAACAAATCTGAAAAAAAAAAATAATAAGGAACAACAACTTATTCAAATTCCGACATATATATAACAAACCGATAATGAAAAGAAAAAAGAATCAAAACAAAAAATGCACATACAACAATTTATTTAGCCCAAAAAAAAAAAGCACAAATCAGCCGCAGCAGCAACGCGATTTTTTTCCGGTAACCTTAAAATTTTCCGGCAAACGACAACCACCAAACGGCAACAATAAAAAAAAAAAAAAAAAAAAAAAAAAAAAAGTTAGATCTACAAAAAAAAACATATACATCTATACGGATCAATTAAAAAAACTACAAATCTACGAAAAAAAAATCAATATTATTGCTACTGTGGTCGCCGTGAGTCACGGCTTGGACTAGCCGTGGCTGCCGAGAGCAACCCACAACCAAATCCAAACAAAACCACATCCAAACTCAACAACAACATCAATAGCATTAAAAGAGCAAACTCAACTGAGTTGACTCGGTGGTTAACCGAGTCAACTGTGAGCCGCGACCAAGCAAAAGATCCACACGAGTTTAGGGTTTCTAAACCTTTTTTTTTTTAATAAAATTTATTTAAAATCCGGATTTAATAAAAATAAAAATTAGGGTTTGTTAAAATGTTTATTAAAAACCAAAAAGGAGGCGCGTGGTTGATTTTTACCGTGGGACGATGGTGGGGAGGGCTGTGGTGGCTCTTGGTGGTGACAGCAGCGAGGTGGGGAGGAGCGTGCCGGTGTACGGTGGTGATTGGCAGCGAGTGGCTGGTAGAAATAAAGTCGGGGTGGGTCGATCTAAGTTTTGGAACAAGAAAAAGAGTAGCCGAAGTTTGGCCGGAATTTTTTTCCGGTGTGGTGGTCGGATGTGGAAGAGAGAGGGAGGGGATAGCCCGATCTATCTTTTGGTGCAATAAAATAAAAATGGCCGGAAAAATATTCCGGTGACCAGAAAAGTCGCCGGAAACTGCTGGTGTACCGGATGTGGTGGCCGGCTGGATTTTAGAGAGAAGGGGGAGAGATAGAGAGAGAAATATGTGAGTGTGTGTGTGTAAAAATGAATAAAAATAAAAATAATGAGTTTTTATATTAAAGAAGGAAGGGTTGAAATGAAAATATGAAGTGTGAGGGTAGGAAGTGAAACAAAATGGAGGGGGCTATAGTTGCCAACTAGCAATACTTTTCGTCAAAGCGGTTCGGGGCTCATTCGACATACCAAACGGACTCGAAAATTTACGAAACTTGCGCCATTGTTCACGAAATCATTTTTCCAACAAAAACGAGTATAAATATGCATAACTTTAAAAAATTCAATATATTTTGCAAATGCGATACGTTTCAAATTTTCTAGGTTGTGCTGGTTTCTTCTAAACTTTATTATTGTTTACTAATTTTTTTCGAATACATGGTACTAATAACTTTTGTTAAAAATAGTTATTATCTTAATATCAGAATTGTTGCACTTTTTTTAGATTAATGTGTTTAGAATTATGTTTCCACATTGTATACACACGCTCCACGGCATTCTCGCGCGTTTCTCCAAGGCATTCCCGCAGCAACGCGCGGGCTCACCAGCTCGTTTAAACCTTATTAGAGTTTGATTAAAATGAGGAAAATAAGTAAAAGAGTGGTTCAAGTGTTTTACCAACGAGGGAGGAGGGAAAAAAAGGGTGGTGGCGAGTGGTGGTGATGGTGGTGTGCGGATGTGGTGGCTTCAAAACATGATCAAACGAGCTCCTCTTGGTCTCATACTCTCCAGAAAGGGTCTCCGTTGCTTGATCTATCGAATGGTATAGGTTTGGGTTTCGCCGGAAAATTTTCCATCGACGGTGGCTGCCAGAATTGTGGCCGGACGGAGGTGGGGGAGGGGTGAGAGAGATATGTGTGTGAGAGTGTGTAAAAATGAATAAAATATAAAAAAAAAAAAAAATCGCCTTTTATACCCTGTGAGGGACTAAACCTGGCCAAATCATAGTATGGGGGCGGGGGGTAAATTTTGGGCGGGGGTATAAATTGCCAACTAGGTAAAACTTTTGGCATAAACAATGTGGGACCCATTCGACGTACTAAACAGACTCGAAAAATTATGAAACTTGCTTCATTATTCCCGAAATAATTTTTCTGATAAGAACGAGTATAAATATGCATAACTTTATCGAAATTAATTTATTTGGCAAATTCGATTCGTTTCGCGTGTTTTAGGTTATGTTGGCTCGATAAATGAATAACTCTCACGTTTCAACAAGATATCCACTGTTATTCAATCCAAAACAAGTTCAAAGAGTTTTAAAAGCTAAGGATAATCAAAATAGTTATTTTGGCTCGTAGAACAAATTTTGGAAACTTGTCGGTTGTTACACTAGCTTTGGTGTTTTGCAGCTCATTCACTTGTCCGACAAGACCAGTGACCATATTGGTTAAGGTTTCGACTTGGTCACGTAGTTGGTCATCTTTCTTGGTACGTTCCAGCTTTGCGGACTTTTTCACCCTTTCAGACGCTTAGGAGATTAGATCATCCCTTTTGAGCCTAGTTATCTTCTTTGTTTTCTTGCTTGTTGAGACACTGGAGGTGATTCATGGACAATTGGTGGAGAATGTGGAGGAGTGGTTGGTGGTGTTTGAATATGACGGTCGTCTTCCTTTTCCTCAGCCAACCTTTCTTCTTCCTCCCTCTTCTTTTCCAATTCCAGCTCTACAGCAGCTTTATTGATCTCTTCCTCATCAAAAAACATCTTATTTGTCTCATCATCCTTATCCATGTCAAAGTCCTTCGTCTGTTCATCCTCATTCTTTTCCTCGTCATTACCAGGTTGATTAACCGGATCAGGACGAGGTGGAGTAACCCCAGATCCACCAGGTTGATTAAAAGGATCAGGACGAGGTGGAGTTACTTCATTTCCTACCCCAGACCCACCAGGTTGATTAACCGGATCGACATAGGTCTGGTCTTAACCAAATTATTTCGTCCGTTTTTACACGTTTTCGTCCGTATTTACACGTTTTCGTCCGTTTTTACACGTTTTCGTCCGTATTTACACGTTTTTGTCAGTATTTACACGTTTTCGTCCAGTTTTTACACGTTTTCATCCGTATTTACACGTTTTCGTCTGTATTTACACGTTTTCATCCGTTTTTACACGTTTTCATCCATATTTACACGTTTTCATCCGTTTTTACACGTTTTTCTCAGTATTTACACGTTTTTGTCCGTATTTACACGTTTACGTCCGTATTTACACGTTTTTGTCCGTTTTTACACGTTTTTGTCCGTTTTTACACGTTTTCATCCGTATTTACACGTTTTCGTCCGTTTTTATACGTTTTCGTCCGTATTTACATGTTTTTGTCAGTATTTACACGTTTTCGTCCGTTTTTACACGTTTTCATCCGTATTAAAACGTTTTCGTCTGTTTTTACACGTATTCATCCGTTTTTGCACGTTTTCATCCGTATTTACACGTTTTCATCCGTATTTACAGGTTTTCGTCCATTTTTACACTTTTTTCTCAGTATCTACACGTTTTCGTCCGTATTTACACGTTTTCGTCTGTTTTTACACGTTTTCGTCCGTATTTACACGTTTTCGTTCGTTTTTACATGTTTCCGTCCGTATTTACACGTTTTCGTCCGTTTTTACACGTTTTCGTCCTTATTTACACGTTTTTGTCAGTATTTACACGTTTTCGTCCATTTTTACACGTTTTCATCCGTATTTACACGTTTTCGTCTGTATTTACACGTTTTTATCCGTTTTTACACGTTTTCATCCATATTTACACGTTTTCGTCCGTTTTTACACATTTTTCTCAATATTTACACGTTTTTGACCGTATTTACACGTTTACGTCCGTATTTACACGTTTTTGTCCGTTTTTACACGTTTTTGTCTGTTTTTACACGTTTTCATCCGTATTTACACGTTTTCGTCCATTTTTATACGTTTTCGTCCGTATTTACACGTTTTCATCCGGTTTTACACGTTTTCGTTCGTATTTACACATTTTTATCACCAATAACCTGATGTTTTATTACTTAAATAGCTAGTGTCATATTAAGTTTTGTTAAAATAAAACTTTTGCAAGTAAGCGTTCTATAAAACTGATACTTTATGACTCAAATTTCAAGTGTCCTGTTATGGTGGATGAATTTATGAGACCCAAGTGTCAAGTGTCATATCAAGTTATGTTTTAATAAAACTTAATTTGAATAAGCATTATAAAAAGCGGATGTTTTACGACTCTAAACAGAAGTGTCATATTATGGTGTATCATAAAAAAACCATTATGAATAAGCGTTCTATAAAGGTTAACGTTATAAGACCCTACTGTCAAGGGTCCTATTAACTTTTGTTATAATAAAAAATGTTTGCGAATAAGCGTTCCATAAAACTGATGTTTTATGACTCAAATATCAAGTGTCCTATAATGGTGTATCAATCTATGGGACCCAAGTGTCAAGTGTCATATTAAGTTATGTTTTAATAATACGTTTGCGAATAAGCGTTCTAAATAATTAATGTTTTATGACTAATGTATCAAGTGTCCTATTATGGTGTATTGTAATAAAACCATAATGAATATGCGTCCTTTAAGGGTCCTATTAAGTTTTGTTATAATAAAACTTTTGCGAATAAATGTTCTAAAATACTGATATTTTATGACTAAAAAACAAAATGTCATATTATGGTGTATGATAATAAAGCCATTATGCATAAGCGTCCTATAAAGGTTAACATTATAATACCCACGTCTTAAGGGTCCTATTAAGTTTTGTTATAATAAAAAACGTTTGCGAATAAGCGTTCCATAAAACTGATGTTTTATGACTCAAAAATAAAATGTCCTATTATGGTGTATGATAATAAAGCCATTATGCATAAGCGTCCTATAAAGGTTTACGTTATAATACCCACGTGTCAAAGGTCTTATTAAATTTTGTTATAATAAAACTTTTTGTGAATAAGCGTTTTAACTAACTGATGTCTTATGACTCAAAACTCAAGTGTCCTATTATGGTGTATTATAATAAAACCATAATGAATAAACGTCCTATAAAGGTTAAAGTTATAAGACCCAAGTGTCAAGGGTCTTATTAGGTTATGTCATAATAGAACATCTAGTGATCAAGTGTCGTATTACACTATCACATAATGGGACACCAACAACTAAATGTCTTATAAAGTAATTTATTAGGATCCATATTTTAAGTGTCCTATTAAGTTATATGATAATATGACCCCAAATAATCAACCATCCTATTATATAACTTTTTAGGACACCGCCTAAGTAGCAAATATTTAAAAAGGACCATAAACGCTCATATGTCCTATTATAAACAGTTTTTTAGGACTCCATTATCATACCGTCCCAGGCAAAGGGTCCTAAAAAGCCACTTTTCTTGTAGTGAAGTACCGGGGGATTGATCGTTCTCTAGGGGAATAGTGTCGTTAGGATTGAAAAAACTACTCTAATAGGTCTAAGGGTGAGGGAAGATTCTTTTTGTATTTTTATATTTTTATGAAAGCAAGTAAAATCTCGGGTTTGAAGGAGTGGGCGGAATTAGTTGCTAGTCAACTAACCCAAATAACTACAATTGCAAATAAAATAAAATAACTGAAAATAAAAAGGTTGTGGAACTTATATGGAGAGAAATGTGTTTACTTAGATTTCCTTACTCCCTAACTATCTTTTACCGGTTGATTAGTGTGTATTAATTGTATGGATGACGGGTGTATTCCTTAATACCAATCGTGGGGTGGCGTACGTACTTCCCCAACTCTATAAGCTCCTACTTCACTCCTATGTCGAGCCGGCTAAGAAGCTCCTAACATGGGATCACTAGAATTCGCTCATGAATTAAATACAACCATAAAAACCTTAGTACGTATTGGTTCATGTTTCTTAAGACGTTCAAGCAAGTTACCGTATAGGAGGTTAGCCAGTTTTCTTAAGCCTAACATCGATAAACAATCATCCAATACAATTAATAACACACCAACAACCAATAATCAATAGTTAGGTTTCATTAGATCTAAGCAAACACAAGATAAATCTAGCCTAGCATGTTAAATAAAAGACAAGAACAAGATATAATCAAACAACACATAGATATATTGAATGATTAATTGATTACTTATCTTCAATTGAACATGGGAGATCCAAGGGTATAAAACCCTTAAAAATGGCAGAAAAATCGTCTTAGGGTTTCTCCTCACAAAGTTGCACACTAATGACTAAAAATTATGAGAATATATATAGAAAATCAGATCTGACGGCGTCACGTTATAGAGCTGACGCCGTCACCTCGCCGCGGTTAGGGTTTCTTGATGGCCTTCTTGACGCCGTCCCCTTTTAATCTTCCAAAATCCTCTCTGGCGTATCAAGGGTTGACGGCGTCACACTGGGGCTTGACGCCGTCACAGGTACTTTTCCAGCAGATTTTGAGACTTTTTCATTTTCTTCACTTTTATGCTCCAAAAACGTCCAAAATGCTTTCTTTTACAGATTTCATCTCCAAAGTACCTAAAATGACAAAAGGAACGATTTAGGGAAATATTTGATCAAATAAATACGATTTAGGGCTTAAATGACCCCCTAAAAGCGGTACACTTTTCGCTTCATCAGGTATCAAGTGTCAGGTATCAGGTTTCATATCCAGCGGTTCAGGTCGAGTTTCCAATTCAAGTGGTTCAAGTCAAGCTCATATTAAGGTTCAAGACAAGAGATCAATGCAAGGGTTAAAGTAAAGGTTCAAATCAGAAGATTCATATCAGAGGGTTCAATATCAGAAGGTCCAATATCAGAAAGGTCAAGTATCAGAAGGTCCATATCAATTTGTTCAAAGGTTCATAACAAAGGTTCAATTTAAAGGTTTATATTAAATGTTCATATCATAGTGTTAAAAAGTAATCCTTTAATAATGGCTTTCATAAAAGTGATCTTTAAAACAGTTTTCATAAAGAAAGTCTTTAAAAGTAGTTTTTCCTCAAAACATTTTTATATTTAATTAAGAAAAGTTTTCACATCCGGTTATAAAATCCTATGAACCTTCAAGATATCCAAGGGTTATAAATATTCATATTACAAGGTGATGAACGGTTTATATCAAGTATCAAAAGAAACATAGCAAGGTTCAATTTATCAAGGGAGCATAGCAAAGGCATAGATTCAATAAGGAAAGCCTCAAAAAGAAGGCTCAGATCATAATCAAACCAATATAGAAAGATGTAAGTGAAACCTGAAGAACGAATCAAAGTATCAGGGAACATAGCAATGGCTTAGGGAATCCTATAGTGAATCAAGATCAAAAGTCATGAGGACACCCTTACTGAGAAAGGGTAGAATATCTGTACCTTATACCGCAAGTGAAAACACATCTATAGAAATACAAAGATCGGAAACAAACTCCATCTTCAGCGAATCTACACGAACACATGGTCGTCTTATTATTAATATCTTATTTAAATCAGATTTCCCATTTTAGTCGGCTTTCTATTTTTAGTAACTTTCCAAGATTAGCAGGTTTCCATTTTTAGAAAGTTTCCTTATTTAGCAAGTTTCCAAAATAGCAAATTTCCATAATTAGACAAATTCCATAAAGTAATTAGGTTAAGTCATCAATTAATTATTATTATGGAAATAGGGTTCATTTTAGCAAGTTATAATAGCTTAGGGTTAAATATGACAACTTTCCATATCTTAAGGTTTTAAATGCAAATATGCCAAAGATAAAGGTCTAAAGTGCAAATATTACAAGTTATTTATTTTAATCCATAAGTTTCCCATAATTAAAATTCAAATCCTTTAATGTTAACAATTTTACAAATTAAACCCTTTAATTAAATTAATTACAAACTAAACCTCTTAATTAATTAAAATACAAATAACTCCTTATAATATTCATATTTACCCATTAAGCCTTCAATTATCCAAAATTACACATTACACCCCTTAAATTAATATTTATACGAAATACCTTCCATTTTACATAATTTACAAAACAAACCCCTCTCTTTTATAATTTTCCAATTCGAATTAAATAATTAAACAATTTACCATTTAAACCTTTTAGTTACAAATTTTACATATAACACCCCCATATTATATTTTATACGATTCACCCCTGGTCCAAAGTATCTTACAAAAATAACCCACAAGTTTATAAAATTACAAAACACACCCAAAACTTTTAAATCATCAATCGGTTTTAATAAAAACATGTAAACCCTAACCCTAAAATTCACCAATCATTACTAATCATCAATACAACCTTAAAACACATTAATTATACCAGATCCAACATCAAGAATCCAAACCCTAGCCCTAACAATTTTATTTTCTTTTTAAACTTTCTAGCCGGTTAAGCAATTAACAAAATAAATCACGAATTAAGTGTTCTTGTGTAACACCTAAAATCTGAAAAGATGGTAAAATTACCAAATTGCCCCTACAAATAAAAAAATTTAAATAAAGGCTTATAAAGTATCATATAAATTCCAAACTTCTGGCAACGCACAAGTTACGATTCCAAATAATTTTAAGAACTTCATTCAACATTTATACAAGTGGTGAAATTACCAAAATACCCTATGAAGGCCGAATGATATTTAAATGAGTTTATATGTATTTTAAATGTTATAAAATATGGTTTAAATATGGAAAATAAGAAGGAAATCAATCCCATTAATTCCCAGCCATGATTGCCGAAATTCTTGGTCCAAGATCTCCCATTTGACTCAGTCCATCTCCCTTTTTACCCATTCACACGTTTTTCTTATTATAAACCTAATACCAAGTTTTATTCACACAAACAATTCTCTAAAGCCTCCATTCGACATCCATAAATCCCTACACCATTTTTCTGTGATCAATCATCATCCAAAGAAGCTAGGAAAAATACCATTCGAATTGTTTGAAGCTTGGATCGCTCTTGGTGAATTTTTGTAAGTCGCGACATACAAAAGAGGTATAATTCGTTTTGATTCACTCGACCTTTGTAAAATTCGTCTCTTATTTTTCTTGTGTTCCTCACATCATATGTGACCTGTGAAAATTAGTTTCATGATTTTTAGATCGTTTTTGAAGTCGTGGTGATTTTTGACCCGTTTTGGCTAATCGCGTACAAAAGAATTCGTACACCTCATTCCACACGTTCAAATCTTGATTTGGTATTTTTCTCAGACCCTATATATGTTAAGAACATCAAAGAAAATGTTAAAATCGATCCATGCATGATCTACCAATTTATTTGTGAATTAAATCTTAAAAACGTGTATAAACCCTAAATAATTCATTCCGAATTTTTGAGGCTTCATATTTATATTATTTGTACTCTATATGATCATATTAACCTAGGAAAAATGTTATTTTGAATTGTTAAGGCCAAGAATAATCATTTTGATTTATTTGGTTTTTACCGATTTAAAGAAATTAAGAAGAAAAAGAAATAAAAATGTAATTCGATTAGGGTTTGAGGATTAGGGCTTGTTCTTGGCTATTTAATGAGTATTAAATGATGGTATAATGATGGGGTAATGATTTGTATTTTTAGGGTTAGGGTTTTGGCTAATTAAAGTGTTATACGATTTGTTTAAATTGTTTTGGGTGAGTTTTGTAACTTTTAAAACTCAAGGGTTATTTTTAGAACTTATTTTGGGACATGTACTTACTGTATAAAATATAAGAGGAGGGGGTTTAGTGTCATTTTTGTATTTTAAAGGATTAAAATGTTTTTAGGGTTTAATATTGGTTCGATTTAGAAAATAATTAAATGGAGGGACTAAACTTGTAATTTCTGGAAAGTTAGTGCTGTTTTGAGTATTTTAATATATTCAGGGGGTTATGTGTTAATTTGGTGATTTACTGGATTAATATGTAATTATAAATAATATAAAGTTGAAATTGTAAATTAAGGGACTAAATATGTAACTTTGTAAACTAGAGGGACCTATTGTGTAAATTCTGTAAAATTGAGGATACATTCATATAACATGATAAAATAAGTGACCATTGTGTAAAATTGATAAATTAAGGGTTTAATGTGTAACTATGAATAATTGAAGGTTAAAAGTGTAACTTTTGTAATAAGGGGTATAAAGTGTAAATTGTGAATTCTTAAAGACCAATTATGAAAATATGATAAAAGATACCCTAATTCCAGAAATGATGATTTACCTAAGTATGTTACTCCATATTACTAAAAATGGAAAAGCAATTAATTAAGAATGATTTGTAATTCCCTTCTACTCCTTTAGGTGTGAAGAAGGAGAGACTTTGAGCTATCCCCATATCCTGTGTTTATATTCTGTTTGTGCTTTCGTCATAAGGTACAGATACTCTGCCCTTGTTTCAGTAAGGGTTCTTATATTCTTATACATTGATTTTGAGATATGACTCAGTTAAGATTTTCCAAGCCATTGCTATGTTCCCTTTTAAATGAACCTTTGGTATTACTTTTGATATGACTTTGAGATGCACCTTTTGATATATGACCTTGAGCTATGATTTTGAGACATGACTCTTAGTTTGATACCCGAGCCATTTTTGTACTTTCCTAGCCAGGAAGGTAACCTGGCCATGTCTGTGATGCACCACTGGCATGACTCCTGTGTGGGGGAGTGATTTCTCACACCGTCCCTTTTATATTATCTGCCGGCTATTGACTTTGAGATTGACTTTGAGTTTGGGGGGCGTATGGATTGCAATCCTAGGCATGTTTTTGTTTAGTGGATTTAACTATGACTTTGAGTATGACTTTGAGGTGACTGGTGCTTGTGTGCAATACACGCCTTTCACACCCCTGGGAGCTGATCACTCCACTATTATGATACATGAGGACACCCCTCATATTATCTGGTTGCCTAAGAGGTATCCCCTCTGATTGTGAGCTTATGACTTTGAGACTATGATGTTGAGATTATGACTTTGAGTTTATGGGCTCGTGGTAGATAACTATCCTATATTCCTTATTACTCTCTTGCTTTGATTATACCTTATAACATTCCCAGTACTTCACTATATTCTGTTTCGTTATCTTTGCTTGTATTATGTATCTGTTCACTGAGCTTTGTAAGCTCAGCCGCACGTTTTCTTTTCGTGTGCGGCAGGTTTTAGTTGGAAGATGGGTATGAGTGAAGAGACTTTTGGACTTAGAAGACTTGATAATTATTTTGGCCTAGAGACGTTTGGAAGTTGCTGCATTGTTAGAATTTGTTTTCGCTTTTGTAACCTTGTAATTTCAGTATTTCTTCTGTAACATTTGAGAATCTTTGTATTACTTTTGAATGTATGCTTTGTTATATCTGATATGAAACCATTTGCGTGACATCTTTACCCTTGTTGGGTTGGGGTTTACAATTATGGTATCAGAGTGACAGGCTGCGATTAGTAATACATTTACCCTTGGCCTGTGTAAGTTAGGACCACTAAGTTTCCCTGTAAGCGCTCATAAGATAACCGGTAAGATTTGCTTTAGGATCTCCCTATAGGAACCTAAATTTGACCAGTGAGGAATGGGTAGACTAAGACATTTATGTGAGTATCATTTGCTTCCGCATCACTCTGATTCGTGCCTCTGCCTTTAGAAGTTTTGCAACTTAAGCTTAGAAACCAAGTAAGTGTGGAATGCCTCGGAAAACCTACCTGGACACCATGCACCATTTAAGTTTCATTTTCAGATTTTGACATCCAACTCCGATTTGTTTGACAAGCTATTTGACACCTTTCCGACCACATAGTAGGTCATTGCCTTGGAAGGATATAATGTGTTCGACACATTTTGTGAATTCGTTGCTTATGCTGAGTGTAAATGTATCATCCGATGCTACTTACCTTTGCATGAATCCATTACTACTCCTATGAGGATTCTGGTAATTCTTAACCATGGATATAGGAAGTTATGTTCCTTTCCTTCGAATGACGAACCTTGTTCTGCCAACCATTTTCTTTGGAAGGATATGATGTGATGTTATACTATCTCTGTATGGGTTTGTTAACTGAGCATGATGATGTTGATGACTGATATTCCGTACATCCCACTTTTGACAATTATACGATGTTCGTATTATTGATATTACACACCTTACTTACTGCTTAAGCTAGAAGCCGGGCAAATTCCTACACTCTGAACTGTCCGTTTATCCATCTCGACACTTTTATTGAAGCATGTGCTGGACTTCGATATATGAACTACCCGTCTGATTCGGTGACTGTACTCGTTCTATGCATCTTTTGATCTTGGCATGTCTTATTGTGTGGTCTTTTGGTTATGGACTGGATGACTATTTGTAAAGCTACCACAAGACTACCGTATCTGAAATGTGATCTTAACAACCTATCTCACCCTATTTCGTTATGATGAATCTCTACACCTAAATCTGCTAAAATTTTGCCGATATGGAAGCACCAACCCTGAACTCATATGATGATCAAGTTTTCCTGAGAACCATTACTATCCACCCTTGGAAAGTTCCGCCATTAGAAATATCCCGTTGTACGAAGATTTTCCGGTATTTCCGATGTAATATGAATTTTGCTCACCTCAGTGACTCTCTTGAAGTGTTCTTAGTTTATGAAGGAGAAAGAAAGAAGTATGTGGCGACGTATCGACTATTGTAAACCTAACCGTACCACTATCAGTAACCATTATCCGTTTCCGAGTACCAATAATCGAATTGGTCTTTCTTTTGAAACTTCGTATCTGGTTGCATCGTTTTGGATTTGAAGGACTGAAGAAGCAACCACAAGAACTTCTAAAAAGGGGGTTAACTAGCCGAGAGTAACCTCTGTGAAGTATGTCAGTTATTTTGGAGAAGAAAGAAGGCGGCATGAAGTGTAAGTGAAGGTTTTCCCTAAATGATTTCAGAGACTGTCCTTTCACTCGTTATAACCTCATGAGTTTGAATAATGCCAATGGTATTGGCTAAAATGATCATGTCTTCGTGTGTTTTGGGACAAATTGTCATAGTATGACATTGTGTTGTGTTCAAAGACGAAAGAAGAACATAAAGATGATTGATGAGGCGACCACTCGTTCTGCAAGAGAAATTTGATTAACATTCAGAAACCATTGTAGTCGACACTACCCTGTATATTGAGAAGACAGAGTTTTCCACAGGAAGAACCTAGAACGAAGACAGTTATCGGGGTGAAGAAACTTGGTGGAAGAGTAGTAGAAGATGGTGGCGACAACCATTACTATGGACAAAACAGATAAGGAGAAGAGAGGAACTGGGAAAATACTCAACCATATATTATGCAAACCGTGAAGATTACCGTTCGGGCATCAAGGCAACCAGACCGTAGGAGACGAACATTCAACACATAATCTGGAGTCGACGACGGCGGTGTTACCTTAAAACCTAGAGCGGTGTTAGAAGACCTGTCGAAGAAACGCAATCTTGTTTCCCTATTCATCTTGGTTGTACTAAGATGAATTGAGAGCGGAAGCAGACTGGATGATGAAGAGATTTAAAGATCGTGCCAGAAATCCACATTACTCCATCACCGTGTCAAGAAGAAGTGCCGAAGGCTTGAGGGACCAGACTCAAGTTTACCACCCTTCTCAGCGTATGATTAGATGGACAAGCGTAGACAGACCACTCGGACTTGGAGGAGATTTTGAAATCATGTATTCGAGTGGACGATTTTGGTTGGATGAGTTGCTTTCGTGAAGGACGAGGTTATTGATGGCGTGTTCACTTCTGCGTAACCCACTTAAGCTCCAGTTACCTGACAATAAGATTCATCGAATGATTCGGATTCTCCGTTAGTATTTCCGTTTGGTGTTCTTTCTGTGTATGTTGGATGACGGTTTGGTCATGAGAATTTTGATGTGTTGTAAAAGACCTGACGCCTTGGACGACGTATTCGTTTCCCCTCAACCTACTTAAATTCCGTTACCTGTTAATGAGGTCCTTTGAATGATTTGGTTCGCTGTTAGTAATTCCGTTCTGTGTTCACTCTGCGTTTGTTGAATAACGATCTGTATGAGAATTTCGAGGAGCTATGGAAGGAATTTTGATAATTACGAATAGACGGATGATGAAGTAACCACTTATTTTGGCTGAATTGATTGGTGCTATTAACGACGTACCTGAATTCTGATGGACACTTTCGAATTTTCGTTACTCTTCGAGTAATTTCGTTCTCTTAATCATGATATTTGATTTTGGTGACCTCTGAGACTGTAGGTGGACTAGGTGGATTTAGATAAGTTGTGTTGCTCACGACTTGAGATAAAGTATGACCATCATGAGGGCATATTTATATGATGCTAGTATTATGACGCCTGATCAACGTGATAATACTTACATCATATAACGTGCACTCGTTGTGGGCATAGGATATTTCAAGAAGTGCATTAGAACCTTAGAATTTCTGTTATCTGATTAAGATCATCCGCGTTAGTGAGACCTTGGATTCATTCTACCTATCCATTTGATCTGCAGTTTCGGATATTCGACTTGATACGTTTGGACGCTCGACGAGCGTTTTGCTGATCTCTGCACTTCCGATAATGATCTTAGATTCTATTATAGGGCCTTCTGCCATTTGATGATGTCTAACGATATGCTTCCTGTCGGTATGGATTCAATCTGTTCAGCTATGTATACGTTCCGCATTCATTAAATCTGTTCATTTTGATCTGCTATGAGTTAAGATATGAGATATTGGATTCTGAGAAAACAAGACCGGTTTGTTTATGAGAACACCTTTGGAAGGCTCTTTTGAAGCCGAGACTATTTTGAAAAGCTGAAGAGTTACTTTTGTGCCACCTCATGGTCACTACGATTCGATGTATTCTCGTTTAATTCACCTAATCAATTCGATGTAAATCCTACGTATTGTTTGTACCTCTTCCTAGGAAATTCGATTATCATCCGTACATTGATACGTTATCTCTTGGATTCGCACTCGGCTTAGTGTGTCTCTGTTTTGTTCTCGATTCTTTCATTTCTGATTCTTTGCAAATTTCGAGGACGAAATTTTTCTGTTAGAGGGGAAGAAGTTGTAACACCTAAAATCTGAAAAGCTGGTAAAATTACCAAATTGCC